>ML782526.1:705687-734717 GCA_009831015.1 Picea engelmannii | reverse complement strand
TCTACCAGAACCCCAATGCATATTGGACAGAAAGGAAACCCGGCTCCGGAACAGAACCATTGCACAGGTCAAGGTGCAGTGGAAACATTTTGGCCCAGATGAGGCTACATGGGAGATGGAAGATGCCATGAAACTGGCATATCTGATTTTGTTTACTTCTGTACATGCAATTCATGTTAGTAGATAAGAACATTGAGGACGATGTTCCTTTTTAAGGGGGAGGGAATTGTAACACCCTGTTTCCCCCAACTTGTAAATATATATATATATATATATATATATATATATATATATATATATATATATATCTGGACTGGCCAAGAGCTATGGCAAACTCATAAATATGATTATGTGATGTAAATGGACCTTGAGGAAGAGGTCAATGAATGTGAATAACACTCTGAATTTATTGCAGGACTGCTGATGAGGGGATGTGCAGAAAAAAAGAGACCACGATGGCGGTGGAGGACACCTGAAAAGGTGGCGTTAACTTCCACCGAGAATTAAATACCGTATTTGGACTCCACTGGCCCGGAGAACCAAAAGCGGCTCGCTGGCCCTGAAATTCAATACCTCGCAAGCTGGTAGGCGGATGGCTTGATGAGGAATGGGATGGTGAACCGCCCATCCGTAGAGCCGTCAGGCCTGATCGGCGCGAGGGTAATCGTGCCACATGCAACCTCGCGAGAGGATAAGGCGTATGGCAGAGACGATTGAAAGGGGAGACGCGAGGGGAACTCTGGGGTTTTTTTTTTTACGCAGAGTGAGTGATAGCAGAGAGGAAGGATTGCAACCTTCGCTCCTGGTCACTAGCAGACAGAGAGACGCAGTCTCAACAGCATCGTGGTCTCAGCTCGGGGGTGGCTAGTGGTAAATCCGCTGGGAGTCGCTACGCCTACGGTTGGGTGGAAACGAGCACCCCTCTCAGCAGTGGCGTGAAACCTGGTGTTATTTCTGATAAGTGTTTTGCCACTGGCATCTGGAAATATATGTATTCTAATAATTATGCTCATAAGTTGTGAAACTATGAATGTTTTCATTATAATAAGGTCTGTATGGTATTTTGATCAGTACTAGTAGTTGTATATGCTTATAACAGAAAAACCACGCATGGCTTATGCTGATAAATGAATCTAATTATGCATGAGTTGAACCAAGTCCGACTTCCAGTCCGTTCTCGGGAATTTGTTTCCCCTTATCGGTCTCCAGGAATGCCCCGGAATAGACCTCTTCACAGAGATTCCCTCCTTGGAAAGGTTTACCAAGAACCTGGAAAAAGGACTTGAATGTGCAAGTCTTAACAACCATGTATGAAGAGGAATGACCCTCTTAAAATCCCGAAGTAGCAGTATTGATCAACGGATGAGATCCTGTCGGGAAACCTGCGGTCATTCACGATCGTTAAATCGAAGGAACAAACGAGGGCGTTAATTGCCTTAACCCCTTTTTCCCCTATCTTCGTGAATAGCGAGGAAATCTGAATCGTAGACCCCCAGGCTCCATGAGAACATCTGGACCGTTGGTTTTTCCACGTCCAAAGAGCAGTAAGAAAGGGCGCGGCATCGGGACCGATCTGAACCGTCAGATCTTAGCTAGGAAACCCAACAGTCGTTAGATCTATAGGGAGACCGACGAGGGTTAAGCCTCGTGAATAGGGGCAAAAGGATCAGAGTCGTCCATCCGAGGAGGACAGGTGACAGAGATCCAGGGATCTCGTCAACTCGAAGGTTCGCGAGGTAGGAGTCCAAAGGTTGGATGTTCCAAGTCGCGATTGGCGAAGCCACGAGAGGATCAGAGTCGTCCATCCGAGGAGGACAGGTGGCAGAGATCCAGGGATCTCGTTAACTCGGAGGTTCGCGAGGTAGGAGTCCAAAGGTTGGATGTTCCAAGTCGCGATTGGCGAAGCCACAAGAGGATCAGAGTCGTCCATCCGAGGAGGACAGGTGGCAGAGATCCAGGGATCTCGTGAACTCGGAGGTTCGCGAGGTAGGAGTCCAAAGGTTGGATGTTCCAAGTCCCGATTGGCGAAGCCACGAGAGGATTAGAGTCGTCCATCCGAGGAGGACAGGTGGCAGAGATCCAAGGATCTCGTGAACTCGGAGGTTCGTGAGGTAGGAGTCCAAAGGTTGGATGCTCCAAGTCGCGAATGGCGAAGCCACGAGAGTATCAGAGCCATCCATCCGAGGAGGACAGGTGGCAGAGATCCAGGGATCTCGTGAACTCGGAGGTTCGCAAGGTAAGAGTCCAAAGGTTGGATGCTCCAAGCCGCGAGTAGCGAAGTGCCGAGAGCCGAGCACGAGAGAACACATGGAAAAACTTCAAGGTGGGGCCCGCGTGATGGACGGGTGGACACGCATCGCCTAGAGAAGGGAGTCAATGCTCCGTCGACATCTCGTGTCTCAGGGATTCGTGGGAGAAGGGCATGAGAGCTCAACACTTGGACTTACGAAGTCGCGAGTAGCGAGAACACGAGAGGGAAGATTAAATATCGCTTCTCGAGGGTTCGTGAAGGGAAGGTGCCAAGATTCGATGCTACAACTCGCGAAAGGGCGAGTTGCGAGCAGTACGAAGGGAAGGTCAACCTTCGCTGACTTTCAAGTCTCGGAGGATCGCACAAGGGAGGATCGAGAGTTCAACCATTGAACTCACGAAGCGGCGAATAGCGAAGAGGAGCTAGAGTTTAGCCTAGCCGACGGTCATGCGCAGAGGACGCTGACGGAAGGAAGCTATACCCTTCTCGTGATCTCAAGTATCGGTGAATTGCGAAGAAAATTCGAGGGTCTTTGACTCAAGATTCGCGAGATCGCGAGATGTGAAAGGCGCCTGGTTTGGTTGGCCTATGGTCCTAACCCACGATCACAGGGAGGTGAACAGGGAAGAACTAGCCTGCACTACACCCCCCCGTAGGACTTCGGGGATTCTGTCCCTTGAGGAAAAACGAAAACTTTATTACGTTATAGTGGGTATGTGACAAGAGAAGTCTCTAGTGAGGGATCGAGTGCAGCCACGTCAACTCCAGTTGAAGAATTGGCGTTGGCTCTCCATGAATTACTTTGACTCCAACAACGCAGAACTCCAGCGACCATGCAGCTGGACAAACGTTTTCAGTTACCAAAGTTCGTCGAACAAATGAATGGCGAGACGGTCGATTCTTGGATCCGTAGCCTCTCCACATACTTCAAGACTTCCCCTGAGATGGAAGAATCCACTAAATTACAGAGCACCAGCCTACAACTCGAAGGGATAGCTCAAACTTGGTGGGACACTCAACTGGAACAATCTGAATTGGTCGTGGAGCTCGGTACACCAGACTCTCCAACAACTGGTTGTATTACGTCTTGGGACGCTTTCTGTCACGCATTGCGTGAGCGCTTCTATCCCCCGAGCTATCTCCAGAATCTTCTCGCCAAGTGGTTGCAGCTTCGCCAGCTTTCAACTCAGTCCATACAAGGCTACATTGACGTCTTCTGCAAGTTACGCATACAGCTCCATAACAACGATCCCGATGAGGTATTAATCATCAAATTTAATGCTGGTCTTTTGTTGCCTCTCCGTCACGAAGTTGATCTTTTTGAAAGTTCCTCTCTAGACAAGGCATTCTTACAGGCCTTGGCCGTAGAACGTAAGGTAGCCCCTCAAACCCAATATCCGCTAAATCGAACCCAGTCTACCAACCTCACAAGACCAACTCACACAACTCTACAGAATGTTGAGCCATAAAAAATATCCGCCCCCATCAAACCTTGGTTGCAGAGGTCACACCCACTGAGTTTCCCGAACAACCAGAAGTCATCTCTCACTAACCCCACCGAAGCCTACCCATCCCTCATTCTCATGACTACGCCCGAACCGGGTCGCACTAACGTTCCCCTCTTTACGCATAACTTCCAAATTAAACATAAACTCGCAACTCTCAATCTGGACAATGGCAGCCAAAAGAATCTAGTCTCCCAAGACCTAGTCCAACATCTGCAAATTCCCACCACCCCACACACGGATCCCTATCAACTTGGTTGGGTACAAAGGGGAGGACCCCGCATCACTATCGCCCGGTGTTGCGCAGTAACTTTTTCCATTGGCCCCTTCCGCGACACCGTGGTCTGCGATGTTTCACCTTTAGACTGTGTTGACCTCTTGTTGGGTCTCCCATACCAACAAGACCGACAAGCAGTGTACCATGCCAAATCCCATCAGTACAATCTTCAACATGAAGAACGCACCTATGTGCTTATTTTAGCACCTCACACTTCCCCTTCACTGCGTCCTGGAAAAGAAGAAACTAACCATGTCATTCACAACAAAGACGTTTCTCTGTGTTTGGCCCGCCATGTTCAGCGAGAGAACCTCACTAATCCGACACCTCCCGCCATACCCCTGCTCCTCTCAGAATTTTTCAATGTCTTCGAGTCTCCCACAAGGCTCCCACCCTCTCGAGCCATTGTACAATCCATCGATCTCATTCATGACGCATCATTACCCAATGCCCCATCACCTCAACTTGTTACCAAAGACACTACCTAACTCAAACGACAAATGGGTCAATTCCCCGAATATGGCCATCATCCATCCTCCTCCACCTACGTCGCTTTATCCTTAATTACTCCAAAGCATCAGATTACCGAATGTCTTATAGTTACCGCTTACCATGCCCTCACCCAAGCCACAATTAAATATTGTTATCCCTTACCCCGGATTGCCTCTCAATTTGCTATTGGAGCAGTGTATAAACGGGGAGGTCACCTGGTGACTTACCAGTCCGAGACCCTTTCCCCAGCCAAATTCAATTACAGCAACTACGCCAAAGAATTCTACCTCCTGATGCAAGCTTTGCGGAAGTGGCACCCGTCCAACAGGACCACGCACTCTTCCACTGGCTTCTTACCTTGCGAGGTTTGTATTATCTTTCCGTCTCTGGCACCCACAAAGATGCCTCTCAGTTTGGCTCCATCGGGATCAGCACATCAACACCGAGAACAACAAGCTGACCATAGCGGCATTCCTAATTTATCACAGCAACACACTCCAGTTGCAGTTGCCTTGCAAGTAACACCGAATCGTTCCAAGCAACATCATGCTTCATACCTAGTCGATAAACAATGCCAAACTCCAGCGCAGGCCAAGTGGATGACAGTCGAGATACTGCAAGCAAAAGTTCCCTCGGTGGCAAAAGCAGGGACGCTTCTGGATCTAAACAAGGAGGAATTGGGCCACCAGGAAGGGCGTCCCCCTTCCTTGGCCAACTAGTAGAAGAGGATCATTTGTCAATAGCAAGCAAGGTGCTAAAGGGAATAATTTCTATGCTAGTTTTTTTATCTATGTCAGTGTCAGTCATTCACATAATTGTAATAAAGCCTTCGCCAGTTTAAGTAAGCAAGGCTATGTCTAAATAAATGATCAGTCAATTTTGTGTCAGTTATTGTTGCGGGAAACTTCTCTCACCAATCTGAATGTGCAGAGAGTCACAGAAAATAAAAGCAGCAATTACATTTGTAATAAGTCGCCCTGTATTATTAAAGGGGATGTTTTTCTCTATTACACTTTATGAAGCTTTTCCGAATCTTATTATTTCTTCTCTGCGTTTTACAATTATGTTGTGTGAGTGTGTGAGGTTGTTGCGCACCAAGGGACCGGTGCGCCCCATCCATTATTCACTTTTTGATTACGGTGTATGCGTTTTTGAGGCAGTGCGCAAAGTGAAAAATAAGTGCACCCTCTCTGTAGTGAATTCGATGTGGTTGAGTGTGTTCTTCAAACTACAAGTGTGCCCTCTCTGTAGTGAGTGCATTGTTGTTGTTTGTGTCCTACAAACTACAAGTGCACCCTCTTGGAAGTGAGTCATTGTTTTTGTTGAGTGCGCCCTTCCACATTTGAGTGCGTCCTCTTGGTTGCCATCGCCAATCAAATCAAAGACCATGGTGATCGTTGGTGTAATCTGATAATAAATCATCACTCTAAACTCTTGTCTTTTACTTAGTTGTCCCATGGTGGGGTCATAATTTTCCTTTAGATAAGTGTTGTCACCTTTTGAGTCAAGTTGTACTACTAGAGACATAAGTAAGTGTAGTGTGTCATTTTCCCTAGCCATCTTTCACAACTAGTGATTTCCCCATAATTTCCATGCACATTCATCATTTTCCTTTCATGGTTGACTTATCATATGTGATGTAGCAAGGTCCAAAATAAAGAAAGGAAAATCCCAATTATGAAAAGCCTAAATAAAGTCAAAAAGAGATAAAAATGTTCGAGATTGAAGAAGCCAAAGAAAAAGTCAAATTATAAAGCTTGAGTTATGCCACCTTGCAATAAAGCCCAATACCAATTTACCCAAGTCCCATGCTCAAAAAAGAAAATCAAAAATAAATGGACAAAGCAAATAAAAGAAAAAAACAAAAAAGGGGTAGTATGAAAAAGATGCTCAATGAATGGTAACTCAATGCTAAGCACTCCCTCCCTTAGGGCACACATGTGGAATGAAATGATAAGCCCTAGCTCTTTAAAGCTAAAGGGAAAGACCTCTACATCATCCTATGTGGCTATGAGGGTCAACGCATGAAAACACCATTTCCCTAACACCACATCCATCACATCACATACTCTTAACTTAGAGTCCTAGTGTTAGGTAGCTAGAGAGGTAGTGGGGGGGGCTAGAGGGTCCATAATGATAATAGTGGAGGTCATTCAATGTAAGGTGGACTAAGTCCACTATATTATTAAATAAGGCCCACTATGGTAGTTAGATATAATAAATGTAAGATGACTTCTAAGTTCTTAGAAAGTTCAGCTTCTAGAAGATTCCTCCTCTAGAATGTTCTTAGGTGATGGTAGCACTATATAAAGGGGTTCAAGCAATGTAATGGGACATGAAGAGAATTATTGTATTTTGAGTTGTAGCTCAATAGGAGGATGTCCCCTCGAAGAGGCAAGTGAACAAGAGAGGATCTCTTCTATAATAGGATCCATTTTATGGTGTTTCCCTACCTCAAGGGTTTGATAATAATAAAGTGGTGGTTTTCTATATGGTTTCATATATCTTGTGTGGTTATTGTATTTAGATATCTTTAGATCTATTGTGATATTTTTGTATTCAGGTATTCAGTACATTATCATAGCACTTTCCTTGGCCAAAGAAGGGAAGATATTTTTGCTCTTTTTTGCAGAATTTTTCTAGAAAAGAAAAAAAGGGCGGCACACTTCAGGTTCATATCTGAAGCTTTATGAACTGAATTTGGCAAAACAAATTGGGTATTTGAATTCCTCTCAAAAAAATACTCAATTTCAAAAAACAAATCAGTCGAAACGGAGTCCGAGAAGTGAAGTTATGAGCATTTTAAATTCAGTCGTTTTTCAAGGTTTTTCCGAAAAAAACCGTGATTTTCTGCAATGATTTATTTTTAAACCCTTGTTCTATTTTTGGGGTTTTTCATAGCAAGATGTATTTTACAGAGAAATGTGATGGCCCTAGTATTGAAGCATTCATTAAAGAAAGAAAGTCAGCATGGGAAGAGAATTGGCCCCATTGGGTAGCTCTCAAATTACAAGGTGATGTTGCCATTTGGTGGAAATTGCTTGATTATAAGGAGATGATGATACTCTCCAATTGAGAATTTGAAAAAATATTGTTAGAAAAGTGGTCTCATGGAAAAAATAAGGATACAGAGAGAACCAAAGGTTTATTTTCATGTGATATATCTATATTACAGGTTCGTGGTTGTATTCATAAAGAAAATGTCATTGTTTCTATTAACCCTAGTTGCATGCATAATCTTATCAATGTTCAATTGGTTAATAGATTGCAAGTTCCAGTAAAGAGCCCCATGGAATAGCACAGTTGGTAAGACGTGCAAATACTCTCTCGGTCGGGGGAGAGGTCACAGGTTTGAGCCTTGTGTCCCTAGGGTTGCGGTTTAGCATCCCATATCATCCACGAAGTGGGGAAGTATCGAGTAAGTTTCCCACGCGGAATTTCCCGTGGAAAAAAAAGTTCCAGTAAAGAATATTCAAAGCACACAGGTTGAGGGTGAAAATGTTCAAATTGTTAAAGATTTGAAGATTAACATGGATAAATATGTGTTGCATTCAAATTTTTATGCTATGGATATGGATGAAGTGGATATTGTTTTGGAGTATCCTTGGATAGAATCAGTGGGTACCATTAATATTAATGTGCAAAAGAAATTTTTGAAGTTGTGGTACAAGAAAAAGAAAATCACATTGTTGGATGTGTCTCTTAATAAGAAAGATGGGCCCACGGAGGCCATCAAAGCAGTTATTGTCGAGTCTGAAGTTGAAACAGAGGCAGAGTCTATAAAAGGAGATGAAGCAAACCCACAAGAAGGACACAATAAAGAAGCTAAGGAGGTCATTGAATCAAAGGCACAATGTGTTGCATATTTGAAGAAAACAGAACAGATTCTTACAGTTGTTGTATATCGTCATCCACATCATATAGAGAAACAACAATCATCAAGGCAAGGACGTGAGCATCAACACACTTATGCACCAATAGGGGACCAAAGAGGAAACCAATCCAGAGGTACATGGAGGCCTACCAACACTACAGGAAGGCATCAGGCTAGAGAACCAATCCCATGGAAACATCGGCACGATGCAGAGCAAGATCAGTGTGGCAAGGCAGCAGTTGGACAGCATGTTCATCTTTCATTAGGATGGATGGATGGTCGTACTTGGTACCAGTTGGCTACATTGCTTAGCCGGTCATATTGTATGGTTTTTTCTCGTGTTTCAAGGACGAAACATGTGAAGGGGGATGGAATGTAATATACTTAGGGAGGTAATATGGGGTACCTAGGAAGGTACCCAATGGGAATGTGGTTATGTATTATTAATGGAAGTCATTTAATATATGAGAATGTAGTCATTCAATGTAAGGTGGACTAGGTCCACTATATTAATAAAGGCCCGCTATGGTAGTTGGATGTAATAAATGTGACAAGGCTCTCTAGAAGGTTCCTAGGAGATAGAGAGAGCTATATAAAGAAGTGTATTCAATGTAATGAAGCATAGTGAAGAATATTGTGATTGTACAAGCAAGGATTGCTTGAGGAGTTTTATCCTTCCATAAGGATTAATATATGGTGTTACCGTACCTCAAGGGTTTTGTCTACATCTTGTGTTCGTGTTATAGTGAATGTTTGGATTATTCTTGTTGATATTGTGGGTTTATTTTGAGATTTATCTTCAGATCTATTCAGGTACTTAACAATTGGTATCAGAGCACTTTCCTTGGCCAAAGAAGGGAAGAATTTTTTATTCTTTTTGCAGAATTTATTCTAGGGAAGAAAAAGAGGGCGGTGCACTTCAGGTTCAGATCTGAAGCTTTATGAGCTGAATTTGGAAAAACAAATTGGGTATTTGAATTCCTATCCGAAAAATACCCAATTTCAAAAAAAACATCAGTCGGAACGAAGTCCGGGAAGTAAAGTTACGAGCATTTTAAATTTAGCAATTTTTCAGGGTTTTTTCGAAAAAAACCGCGATTTTCTACAGTAATTTATTTTTAAACCCTTGTTCTATTTTTTGGGTTTTTTTCGTGACGGCGACGAGACTGCAGACTTCATAACTTTTCATAGGGTGCTTAGATTGCTACAAGATCAATTCCATTGGATAAATCATTTTAAGAGTTTTATTTTGGTATATTATGTGGTGTTTCCAATGGATATGCACTCTCAACTCACGGAAATTCTACACATGATTGAAGCATTCAAAGCCGATATACAAGACCACAGAAATCGTTATCACAATAATCAACGGTCATTGGCTCTCCTTCAAGAGAGATATCTTATTGCAGACATCATGAATGAATATCATTAAGATGATTTGTAGGACGATTGTGATGATCGGTATATGAATAGTTGTCATTTCTGGGATGACAACCACTTCCATCTTTTATATGATGACTCTACTCCACCTTTTGTAGAGAACATCAATGTAACACATCATGAGCTAGTTATGATTATCAGTGTCCAGCCTACATATTCTACAACAGTATTGTTCCTTCCAGATTTAGCTTTGACTATTTCCCACTATGTAGATGGATATTCTTATTTGGATCCACATGATAGGTGTCAGTATTGGGAGCATCATTTTCAGTTGGTTATGGGGTGTCGATATCTTCCGTGTGGAGTTCACATGAGCAATTAGACATGGGACCCTAGTTTACAATGGCAGTTGGACTACTTCAGCATGGTGGCTTCCATTTCTCAATGGGACCCTAGTTCTCTAGTCTACTTCAACACTATGGTCCACACTTATCCATGGGACCCTGGTATATGGTTGTACATCAAGCGTTGAGCACAACGCTTTCATAAGGGGGATGGAATGTTAGGTAGTTAGAGAGGTAGTGAAGGGACCCAAAGGGCCTATAGTGATAATAGTGGAGGTCATTCAATGTAAGGTGGATTAGGTCCACTATATTATTAAATAAGGCCCACTATGGTAGTCAAATATAATAAATGGGTAGTTAGATATAATAAATGTAAGAGGACTTCTTAGAAGGTTCAGCTTCTAGAAGATTCCTTCTCAAGAATGTTCTTAGGTGATGGTAGCACTATATAAAGGGATTCAAGCAATGTAATGGGACAAGAAGAGAATTATTGTATTGTGAGTTGTAGCTCAATAGGAGGATGCCCCTTCGAAGAGGCAAGTGAACAGGAGAGAATCCCTTCCATAATAGGATCCATTGTATGGTGTTTCCCTACCTCAAGGGTTTGATAATAATAAAGTGGTGGTTTTCTATATGGTTTCATATATCTTGTGTAGTGATTGTATTCAGATATCTTTAGATCTATTGTGATATTTTGTATTCAGGTATTTAGTACATTACACCTAGGAAATGTTTCTTGTCTTGGGGGTTTCATAAATAATAGAGGTTAATGATGTCCCCAGCATGGTTAAACTTAGGAAAGGTAAAAATTAAATGAGTTATTGAGAAGTTAAATGATGTCACTTAATGTTTCACCACCTAACGACACATATTTCGAGACATGACTCGTCAGTTTTGTGTGTTGTGTCCCTGCCTAAGGCGTTGTGACAGTGCATTGGACATTATGATGGAGGCCTTCAACATCAACTTGAGCCACACATTCTATCTATTTCCTCATTTGGAGGGGTTGACATACTTCCATTTGGACCATTGACCAAGATAATGCACTTGATCCACATGTGTCTCCTCACTAGTCACTTGGCATAATTTGAGGAGTTTGTTAGAGCATTTTGAGGGGACGACCCTCCTTGGTTTGGATCCACACGCGTGGAGTTGGTTGGAGCATTTTGAGGGGACGGGCCTCCTTGGTTTGGATCCACGTGTGGAGTTGGTTGGAGCATTTTGAGGACATATTGTTACATCTTGTTGGGTCGACCTCCTTGAAGAGGGAATTTATTATGATTTGACCATGTCTACTGTGTTATTTTGAGAAAGGCATCCACTCTCTTAGCCCATCTATTGAATGGAGTTTGTACATGTGGCATTAGTCCACCATAAAATATTGTTGTTGACTAGTCCTCTCGAGTTAGTTGGAGGATATTAGTTTTTTTAACATAGATCTAGGGTTAGTTATGGATCTATTGCTATGTATCGGAGTTATTGAGCTAGAGATGTATAAATAAGAAGCTACTCCATATTGTAATTGTTGTTAAAAGTGCTATCAAGCGATTGGAATATAATTGCTCTTTTCTTTTGTCTAAGCTTTTGTGGAATGAATGTACAACCTTGTTGAATGTGTGGCGGATATTCTAATTTCTTGGTGCATATTGGCAAGCTTTTATTGCAGGTTTGAATTGTCAAAGTCGACTTGGGAGCCATAGAAGAGCAGTACTGCTATGTTGACAGAGGTATTCCTAAACCCTCTTCATTACTTTGTTTTAATGAGAAAGAACCCATGACTTATATCTCTTGGGAATGAAAGCATAGTTTGATTTCTTTAGGCCAGGCCTCTCTTAGGTCGATTTGGAAGTGGTGTGATTCTTGAAGACCCTTTCCTTCCTATAATCTGTGATTTTTAGTTTGTCAAATCTAGGGCCCTTTGGATCTTGTCTTAACAGCCCAATCTGCTCTTAGATCTTTCATAAGAATCACCCTCTAAGGTTGCATGTATGACCCAATAGCCCAAGCAAAGTAAGGCACTGGCCTCTCTTTCAGCCAACCCCAAAAGATTACAAAATCTCTCATTTTATTTTGTTTTAGCAATCTGAAAATTATAGTAGTAAATAACCTCAAAACAGATTGCATTTACATTTAGAAGTAATTTGCACCGAAAATTCATATCTTAAGTTTGACTTATTAACTCAAAAGCAAATCACTGATTTCTGGTGTTAAAACCCTAATCGGTTTGCTGATTTTGGCATTAATTTAGTGTTGATTTATAACTCTGGAAAAGACTATTTGAAATTGTTGAAAATACCCCTATATCTCAGTCATTGAGATTGCTGCCAATAATTTACTGAAACACAGAAATTATACTACCTGATATGATTCTGGAAATTATGCAGAAACCTACAGCTGAAATATAAAACAGACAATTTGCAGCGGAAACATACAGTAAACCAAACATAAAAATCACATAGACACCAAAAGTACCCTGCAACCCCAATGTGGGGGAAAAACAGCAAAGGAGGGGCTTTATTGAACTTATTGAGCAAGTTTTATAGTAGCATTTACACACAGGAAAACTCAGAAAACTATAACAGCAACTACAGAAATTCTTACAGCACCAATTCTGCCCTGTTCTGGGAGCTGTACGGCCCTCCAAAATTCAGATTAACAGGCCACTATACGGCCCAGATGTCTTGGCTACTTATGGGTGCTGTATGGCTGCCTTAGTGTGTCCTTATGGGCCTTTGAACAGCCCAGAAATCTCTGTCGTAGCTGCTGCTTCATAGTATGGCCCTGTACAGCCTATTAAACAGCACGTACGGCCCTGAGAAGAAGAGGAGAATCCCACTGCCCACTCTCAGCAAATTCTACCAGCTCCTTGTTGCCCTTGCTCTGCTCAAATAGCCCTCAAGCGCTCCTAAAGATGGTTGTTTTGTTCTGCTCAAACTCCTCAACTCCAGCTCTCCCTCCTTCAGCTCACAAATGAGAATATGTTCTGTCCTCTCACCCTCGGCCTCCTTTTATCTCCCTAGCAGCCTCCCATCCTCTTTGACAAGTGTCCCAAGGCTTGGCCTCAATGGCTGAGAGTTGGGGCTGTTGGACCCCACTCTCCACTAGGAGGTGCGCCCCCCTTGGTCAGGGACCCACGCTCCACTAGTAGCCACCTAGATGTGCGCCCTCCTTCGTCTGGGTCCCACAAACCACCCAGCCACCTTCAAGGTGCGCCCTCTCTTCCTGGGCCCACATTCTACTCAAAGAGTAATGTTGCAAGCCTAAACCTAAGGCTGAGAAAAGAAAGGTTGATCTAGGTTAATTAAGGTGTCCCACAACTGGCCTAGGACAGTAGGCAATAGCTGAGACACCAAACCGAACTAAAACTAAAATTCCCTCTTAGCGAGGGAGTTGTCTCCACCAGGATCAATCTCTGATCCAATCAAATCTGCTGTTGTTGTTGTTGTAGCTTCTCTCTCTGAACCGAAAGATCAACCTACTACTTATGATGCACTCTGATATGATGTGTTGTTCCGCTCAGCCATCAATGTCAAGTCATACCAGCTAACTTTCTTTGACATCGATCTCTGGTCCAAGATCCCCCTGGACCCACCTACAGGTTGTCCCAACACCCTGTACATCATACCTTGCATGATGCCAAGCCTCACTGCTGCATCCAAGGCTGCTCCCTCTGTCTGTATAAGCACATGTCCATCAGCGAACATTACATCATACCCCATATCCTCTAGAGCTGATATAGAGAGCAAGTTAACCTTCAGCTCTGGCACATACATCACCTCATCCACCTCCAGAGACACTCCTGACTCTAGCTGGAATCTGACGCATTCAACCCCCTTTACTGCATGCATGGTACACGCCCCATTCTTCACATGGTAATTTGAGCTCGTCTCTGAAACACTAAGGAACACTGACCTCATTCTCATCATATGGCGAGATGACCAACTGTCCACGAACCATGCCCCGTTGTCCTCAAACTTAGCCAATCTGCAACTGCTAGAAAGAGTGGCAACCAAAGAAAATTCGTCCTCGAATTTCTCTGCAAACGCATCCATCTCAGTAGAGATGTTGTAGCTACTACCTCCGACTCCCTCTTCTTCTTCTTGTTAGGACACTTGTTGGCATAGTGGCCAATTTTGTGACATGCAAAGCACCTCACTTTGCCCATGTCCCTGGAGCCTCCTGCTCCACTGCTTTTCTTTGCATGAAGAGCCACATTCTCCTCTTCCTCACTCTTTGGCTGACTAGCCTGAGATGCATGCACTCGCAGCTCCTCCTAAGTGAATTCATCCCACAACCTCTCCCAGTCAGGGAGTTTCTCCTGTGCAACCACCCCTC
The DNA here is from genome assembly GCA_009831015.1 of Picea engelmannii. NCBI lineage: Eukaryota > Viridiplantae > Streptophyta > Pinopsida > Pinales > Pinaceae > Picea > Picea engelmannii. The sequence continues at coordinate 720,259 of ML782526.1, read as the reverse complement.
GGACAAACGCATCCAACTGCTCGGTGAAGCCATCCAGGGCTGTCCTCACCAACTCAATCTCAACTACGGCCTCTCCCACTGCTACAAGTTCATCTTGAATCTGAGTGAACTTTGTGAGGTAAGCGACTATCGACTCTCCCTTGGCCATCTTCGTGCTTCTCAGCTTCTCTCTGAGCAACATTTTTCTGCTCTAGTTGTCAAACTAGTATAGCTTTTACCAGGGCCTCCCACATTTCCCTTGTTGTCTTCTTGCTAGACAAATGTGGAATGATGTGGTCATTGACACCATCCACAAGTATCCTTCTGGCCTTGACAACCTTCTTGGCATGGGCAACGTTGTACTGGATCAGCTGGGGCTGCTACTTTGCCTTCTGCGAGTTCCAGCAGCCCATTCTCCTCCAGCACCAAGCTAACTCACTCCCTCCAAGGATAGAAATTTGATGCTCCATCCAGCCTATCCTCAACCCTCAAGCCTGCACTGGCCATTTGAGTATGTTGTCCTGTTTTCACCAACACACTTTTGGTCTTCTGTCCACTTGTTGATTTACCCTTGTTGGTCTGCACAGCAAGTCACTTGGTTGTCCTGCACTCAAAGGCTGAGCTCTCATACCATATTGAAAATACCCCTATATCTTAGTCACTAAGATTGCTGCCAACAATTTACTAAAACACAGAAATTATACTAGCTGATATAATTCTGGAAATTATGCAGAAACCTGCAGCTGAAATATAAAACAGAAAATTTGCAGCGGAAACATATAGTAAACCAAACATAAAAATCACATAGACACCAGAAGTACCTTGGAACCCCGGTGTGGGGAAAAACCAGCAAAGGAGGGGCTTTATTGAGCTTCTTAAGCAAGTTTTACAGCAGCATTTACACGCAAGAAAACTCAGAAAACTATAACAGCAACTACAGAAATTCTTACAGCACCAATTCTGCCAAGTTCTGGGAGTTGTACGGCCCTCCAAAACTCAGCCTAACAGGGCACTGTATGGGCCAGTTGTCTTGGCTACTTATGGGTGTTGTATGGCTACCTTCATGTGCCCTTCTGGGCCTCTGAACAGCCCAGAAATATTTGTTGTAGCTGATGTTGTATAGTATGGCCTTGTATAGCCTATCAAACAGCATGTACGGGCCTAAGAATATGAGTATCCCACTGCCCACTCCCAGGAAATTCTACCAACTCCTTGCTGCCCTTGCTCTGCTCAAATAGCCCTCAAGCGCTCCTAAAAATGGTTGTTTTATTCTGCTCAAACTCCTCAGCAAAACACAGCCACTCTCCTCAGCTCCAATGCCCTCCTTCAGCTCACTTGCTCATCTCACAAATGAGAATATGTTATGTCGTCTCACCCTCAGCCTCCTTTTATCTCCCTAGCAGCCTCCCATCCTCTTTGACAAGTGTCCCAAGGCTTGGCCTCAATGGCTGAGAGTCGAGGCTACTAGACCCCACTCTCCACTAAAAGGTGTGCCCCCTTGGTTAGGGACCCACACTCCACTAGTAGCCACGTAGTGGTGTGCCCTCCTTAGTTTCGGTCCCACAAACCACCCAGCCACCTTCAAGGTGCGCCCTCTCTCCCTGGGCCACACATTCCACTAAAAGAGAAATGTTGCAAGCCTAAACCTAAGGTTGAGATAAGAAAGGTTGATCTGGGCTAATTAAGGTGTCCCACAACTGGCCTAGGACAGTAGGCATGGATGAGACACCAAACCAAGCTAAAACTAACAGAAATCTGATTTAAATCTTAAAATTAAATTGTTAATTCAAAACCCTAAATCAAAGAACAAACTAAGCTCCCTTCCCTTTCAATTTTACAACATCATAAGCTTAGTTTGACCATGGGGAATCCCCTTTTGACTAGAACCTCATCTAGCCTAAAGAGAGAAAGGGAAGACTATATGTTAAGTACCAAAGACTGAATGCAAAATACACTCGAATAGATCCAAGAAGAATATATGAAAACCACACTTTATTATATCAAAACCCTTGAGGTAGGGCAACACCATACAATGGATCCTATTATGGAAAGAATCCTCTCATGTTCACTTGCCTCTTCGAGGGGGCTTGGAATCTTAGGTAGCTAGAGAGGTAGTGGGGGGGCCAGAGGGCCCATAGTGATAATAGAGGAGGCCATTCAATATAAGGTGGACTAGGTCCACTATAGTATTAAATAAGGCCCACTATGGTGGTTAGATATAATAAATGTAAGAGGACTTACTAGAAGGTTATACTTCTAGAAGGTTCCTCCTCTAAAATGTTCTCACGTGATTGGTAGCGCTATATAAAGGGGTTCAAGCAATGTAATGGGACATGAAGAGAAATATTGTATTTGGAGCGATAGCTCAATAGGAGGAAGCCCCCTCGAAGAGGCAAGTGAACAGGAGAGGATCCCTTCCATAATAGGATCCATTGTATGGTGTTGCCCTACTTCAAGGGTTTTGATATAATAAAGTGTGGTTTTCATATATTCTTCTTGGATATATTCTAGTGTATTTTGTATTCAGTCTTTGGTACTTAATGTTGAAATTAGTGCAGCTGCAAGAGCCATTCTCCGGGAGGATGGCATAAGACCCTCGCTGAGGACTAAGGCCCCCAGTACACTCCTGGGGTTTCTTGGTATGAGACCAAGCAGTGAGAGCCATGGAAAAAGCCCTAGTGAGGGCCCCCAGTATATGACTGGGGTTCTTGGTCTTAGACCAAGCAGTAAGTCCCTAGATGTGTTATAGGGCCCCTGGATGTGTTCCAGGGAATCCTTGCCCAGTGCTTGAATTAATCCTTGGATGTGTTCCTTGGTGATTGATATAAGTCCCTAGATGTGTTATAGGACCCCTGGATGTGTTCCAGGTAACCCTTGCTTAATGCATGGGTTGATCCTTGGTCTTGTACCTTGGTGGATAAGACCCTAGATGTGTTCTAGGGCCCCCAGATGTGTTCTAGGGAAACCTGGTCTTTGACCAGGTAGATCTTGGTGAAATACCAAGATGTGTTGATGTGTGATCCTCTTCCTCTCTCCCGGGATGGTCCATGAGACCTAGGAGTGCCTATGAAGATGGACATGACCACATTGTTGATGTACCCTCTTATGCAGTGATGATAAAGTTTATAAGTCATTATGAGACTCACGTGGACATGTTTTGCATTGTGGACACCCCTTGACTTTGTCTTAAAAGGTTCCCCCTTTGCTTGTTGTCTTGCTTTCCCTCTTGTTTTATGTGGTGAGGGTTTTTATAATTTACTTTAATATTAATTGACATTTAATTAATATTTATATTAAATAAATTGTCAATATTTAATTATATTTTATATCAACAATTTAGCCCTAACCCCTCTCCCTGGCTATAAAAAGAACCCTACCCTCTAGCATTTCAATTCATCCATTCACTCCTCACTCTCCTATGCTGCGGCTACCTCAGTTGCTCTCTATTGGTGTTGGTGCGGCCTCTCCTTAGGTTCATCTATTTCAAATCTGAGGTGTTTACTTGGACTTGCTTTGACCAGGGGCTTCCTCCTTCTATCTGCTGGTGTATGAGGTGTTGGTGGTGTCTTCTCTGGCTGTCGGACCTGCTTTTAGAGCCACGTACCTGAGTACAAGTGTCGTGGCCCCCTTCTTTGGCTACCAGACCTGTGTATGAGAGTCGTGGCCTCTCCTCTTGGTTGTCGCTAGTTGAGTTGAGGCTCCTGTGGGTGTTCTACTTGCTGTTTGGTTTATCCCTGTGCTGCCTTTTGTTTTTGTGGAGGGTTTTACTGTTTCAATTGTAGAGGGTATTGTTGTTCTCTTCTTGGAGGTCCTGCTATTTCCTTTTGTGGTGTTTTTGTTGTCTCAGTTGTGGACAGCATCCCTTTTTGTGGTCTATACCTTGGCAAAACTGTCCTTCAGTCTATATGACAAAGATCAAACGCTAAAGGTTTGATCCATGAGCCTAAACTAATTTTCTGAGCATATTCAAGAGGTCTACATCCACACATGTGGCAGGTACATCCTTCATTAACCAGGAGGTAAGCTAAAGGTTTGTTTTCACACTCGGAATTTTTGTTTATATTCAGAATTTAATTTAGATCTGTTTATATCTTTTCTCATATGTGTTGATCTAGTGAACAAAAATTAAAAGCATTATTGTTTTTCTATTTTTTCCCGAATTCTAACATGGTATCAGAGCTTAGGGCGTGAAAAGAGTTCAAGAATTGTAGACTTGAGCCTGCGTAGATCCACTTCTTAGGGTTTGTTTTGCAGATCAGTAGTAAATCCATTTCATAATTTGATCCAGAACTCAGCACGGCCTCATCTTCAGTCAAAGCAGAAGATAGGCTTAAAGGGGCCTCCAACTTCAATGCTTGGAAGTCTAGGGTACTCAACATACTAGAAGAGGGTGACTTAGATGAGTTGGTTACCAGGGTAATAGAAGAACCCACTTCAAATACTGGCAGGGCAACATACAAGAAGAGACAGGCCAAAGCTAAAAGAGTCATTTTTTACTCAGTTAAGGACAGCATGATGCCCATCATTGGTCATCTAAGGACTGCCAAAGAATGCTTTGATGCCCTAGCAAATCTCTATGAAAAGAAGGCTCCAACTCAGAATAGAATATTGAAGAAACAACTACGTAAATTAAGGATGGGAAAAGATGAAACCATCGTTGCTTTCTTCTCCAAGATTGATCAAACCAGAGATCAGCTTACAGCAATAGGAGTTGTTGTGGATGATGATGACCTTGTACAAATTGCAGTTGATGGACTCCATGAGTCATGGGGAATCTTTCTCGCTTCGGTCAACAGAAGAGAAGCTCAACCTAACTTCGAGAGATTATGGCATGATTGCTTAGAAGAAGAAGGAAAACTCAAAAGTAGACATGAGCAAGAGAACATGCCCTTTCAGCTAAAGCCAAGAGATGGAAGAAGTTTCCTCAACCCAAAGGCAAAGGTAAGAAACCACAAGGTAAGCTATCTCATCTCCATCCTCATTTATCTCAAGTAAGATGTTTTAACTGCAATAAGCTAAGACATTATGCAAAAGATTGCAGGAACCCTCCCTCACAGCAGAGAAGAAAAGGTAGGTTCCATGCCTCAATTGCCACTAAAGAAGCAGAGCCTTAACAAGAACCTCAAAGAAGAAGAACCAGGGCTACCACCAAAGAGCAAGAACAACACCAAGAATATTATCTCATCTCAGCCCTTTCTAGCACTATAACCAAGTCGGAGGATGTTTGGTTAATGGACAGCGGTGCCTCCAAACACATGACAGGCTTCAAACAGAATCTTGTAAACTATCGGGATAAGAAGTTCAATGTAAAGGTAGAGTTGGGTGATGATGGCACATATGACATAAAAGGGTTTGGATCTGCTTCATTTAAGCTTCAATCAGGTAATGTATTTCATATTGATGAAATTATTTATGTTCCTTGATTAAAGGAAAATCTCGTCTCAGTTGCAGTGTTAGAAAACAAAGGATACTCAATAGCCTTCACAAAAGGGAAGGCTCTCATGTGGCCCTCAAATGGAGATTTGAGCTCTGCCATGACTATTGGAACTCATGAGAGTGGACTTTACAAAATCACAGGTCAAGTTATTCAAGCTTTAGCTCACGAGATGATAAACCCCTGCGAGCTCTGGCACAGAAGGCTTGGACATCTCAACTACAACGCACTTCCAGGTTTGCAAAATATGGTAACAGGTATGCCAGTGTTTTCATTTGAGCATGATAGTGTTTGTAGAGGCTGTGCTTTCGGTAAGAATACTAAGAAAGCTTACCCTCACAGCAATAGAAAAACTAATGGCATTTTAGATCTTATTCATTTTGATCTTTGTGGACCTATGAATGCTCCATCAATGAATGGTTGTCTCTACTATATCATTTTTATTGATGATTGTTCTCGTAAAACTTGGATTTATTTTTTGAAGACTAAAGATGAATCTTTCAACAGATTTCAAGATCTCAAGAATCTTGTTGAGAATGAGACAGATAGACACATCCGAGTTTTCAGAACAGACAATGGAAAAGAATTTAACTCCTACAAGTATGATGAACTCTGTCGGGCTTCCGGGATTAAGAGGGAGCTGACTGTGCCTTATAATCCCCGGCAGAATGGGGTTGCAGAAAGAAAGAATAGAACGATCTAGGAAGCAGCCAGAGCAATGATGTATGATCAGAATCTACCTTTATCACTTTGGGCCGAAGCTGCAAGCACTGCAGTCTACATTCAGAACATGTGTCCTCATAAAGCCCTTGAAGATAAAACTCCAGAAGAAGTCTTTACAGGTATAAAGCCCTCAGTTGATCATTTGAGAATCTTTGGCAGTCCAGTCTACATTCATATCCCAAAAAAAAGAGGACTAAGTTAGAGCCCTCCAGAAGAAAGGAACTTTTGTGGGATACAGTGAAACCTCAAAGGCTTACAGAATTTATGTCCCAGGTCAAAAGTTCATTGAGGTTAGCAGAGACGTGACTTTTCATGAAGAAGCAACTTTTTGTCGTTCCAGAGAACTTCCATGTGATACAGAGGAGCAGGAAGCTCCATCTTCAGAACCTTCAGATTCACCTCTTCCAAATGTGCAGAGGGAGGAGACCTTAGAGCCTTCAGTGGATCCATCAAGGGGTACTATCGAGTTTCCCTTAGAGAAACCTCCTATTAAAAGGAAACTAGCCTGGTGCCGGGAAATTCTAAAAGAAGCAGAAAAACATGCAGCACCTAAAGGCACCTTCAGAGAAAGCAAGAAACCAAATAAGTAGTCCGGCCTAATAGCCCAATTGAATCTTGTGATTGACTTAGAACCTTCCACCTTTAAAGAAGCCTCCAAATATCAAGTGTGGAAAGATGCAATGATAGAAGAGTATGATTCAATTCTAAAGAATGATGTATGGGCAGTGGTCCCAAGACCTCATGGCAAATCAGTGGTAACCTCCAAATGGCTTTACAAAATAAAGCATGCAACAGATGGCAGTGTTGAAAAATTCAAGGCTAGATTTGTGGCTCGTGGCTTCTCTCGAAAAGAAGGAATTGACTATGACGAGATCTTTGCTCCTGTTGACAGATATGCTTCCATCAGGATCATTATCTCTCTTGCTGCAGTTTTTGGTTGGAAACTTCACCAAATGGATGTTAAGACTGTTTTTTTTAACGGTGAAGTTGAGCAAGAGGTTTATATCGAACAACCTAAAAGGTTCGTGATCCATGGGAAAGAATCCCATGTGTGCAAACTCAAGAAAGCCTTGTATGGATTGAAGCAAGCTTTGAAAGCTTGGTATAGAAGAATTGACAGCTTTCTACAGAGTCTTGGTTTCACCAAGAGTATAGCAGATCCCAATCTTTATATAAAGATTGTACAGAATCATCTTGTTATCTTAGTATTATATGTGGATGATTTGTTCCTTACAGGAGAAGAAAATATGATAGCTCAGACTAAGAGGGAGCTTTCAGCGGAATTTGAAATGAAAGACTTAGGTCTTATGCATTATTTTTTGGGCTTAGAGGTGTGGCAGAAACCAGGTGAAATCCTTCTCTCACAGAGCAAGTATGCAGTTGATGTGTTCTGCAGATTTGGCATATTGGACTGTAAGTCCATGTCCACACCGATGATTTCTAACCTGAAGAAGTTACAAGACCAAGCTACAAGTACAGATCTGGAAGACCCCTCCATATATCGGCAGATCATTGGGTCTTTGATGTATCTTGTACATACCAGACCGGATATTCGTTATGCAGTGAATGCCCTCAGTCAGTTCACGTGTGAACCAAAGCATATTCATATGGTTGTTGTTAAACATATTCTAAGATATGTTCGAGGGACTATAGCCTATGGGCTTAGATAAACTTCTAGTGGAGGTGTAATGCTTCATGGATATACAAATTCAGATTGGATGGGCAGTACAGTGGATCGGAAGAGTACTTTTGGATATTGTTTTAGTTTGGGTTCACCTATGATCTCCTGGTCCAATAGGAAACAGGGCTCCATAGCCCAGAGCACTGCAGAAGCAGAATACATTGTTGCAAGTGCTACTAGCAGAGAAGCAGTGTGGCTCAAAAAGCTACTTTCAGATTTGTTCAGTGTTGAGTTGGGACCCACAGTCATCCACTGTGATAACTAGCGTTGTATAAAGCTCTCTTAGAATCTGGTGTTTCATGACAAATCGAAACACATTGAGATGAGATACCACTATGTTCGGAACATGGTGCAGAAGAACATTCTCAGTATTCAATATGTTCCGACGAAAAAACAAACTGCAGAAATTTTGACCAAGCCACTATCCTTGAAAAAGTTTGTGTACTTTAGAAACAAGCTTGGTGTTGCTGAGAATGCCTCTCTTGTTGAGAGGGAGTGTTGAAATTAGGGCAGCTGAAAGAGCCATTCTCTGGGAGGATGGAATAAGACCCTCGCTGAGGCCTAGGGCCCCCAGTACACTCCTGGGGTTTCTTGGTATGAGACCAAGCAATGAGATCCATGGCAAAAGACCCTAGTGAGGGCCCCCAGTATATAACTGGGGTTCTTGGTCTTGGACCAAGCAGTAAGTCCCTAGATGTGTTCTAGGGCCCCTGGATGTGTTCCAGGGAATCCTTGTCCGATGTTTGGATTAATCCTTGGACATGTTCCTTGGTGATTATATAAATCCCTAGATGTGTTCTAGGGCCGTTGGATGTGTTCCAAGGAACCCTTGCTTAATGCAAGGGTTGATCCTTGGTCTTGTACCTTAGTGGATAAGACCCGTGTTGATGTGTGATCCTCTTCCTCTCTCCCGGGATGGTCCATGAGACCTAGGAGTGCCTATGAAGATGGACATGACCACATTGTTGATGTACCCTCTTATGCGGTGATGATAAAGTTTATAAGTCATTATGAGACTCATGTGGACATGTTTTTCCATTGTGGACCCCCCTTGACTTTGTCTTAAGAGGTTCCCCCTTTGCTTGTTGTCTTGCTTTCCCTCTTGTTTTATGTGGTGAGGGTTTTTATAATTTACTTTAATATTAATTGACATTTAATTAATATTTATATTAATTAAATTGTCAATATTTAATTATATTTTATATTATCCTTAACCCCTCTCCCTAGCTATAAAAAGAACCCTACCCTCTAGCATTTCAATTCATTCATTCACTCCTCACTCTCCTATGCTGCGGCTACCTCAGTTGCTCTCTATTGGTGTTGGTGCGGCCACTCCTTAGGTTCATCTGTTTCAGATCTGAGGTGTTTACTTGGACTTGCTTTGACCAAGGGCTTCCTCCTCCTATCTGCTGGTGTATGAGGTGCTGCTGGTGTTTTCTCTAGCTGCCGGACCTGCTTTTAGAGCCACAGACCTGAGTACAGGTGTCGCGGCCCCCTTCTTTCTGCCAGAGCTGTGTATGAGAGCCGCGGCCTCTCCTCTTGGCTGCCGCTAGTTGAGCTGAGGCTCCTGTGGATGTGAGCTGAGGCTCCTGTGGGTGTTCTACTTGCTGTCCAGTTTATCCCTGTGTTGTCTTTTGTTTCTGTGGAGGGTTTTACTGTTTCAGTTGTGGAGAGTATTGCTGTTCTCTTCTTGGAGGTCCTGCTGTTTCCTTTTGTGGTGCTTTTGCTGTCTCAGCTGTGGACAGCATCCCTTTTTGTGGTCTATACCTTGGCAAAACTGTCCTTCAGTCTTTATGACAGAGATAAAACCCTAGATGTTTGATCCATGAACCTAAACTAATTTTCTGAGCATATTCAAGAGGTCTACATCCACACATGTGGCAGGTACATCCTTCATTTACCAGGAGGTAAGCTAAAGGTTTGTTTTTACACTAAGAATTTTTGTTTATATTCAGAATTTAATTTAGATCTGTTTACATCTTTTCTCATATGTGCTGATCTAGTGAACAGAAATTAAAAGCATTATTGTTTTTCTATTTTTTCCCTAATTCTAACACTTAACACTATCAAGGTGACAATGGGTAGTTTCCTAACTTACCCTTGGGTTTTCACAACTTGAATTTAGGAGACTTTTACACCAAGTGAGAACTTAGGAGGTAACACAATGTACTGTAACAGGGTATCAGCATTGCCTAATATCATCAAGAGTACTCTAATAGAATGATCTGCTGCCTTTACTAATATTTCAAATTAATATGATAAGTTGTATAAGTCTACTCTAAAACGTATATTAAACTAGCTAAAAATTCATGAAATCAAATCCCAGAAACACAGTCTATCATGTTTCTGTTCCCTGTGCTTAAATTTACCTTTGGTGTTAACAGTACTTGAGAGCGCGATCCATGATTGATGTGCATTAGGCATCTGTCCATTATCATGCATAACCACAGGTATGTTGATATGCCTATATTAATGTGTGCTGTACTAACATTTTTCATAATAACCTCATTGAAAATTAATTAGTAGAATCACCATGAAATCGATACAATTTTGCAGCAAAAGCTCAACAACCAGCTCAATTATACAAATGGGTTTTGGCAAACAGAATGAAAGCCTTCACCATGACGAAGAATGGGCTGGCTGATGATAGAAGAGGATTTTGCTAAAGAAAGTAAATTTTCCTTATATTCCAGAGATTCTAAACAAACTTGTCATGTCTTGTCGCCTCAAGAATAAAACTAAAGTTCGAAAGCTGGTTATGTTAAACTAACAGCTGCCCCTTTCAGAAGATGACAAAGCAAACTCCAAATAATTTTATTTGATTTCCTGAGTCATTATGCTAGAGATTCAATAAATCTAGATGAAAAACTCGAGATTGACAACATATCAATCTTTAACAGCTTCTTGAAGAAGCTTGACTTCTACTTTAATAAATTTAACTGTGCTTGCATTAATATAGTCTGCAAAATATAGGGTCGCTTCATAGATAAAAATAAATTATCATAGGCATCAAAGGGGCTTGCATTGAGCGTGCTGTTTCCGTAAAGCATAAACTTGAATTTAATTGACTTAATCATGCCTGTTTTTATAACACCTCCCGACAACTTTAAGCTTTTTACAGTGCCATTTGATTTTAGGGAATCTGTCATGATAGCCACTATGAAGCGACCCTTATAATATTTTAACAAACCTAACTCATCGGAGACTGCAAAGTTAGCCTAAGTATATAGAATTGTTGTAGCTGGTTATAAGGTTCTTTAAGGAACTGCACAATTCAGCCAAAATTTGGCCACTTTCAAGTTCCAACTACTCGTTATACTAGACTAAAATTTGTTTGATTTAATATTTGCTTCTCACTGGATTCTGTCAACCAATTTGAGAGAAGGTAAGGACCATTTCCCACTGCTTCTGAGATTGACATAAGCTTTATCTGAGTAACTTAACTTCCCATCTCACATGGCAAACCAAACTAAATTTAACTGAAATCTGTATCATTTTTACCTTCAAGTTTCTGACAATCTACTTCTGAATCCAAAATGTGGAGCTAATATATAATCTAACTAGATATTTAAAGATAATTTACTTGAAGATATATTTTGCAACCCAATACAGGCATGATTCCTGCTGCTGCTTAAGTTATGGGTTGTTTACCGATGGACTGTGCAGACCAACAGGACCTAGACTTTGTTATTTTTTTTACTGTTGAAATTTAAGCAGCTGCAGAGGATATTTTTCCTCTAACGACCTGATAAGGTCAGCCCCTAACCACCCTCCTCTAACTGCTCTGATAAAGTCGGCCCTAACCTAAGCTAGGTCAGCCCTAGCCTAAGGTCGGCCCTTACCCTAGGTGGCCTAACCTATATATAAAGGGAAGGGGAGGCGCCCCTCATATCAATGAGACCACATTAATCTGAGGCAGACTTACTCTGTTCTGAGGCCGACCTAGCCTAAGGTCGGCCCTTACCCTAGGTGGCCTACGGCCCTAACCCATATATAAAGGGAAGGGGAGGCACCCCTCATATCAATGAGACCACATTAATCTGAGGCAGACTTACTCTGTTCTGAAGCAGACTTACTCTGTTCTGAGGCAGACTTACTCTGTTCTAAGGCAGCAACTAGGAGCCTTATTCTGAAGCAGATTTACTCTGTTCTGAGACAGCAGCTAGGACAAATCTGAGGCAGCAGATTTACTCTGTTCTGAGGCAGCCTTAAGGGCAGATTTGAGGCAACCAATAACCCTGTTCTGAGGCAGACTACAGTGCAGCCTTAAGAGCAGATTTGAGACAGCAACAAGCAGCTACAGAACAGATTTGTGACAGCAGCAACAAGCAGCTACAGAACAGATTTGTGACAGCAGCAACTACAGAATCAAGTGAACAGCAAAAGCTACAGGCCTGGGTAGAGGCTAAGAGATATTTGAATACACAGAAACAGCAGTAAGTGCTTTTGACTTATCTCTCTCAAGAAGACAAGTCTTTTACTGTCAGTGTACTTGTTTGACTGATAAATATATCACAAGAAGTTTTGCTGGGTTTTCTTCCCCTTGAGGGTTTCCCGAGATAAATAATTTTGCACTCTGTGAATGATGTTCTTCCAACGATTCTTGTGCTTCAGTTTATCTTTTAAAGGTTAAAGAACACTACTGTTAAGTTCTGTTATCTGTTTAAGCTCAATAATTAACATTTACAAGGTTAACAAATCATGGGTGCAGATCAGAATCAGCAGAAGAATCAGGTGTAGATGCAGCGGCAATTCCAAATTTAGGGATCAGGCACGCGAGACCCTAATTTTATATTTATGTGTGTGCTTTTAAGTCTCATGACATGGGACATGATAACACGTAAAAAATACAAATGTATTATTTTTAATATTAAAAAATAGAACTACATATTCACACATAAGGATGCATTGACAATCCGGGACACATCTGCACACAGTTTTTTGTTATTTAATAAAAAATTAACATTTTTTGGCATCCCAAGTGTCAGACACGTGTTGTTTTGAGTTTTGAACATACATCAAACACACATCAGGAAACATTGACAATCCGGGACACATCTGCACACAGTTTTTTATTATTTAATAAAAAATTAACATTTTTTCGCATCCCAAGTGTCAGACACTTGTTGTTTTGAGTTTTCAACATGCATGGGACCCATCAGGACACGTGTTGTTTGCGTGTTGAACAAGCGTGGGGCATGTGTTCATGTGTTCTTGCACAGAACACATGTATGTCACACGAGTGTCCAACACACGAACGGCGAGTACCCAAGTGTCCAACACGCTGGACAGACGAATGGTGAGCATCCAAGTGTCCGTTCGTATCTTTCATCCAAAGGTGTTATTCTATATATGTTTGTTTATAGGGTTTCCTGCTAAACCGGGAAAACATTCAAAGATCTGTCCTACATTCATTCATGAAGGTACCCCTAATGGATTCAATACCATATCAGCCGGTATTCCATTTTTGCAAATAGGGAATATCTTGTATGGGAAAAACCATTGAAATAATACCTTTATTACCATGCCTTCAAACTACTTTATCACCCACTTGTATCTTACGTTTTTGTGATATATATACATGGACTATTTCCGCATTATCACCGGAATCATCTACTCTATTGATCCATCTCACATCAATAACTTGACCCCTTCCACCTATAGGTGCTCTGAGACAATTTTCTCTCGTAGTAGATACCTCAATACCAAATATGGGTTGTAATAATATTCCTTCCAACGCAGATAATGATTCTTCTGTTGTTTGAGGTGTTAATTTACCTACCAAAACATCACCTGTTTCTATCCAAGATCCTAGCATTACAAGATCATTTTCGTCCAAATGCAAAGTGAATGAGCATCTAAATGAGGTATTTCTCTAGTGATTCTTTCAGGACCCTGCCTTGTCATATAGATTTCAATCCTATGTCTTACGATATGGAAAGAGGTATAAATATCTTCATATACCAAAGGTTCACTAATGAGTATTCCATCTTCGAAATTGTATCCTTCCCATGGCATATAAGCTACTAAAACGTTTTTCCCAAAGAAAGTTCTCCCCGTACAGTAGCTGCACCGTCTGCCAAAAATTGTCCCTTCTTTCTACATTCCCCTTGACGAACTTGAGGTTTTTGATGCATAAAAGTATCAGTAATAGAACATTGATATATAACCAATTGTGTTCGTACAATGTCTCCATTAACTGATGAAGTGATATTTACAAGATCAATATACTCGATCCTTCCCTCTCGTCTATAGCTACACTTCCTGAATCTAGAGTTGCTTGACCTTCCAACTCAATTCCGGCAATGCACTTCTCGTGGTTGAAAAAGTGGAACTGCTTGACACTGCATATTAGAACCCATTAGAGACATAATGGACACGCGACATAAAGGGTTGGGAGGGCATGTGTTGTTTCAGAGTGGTGTGTGCGTGTGTGTGTGTGTGTGTGTGTGAGAGAGAGAGAGAGAGAGAGAGAGAGATTTTAGTAAAACAATCAGAAAATTCCGAATTCTTCTTCGAAAGAAAATTCACTAAAGATAGGAAATTAGGAAAAGTCAGCTACGGCACATTTTAACCACAACCTTGTAGGGATTGCATATCATCCTGCTAATGAAATATCATCAACAGGATAGACATCTTAAAGTGATGCTAATCATGGAACTATGGAAAAACGTGCAGAACGAACATGTGATCGTCGGGACAATAATAGGTCTATCTATCACAATGTTACAAGAACCGGACCGGTCATTGAACTA
>ML782526.1:665099-687848 GCA_009831015.1 Picea engelmannii | reverse complement strand
TGAGACATCAGTCCATAAACAGTAGCACATCATTGCAGAATGATTGAAAACAATTCAAACCTTAAATTTTAACCCAATGCTTAGGTGCTAGTGGGATCAAGTTGACTGTTTAGGGCCCCAACCCTAAATTTTTAAAAAAATCTTATTTCCCCCTACCTTTTGCAGTTGCGGGTCATCTTCATGGAACCGGTACGGAACCGGCGGTTCAAGCAAAAAAACCGGTTCCGTACGGAACCGGTCAGGGGCGGTTCGGACCGGTGGGGGCTCAGAACCGGTTGGACCGGCCGGTTTTACCGGTTCCGGTTCGGTTCTTGTAACTATGGTCTATCATGACCCTGTTCAAAGTAGCAATGCCCCTGAAATGGTCCTTGTAGTGGTTGTCGATGTCCTACTATCATCTGAGTCAATTTAGAATACTAAATTGAATTCAGTCTACCATGAATCAGATGAAGAGTTTTGGGCTAAGATGAAGATTTTTGAGTTATCTGGAGTTTGTGAAAGCTTGCAGTTTGTGGGATCTGTTTATGTTTAATTTCCAGCTTGCAGTTTGTGGGGAAACAATGCAGTTTCCTGTGCAGTTTCCCGAGGCTTCCATGTGGATCAGAAATTTTGAGTTTCCGGTGCAGATTGGCATTTCCAAGTTTCCAATGCAGATCGGAAACGAGTTCTACACAGACTTTTGAAGTAGTTGTTTTGTAAGCCTTGAAGGCATTTTTGTACTAGCTATTAAGAAACCTAGGTCTATCAGTTCCAGAAGCTACTACTTTACGGTGGCTGCTGGCCAGTTTTTTTCATATAAAATGTTCTGAATGTACATATTTTGCTAAATTCATAGTTAAGGAAGCATTTTATTCAATATATATATATATATATATATATATATATATATATATATATCGCTTAGGAAGCGGCCTGTAATAAACTAATTGGAAAAAAACTGCAATTCTGATGTCTTCTGCAAGTTCGTAACTTGAATTTCAGCTATCTGAGAAGATTTAACATAATTAAACTCGTCCCAGTGAATTTTATGAAACAAGGCGCAAAATGGCTGATCCTACTGGAAGAAAACGCAAAATAGCTAAAAATTCGTCAAATTCCACGCTATTGTAACAATTCATATCGCCACAACCTCCTGTGGGAAACCGCCCTAAACCTCACGCCGCAACCGCTCTATTTTCCATGGAGTTAACTTCATTTCTAGGTTTGAAACTAAGATGCACGGAATATGACGCACCTGGAAGAGATCTGCCCGTACAATAGCCCAGACTAAGATGCAAAACGCATAAAAGAAAAAGAAGCAGACATTCCCCTTTCTAGGTTTAATATGCATTGATCGGTCTAATTTCTTTAACAAGGGAAAAAGTAAAAATGAAAGGAAATCAACCAAACTGTACATCTATTCGAACATTTCTGAAAACCTCCAAGAAAAATAAACTTTCACTAACCTGTGAATGTTTGCAGCAAAGATTAATCTGTTAATTGTAGTGAATACTGCGGGATAAATATCATCGTTTCGTCAAGAAGATTGTTGTCTAAGTTGAATGGATCCAATAATGAAGCGGCGCGTGCCTTTCGGCTGAAAGCGAAGGCATACATGGGAAGGAGAGATCTAGATATACAAAACAACAGGTTATCAGAATTAGAGATACAAAAAAACAGGTTGTCAGAATTGGTGTTAGTGGGAATCGAATACCGCTCCCACAACTTCGAGGACGAGAGATGCGGAAACTGCCCCTCCTTATTGTTACAGTTACGTTGTGATCTAAAAAACAGAAGCAGCAGCAGCAGCATAAACGCAGGGGAGGAAGGTTCCGGGAAGTTGCCTCCGTTGTGTATTCATATTTAATAGACACACTTACTCGCCGCTGTACGCACCTTTTTCAACCCCACTGATGCTTAATGCTGCTGTCGACATTTATTTATTTTATTGTATTGGTGCCGAAGCACCGATAGGGTTAATAATAAACGTTACATTTCAAATTTTATAATTTATGTTTTAATTTATATAATATTTATCAGTTTGTTGTTGGTTGTTTAATGTTAGTAAGTTTTATGTATTTTTTCAGAAGTTTTAATATCTATTTTAGAATATTGAAGCTAGAATCTTGAAGCTACAAGTATTTACAAAGTTTTAATCAAAAGTTTTGTTTGTTTCCGCAGAAAAAATGTTCATTATATTAATATATAATTTGTTTACATGTCAAATAAGTGAGCCATTGACATACAATTTTTAATGTTTATTTTAATCTTCAAAACTGTGAAAAAACATTTTTTATTTCAATCTTCAAAACTGTGAAAAAACATTTTGTAGTCTCGTTGCAAATAGTAAGATCTTATCCATATGTAAACATAATGAAAGGACTGTGATTATGTGTGTCCCTTAGCTAAACAAGAGTGTCTTCAAAAAAAGTAATTGTCAAACTTTCGCTCTTAAAATAGAATTTTAAACACTATAGATGGCTATATACTAAAAGAGGTTAAGAAAGTGAGTGGGGCCCTCATGTCCATCAACCCAGTGGTTGTATGTGATTTTTCCTTCTTGTTTCTGGAATGCGGACTTTGAAAGTAAATCAACATCCTTGTTGTGCTCTCGATAGATATGAGTGAAGTTGATCTTCCTAAAGGTGGATTGTAGCTCTCTGATTCTATCCTTCCAACCCAATAGAGAAATAACCTAAAGTTTTCCTCTGTTATTCAACCAGTCAATTATGATTTTGGAGTCCCCAAATATTTGTAATGCTTCAATGTTGAATCTAATTGCCAGATTTAGTGTAGCCCAGACTCCGAGTAATTTTACCCTGGTGTTGGTTCCTGGACCACAGTTGAAGGTCCACTTGTAATAAGAATTTTCAATTATCCTTATCAATCCCCCTACTCCACTCTAAAGACCATTTCACTGTGTTTCTCCATCAAACCAACATGTAGGTGAGCCTTCAAGTATGTGGATCTTGACTTTTTTTTGGATCGCCACTTTTGTTGGGACTATCGAGTTTGCAACAATACTGAGTGTTTTGTAAACAACTGCGCTTATAGAAGAGTTCACATTTTCAAAAACTTTCCCATTTCGTTCCAGCCAAACAAACCAGCAAACCAGTGAAGGAAGGGTGAGATAGTTTCTCTCTTTTTTAGCCCAATATTCATAGCAAGCAATTAAAGAGTTCTCTTCCCAGACAGAATTTAACTTTTGTTCATTAATAATCATATCCCAGACTTGTCGTGTAAAGGAACACTTAACAAAAAGATGCAACATTGTCTCTACATCACTTGAACACAGTCGGCAAATATCGGGTCCTTCCCAACCTTTCTGTTGCAATATGTCTCAAGTAAGAATTTTGTTTTTAATGACTAGCCAGGTGAACAATTTGATTTTTTGAACTATGTTTGAAGACCACAAATGTCTTCTCCAGCCACCAATATTATAATGCCAAAATTTATTTGTTATAGTGGTGTAAACAAAATCTTATTACTTCACTACTTTGAACGAAATGCCATAAAAACTCTGTCACTACATTGTTTTATTTACAAAGTTCTAATAAAAAATCATGTTACTTCACTGCTTTACTAGAAATTTCCCAAAAATACACAAGACTTAATTATAATATCTCATTATTTTATCTGAAAAATGTTATTACTCTCGTTATTTTATCTCAAAAATGTTATTATTGCTTTTTTTAATTGTGTAATATTGATATCTTATTGTTTTATTATTATTAATATTATTTTAAATTTTTTAAATATAATTTTAATTTTTTTATTAACTTTTTTCATTGATTTGATTATTTAAAATTGAAAATAATTAAAAAATTAAAAATCTACATATTTTATTTATTGTGTAGTAAAGGAGCAATAGCTTTGGAGCTTATTAAGAGAATGAAGTGAGCTTCTTCTTGATGTTTAGCTCTATTGATGTTGAAGGATTATGAATTGATGAACTCACTGGTTTATGGGTAGGTAAAAGTTTGCCCGTTAATTTGCTTTTCCTTATTGCTAGACAGTGTTTTGGACATAGCGACAAGGATTCAGTCGAAATTAATACTTTGAGCGCTCGAAAGTCACGCTCTTTGCATCAGGCTTGTGTGGTGGAGCATCTGTATTGGAGGTAGGCTTAAGGGTGGCTTAGTTTCTTATGTCTCTCTATTCGTTCCAACATGCCTTATATAATGTGATTTCACACCGCTCGCCATAAACTGATAGAAATGGTGGTCTCCTTAAGCCCACCCAACTTCGGTCTCCTTAAGTCAACATCAACCTAAATCAACCTTGATCTAGGTTAAGGCTTGATCTAAGCTCATTTATTTGTATCAAATTTTCAATGTATTTATATTGCTAATGAATGCATCTTGCAACCTAGGATAAAAATTCATAATAGTATTTTAACTTCTTTATTTTTTTTTAATCTTATTTTTTACTTTACATGTATATTTTCCACTATTTAGCAAGAGCGTTGGTGAGTTGGTTTGGAGAGGAATCTACTTCCACTTACAAATGAATCATTCTCATTATATTGTGGGGTATTCCTCATTATTATACCATGTGACCTATGATTAGTACATTTAATTAAAGTTTTAGATTAATGAAAATTCTATTTTTTTTTATCTTCGAGTTCTTACAATTTGAAGAGAAATTTCTACAAAACTAAATAACTCCTATATATTTCACTACTTTTTATTAATAGTTAGATGTATACAAAACAATATCATCGCATTCAATTTAATATATTATTTCCCAAGTGTTAAATAACTCCTATATATTTCACTACTTTTTATTGATAGTTAAATGTATCCAAAATAATATCATCGCATTCAATTTAATATATTATTTCCCAAGTGTGGTTTGTCACATTATTAGACGATTTAATGTTCTTTTTTCTTTTTTCACCATAGTTTCTTACATAGTATTAATATATTTTTCAAAATTATTATGTATACATCAAAATGGTGTGTATTATCCTCTATTTTGTTGTAAAGTATGAAAATGCCATTCAATTTAATATATTATTTATTTCCTCTGTGTGATTTGCCACACTATTAAAATTAGTTAAAATGACTATTTAATATATTGTTTTCACGATAGTTTCTTACATAATATTAATATATTTTTCAAAATTATTATGTATACATCAATATGATGTTTATTATCCTCTACTTTGTATAAATGATGAAAATATCATTCTAACTTTGTATAAATGATGAAAATATCATTCTAATACAAAAAAGAAAATTCAAATTTGCATTGTTCATCTTCCATAGCCACATAGCCACCAATAATAAATGATTCTCCTTTATTTATCCACATCTCTTCACTTCAATAACATATACCTTTTTACTATCATAATACCTACCATGGCCACCCATAGTAAGTGATTTTCATTTGTTTATACACATATTTTCAATTCAATAACATATATCTTTCAACTATCCTAATACCTACCATGGCCACCAATAGTAAGTGATTATCATGTGTTTATACACATCTATTCAATTTAATAGCATATACCTTTTAGTATCGTAATACCTATTTCATATGTGAATGCTTTCATTTTTATATATGCCAAGTCATATTTTTGTATTGAGACATAGATATCCAATATTAATAAAATTTAATAACATATAATTTTTTTATACCTATTTCATATGTGAATGTGAATGCTTTCATCTTTGTATATATGTCAAGTCATGTTTTTATATTGAGACATAGTTATCCAATATTAACAAAGGTTGTATGGCAACGCAGTCCCTGCCGAGTTAGTTGGGAAATACATGTTGAACAACGAAACTTAATATAACTAAATGAACAAATAATAAATATTTTTTGTCAAAATATAATAATTGAGGGTTGTTTGTTATTCAAAATGTATAATGAACCATAAGCTGAATGGAACTATAATATTCACAAATATAATATAAATATAATAAATATAATAATAAATAATATATTAGATAATAAATATAATATAAATATAATAATAACTAATAATAAATACATAGTACAACTTTTTATATTTAGATGTGGTGATTGGTGAAATTCATTGATTATGTAATTAATTTTAATATTGAAAGACGTGAAGGGAGCAATAACACTTCAATTCTATCAACGAATTAGAAATGAGAAACAAAAATATTTTTATTATATCCAAAAATATATATATGTTTTCATATGTTAAACATTACATTGCATACACAAATTTTTGGTAAGAGGCAAATTAATGTTACATCAATGTCACATCAAAAGCAAACTCATTACTATAGTCCCATGGCAAGGGACTAATAAAATGTAGATCAGATATTATATAGTTTTATGGTTATAGTTTTATTTCCCATAAATGTTTCAAATTCAATTTCTTTGTACTTTGATCAAACAAAGTTAGATATATATTATATTTAATATATTAATAATGTTAATGTGTTTGTGTTCAAGATAAAAAGAGATGAAGCAAATAGGCTAGTCCCTGCCTTGTTTTCATAATCATGTAGATTCACTATGTAAAATTACTTCTTGACGTCTCGTAGAGTGTTGATTACCCCTATTTGACTAGATTATTTTCTTGTTTTCATTTTTTTTTATCCTCGTCATCAAATCTTACTTAACTTCATCAAATTAAAATCAATTCATACTATTTGGTTCCTCAAATAAAATTCGCCCAATAATTACTTAACTCTTTGAATAATTGTAATATTTATATTGATAGAAAGAGATTAATTATATAAGTTAGATGTGGATACATATTATGTAATGAGTATTTGTGGAATTTACCGTCTTAAAAGATATGAGTATATAGTACTCGTTTAATAGATTTAAATTGTGCAGCCTTCGGAATAATTATTCTACACTTATCTCGTTACAGTGTTTTTTGTTTTTAAAAATAAAAATTCTTAAGACAATTTAATAGTGTTATTGACATTGTTATATTGTTCATGCAAAATATATATATGAGATTAGAGTTAGATTATATCAGCTTCTCAAAGCAGCCTTCAAGGTAAATGAGAACCGACATCTATATTATGGTTCAACTACATATATTTATATATATTTATTATTGTCATCGACATTGTTAAACTGTTCATGCAAACTATATATACGAGATTAGAGTTAAATTATATCAGTTTCTCAAAGCATCCTTCAAAGTAAATGAGAACCAACATCTATATTATGGTTCAACTACATATATTTAGATATATTTAGATAGGCTTGATTGATAATGGCCATTAGTAATGAGCATGGATCATATATTAGGAGTAATGGTATGCCTGTGATATTCATATTCTTATGACATAGAACATGCCAGTGATATCTTTCTTTATAATATTGCAATATTGCATTGGCTTTTGTTTTAGACTTCCATCTTCGTTCTTTTTATATGGTTCTCGATACACATTGACTTGTCGTAGATCCAAATTAAGAGATATTCCATGGTTTATTCTATGAGTGCTAACATTGTACAAATTTAAATTACAAATTAAATATTTTATTCATTTCTTTATTATTTGGACACGCACCTTAGTATTCCATAATAAAGTGGGCTTCTGAACTAAACACTTCAAAACACTTTATAACTTAAATAAAAAGTTTGATCACTACAATCGGCTCTGACATCTTTGCCAACGCCCTGCACTTCCACTTGCACATCTCATTGCCACCTAGGGAGATACATGTCATGCAATAGAAGTTCATGCACATCGAATGCATCCAGAGACAATGGAATATTGACTACAACACCAAGAAGAAAATGAGCAAAAGTTGTGCATTCTTAAAGAACCAAAATGAAAACTCACCTGTAGAGCTACGATAATCCGAGCTCGAACTCAAACGTGCAAGATTTGCAAGAAAATGCAAAATGCTCAGCGGAATGTCCAGACTCTACAGCTGCAAAGTGCACACCGGAATCAACAAAAACAATTAAGCATGCTATTACATGAGAAAAATTTACTCAAGACTCAACATTTACAGCAAAGTAGTTAGCCAAATCAGCAGAGGAAATAAACCACTTATGTAGTCATCAAGCTTAATACAAAACGCTCTTAGAAACATGAGTTGAGAATGGATGGATGTCTTGTAATTGTTTGCAGGCTTGATTATATTGATTTCGCGGTCAACAGAACTGGAGGTATCAGTCCTCTCATAACCAACATAGAACTAGAAAAATCGTGTGCCTTTGAGATTGGTGAATGATATTTAAGTTATTGTTGATATCGATAGAGATTTTTGAGGTTTTGGTATCTTAGATCCAAAAAAAATCTCCAGAATCCATTAATACAGAATCTGCTCGAGGCTTTCAAGAATGAACTTAATTTGTTACAGGAATGAGCGTATCTTGTACATGTTTAAAGGATTAAGGATGTTGGGTTTGTGGGTTCGTTATACTAGAGGGATCGTCCCTTGCCAAGAAGGGAAAACAAGTAGAGTAAAGGGATATTCGGGTGGAGAGCTTGCACCAAATTAATTGTGGGTCTTGGTATAGTTTTCCGACCAAATGAAATCATAAAACTCTGGTTTCTATGACCGCAGGTAGGAGTGGAACTTAGAAGTGTGATATCGTGGAATCGAGCTTGAAGATGTAGCCTGGAGATTTGAGTATGCCAATATAGTAGGGATTGAAGCCTTACTCTCTATCAATGTTTCAATGGTGAAACATGTAAGTAGTATTTGATATTTGGTGCAAATTCATGTTATGTGACAGAAACTCTGGGTATGAAGCTTTCATTATTGATTCGTCCCCAGAAATATGGAAACATTGAACATGATTTGCTGCAACTATCTAGTTTCTTTCACATTTTGGTATAATCTTTGAATTATTATGAACCACCATTCACGAGTATGCCAACTTCACATAAAGTAAATAAAAAAAAGACTGATTGTAACCTTCATCCTCTCTCCTTCTCCGGCATGGCATTTGATCTCATCTCAACTCATCAATTCAACTGCAAACACCGCCTCTGTCACTGCCTCTAACAGATAAAAACCAATAAATAAGAGAGCACGAGGAATAGAGTACTGCAAATGCTTTTAAAACTAGGTAATGTATGGTATGGTATGCAACATTGTGATTATATATAAATGATAAAAAAACCCAAACAAACATGTTGAAGTCATCATGCTCTTCGATTGAAACAAAAACATAATAACCCTTGTCTCGTCTTCTTCCTCGATGGTGAACCCTTCTTTTAACCTATCGTTGCATATGTGAGTTCATTTCGAATTAGGGCAAAACCAATCAACAAGAACTGCCAAAGAAATTAGAAATAAACTAGGTTTACCTAGATTGACTGTGTATCCATTGCAATGCCAATGGTTAAAACCCTAGCGATTGCCCACAAGTTCAGTTTGAAACAACTAATAAATAAAAACCATTAAACCATGAAGCAAATCTTACAGCTTTATGTATACCATTATCTACCAGGCGAAAGTATACCTGCTCCTCCACTTCCAGTGGTTAGGTTCCTACGAATCTAAAAACACTAGTTAGTCACATATCTTATGTTGTACATTCTGAAAAAGAAAAAAAAATTAAAAAAAAAATCACTAGGCCAAACTGTGCAAAAACACATGGAGAACAAATAACATCCAAGAACAAAAGGACTGTCATAAACAACATGCATGGCCATGCATGGGACAAGAAACAAGGCGAGCCAATGCAATTCAATGCAGAGTACAGAAGAAAAAGAGAAGATGAAAGGGTGAGAATATCTTATATCATCTGATTTTCAAACGGTCACAAGCGATCTTAATGGGTTTTTTCCTTTTTCGATATTCCAGGGCGGGACTGGGCATTCCATCCACATCCACTTCGATGCAAAATTTGAATTCGCAACAAAAATATCCCTGGTTTTGTAAATATCCATCTGGCTTTTGCTCCTTCAAGCATCCCTCTGCGTGTACCTCATTGGCGTTATATGAAAAAAATAAAAATTCTAATATGAGTAGGTAGTTGTGGTCTGGGGGAGGAATATTTCACCAGCGAGGGAAGGAGTGGGTGTTCCATCCATTTCCCTGCAAAGTTTGAAAACATGCATTCTCTATAAATGTTAGATACACCATTTTCTCCAATCATTCTATGAATTCATTTCTCCTATGCAATTGAATCCGCATATTCATTTTTGCTTCCTGCTCTGATAAATTGAATCTGTATATTCATTTTTGGTTGTTGTTTTGAGAGCTTGTACTTTGTAATCGCATGCAACAATTTTTTGATGCAACAAATTTCTAAATGTTAAGGGTAAGGATCTCCCACCAGACCGAGAATGCATCTAGGCGAAATGGCTGATGGCAACATGAGTGGTGGCCAGGCGGTGAGGAAATGGCAAGGAGGTGAGCAACGATGGTTATGCATGCAGATCGCCACGCCACTGGGGATGGCATCGACTACAAGAACAATGTTCATAAACAAACAAATTCACAAATTTAATTTTTTAAATTCATTTTTTAATCCCAACAATTCATAAAAATAAATCTCATACACCGGGGCAATAATGTCACATCAACCAACTCTAAAGGAATCAAAATTTTGATTTATAATATTTAATAAATATCAAAATAAATTTATTTAAAAACTGAATCAAGGTAATAAGAAATTTTTCGGTTAAATAAATCAAAGTGATTCTGAACATAAGTTATAGAGTGCATTATATTCGATATTATCTAAAAAAAACCAACCAAATAATATAACAAAACAAACTCATTAATTGACTCCAAGCAAAAGCTAAAGTCTCTCACCCATGCAGGGACTAATAAAGTATATTTTACAATTTAGTACAACCTATGTATAATATTTATGTATATATGAAATTAAATTATTTAAATATAATATTTAAACAACAAAATTTAAAAAATAATATTAAATATTAAAATAGTTAAATAAAAATATGTTTATATCTATCTATTAATATAAACTTATCTTAATTTAATATATTTTGATCAATAAAAAATTTATTTTTTTATTCCTCTTAATTTTTAATAAATTCAAAATCAAAATAAATCCAAGTTGATTTACTACACAATGACATCCAATTTGATGCATTTAAGGATCATCTCAATTGCCCTACCACTTGTACCAATATGTGTTTCATCAAAAACACTTTGAGGAATATGAACAATGCTCTCATCTTTTATTGATTTTACTTTCAAGGAAAAAAACACACATTTTGCAAACAAAGGTATGTATTATATAACTACGAGGTTCTTGTTTATTATCACTTTCCAATAATATTATGTTTATTACATACATCAATGAAAAAATTATCCATTCCCATGTAGTTAATCGGGGAGGGAAGAAAGTAGGTGCATAAATTCATCTTTAACCTTGAATTTATTCAAAGAAAGGAAAAAATATAATGTGTAATTTCAATGTCTTTTGGTCCCTAAAGCACGATAGAGAGCTAGTTATCGAGTTAGAAAGACACGTAACCCATAAACAAGTGCTTTTTGTTAGCTAAACGTTGATAAAAAGAAATTGTTTCATAATTAAATTTTAAGGGTTGATAAGGAGAAATTCTCCCTTTGGTTTGGACCACAAACTAGTTAGTTCAAGCATGAACAAGCTTAACATTGGCTCGAAGGTTTGATGTACATTGGTTTGACAGAAAGCTTGTCAAAACTAGTCAATTCGATTTTCACATTAGCGAAATCTGATAATTATGCCTATAATAATTCCAAGGTTAGAAAGATAAACACTATGTTGATTCTTTCTCTCTAGACATATAAAATATTAAACGTCTATCTTCATTAAGCAACATAATGACTCACTTCTCTTATTGTAGATCATATAAAACAAAATCTAGAGGGATGGTTGGTTGGAATTAGTTGATTTTTGGGGGTTGGAAGGAGACATTGCTATATAATCTAACCTCTACGTCAAACTCCTAATCACCAATTTTATTTCTCTTGAAGAAGACATTTGAGACTCCCTCTGTTGGTCCAAGAACCTAAAATCAAGGGAGTTCACAACTAAGCTAGGACATAAAGTTAGCCACAAATCCCAGCTTGTAAGTGCTAAGAAATGGTGGTGGATCCTTATCTGGAAAATTAGTGCCCTGTTGAAATGCCAAATTATCCTTTGGTTGTCTTTAAATAATAAATTGCTTACTTGGGATAATGTGTAACATCCCCGGTTTTAATCCCCACAATTTATTATGTAACTATATAAATGTGATTTAGGCTGGTGAGCTGATGTGTTTGCGCGAAGAACCCGTATTGGTTTAATATAGCCGAAGGCCGAATGGTATATTATGTGCATTGAAATAATTAACAAAATGGTAATCTTTGGCTGCGATATGAAAAGGATGAAGAACAATGAGGGGCTATGATTCCACAAGAGAGAGGGGTCCATGGGGGGATTATTCATGGGTATTAATCCAACCCACATTCCTGAATTATTATTATTATTATTATTATTGGGCAAACCTTCTATTTGTTGTTGAGTGTTCCTAAATCCAATCATTAAACTCCTATAAGAGGGTGGGTGAGAGGAGTCACATCCCATAATTATTAGAGGGCATGGGCATGTACATGAGTACAATAAGCTTGGGGAAGAGTGTAAGTCAATTCAAGCAAGCAAACAAAGAGAGGAAATTTGTATGGCCAAAGGGGCAATTTTTGGACAATCATGTTTTTGCATAGAGAGTAGTTTTTTACATGCAATTTTTGGGCAACAAGGGAGGAGCTGAGTGTTGGGAAGAACACCAACCATGTTGGGCTTGAAGGTAGCCATTGTTGGGCTATGTTTTATGTTGAGAAAAAGGCTTCTGTGCCTGTAAATCAAGTTGTATGGATGTGAAACGTTTTAATGTGGAGAAAATGACTCAAGAGCCTTCTGAAGGCTATTGCGAGCACTCTTGGAGTAGTTGAGAGGGTTCTTGATTAATCAGATGCACTAGAGCCCTAGAAAAAAGTGGGAAGGTTCGAGGGACTATGTGTAGTGAAGGGGGATCCCATTCCTTGGGTTCTACAGGCTGTGGGGAACAAAGAGGAACTTGGGCTTTGGGCCTATTGTGCATGGAGAGTGGATAGCTAGAGGGTTGGATCTCCTTGTGGACTTGTAGCCCCAGCTTGGGGGTGGCTTCTTGTTGAGATAAAATGAACAACGATGCCTATGACTGGGAGGTTCATCCTTCATATGCAACCAGTTGGTTAGCTATTAACATATAAATTATTTGTTGTGTTTATTATGATATTCCGTTGTGTAAATGGTTTATATGAATGTTGAGTGTTTGTTGTTTGTTTGGGCAGTCACATTCACGTTTTAATAGATGTTTTCAGATGCATTTAGAACTATGGTATCACTCAAATGGTTAAATTGTTTGTGATCTATAGCAGGTAAGCTACAATAAATTAATAAGCAGAAAATCTCATGTTTTGACGTGTAATTAACACGTAATGTTGCTCAGCTAGAGGTTGGGTAGATTACATAATGGAATGAAACGAGGATGGTGTTGTCCCAGTCGATGTTATTTATGTAAACCTCACGAGGAATATATTTCTTACATTTTCATTGATTGTCCACATGGAATCCAGATAATGAAGATAATTCAGGACAAGATGAAGCCGAAGACAGACTGGAACAAAGCCAACATAGAAGATTGTTTCAAAGATTCGATGTCCGATAAAATTGTTAGTCAACATAAAGGTCTGTTGAGCATGTTGGTTACAAACCTGTGGTGGGCTCACAACTCAAGCTTATTTAGGGACAAGGACATTCCCCTAGAAATAACAACAAGTATCACCTTGAACATGGCAGAAGAGTTCAAAGTAGAGATGAAGACAAAAAATCCCACAAACCTGGTAATGCCTGAATTAGATTACGAGGTGCCTTGGGGATTCTTTAACGGAGTTTGCCAAGAGCACTCTCATGTTTGAGGCATTGGAGTGGTTCTATTTTTAAAACATAATCACTATCTTCATATTCGATACGCTCCTGGAGTAGGCACCAACAATAGAGCGAAGTTTATTGCTTTATGGACCTCACTAGAAACCGCTATCAAGAAGGATGTCAAGAAGCTACATGAATGAATGATTCGAAGTTGGTCATAGATTGGGCTCGACAAAAAAATTATGTGTAGGATGTTAGATTGGCTCCTCGGATGAGAGATACAAAACCGACATTCCAATCCTTTGAATGACTCTCCTTTAGCCACATTCTCCATGAACTAAATGTAAAAGCATACGGACTTTCAAAAGAAGCTCTATCATTGTCGATAGGAGCTTTTGGCTTTAATGAATTCATAGAAGGAGAGAAGGTAGAGGCCATGAAATTCTGCTTTTGAAAAATTCATCTTAATGTAAGTAAGCAAAATATATAAACACTGGTATAGTAGAACAATGTCATCTTGTAAAGAGGTTGTAACAATTTTGATATGGATAAGATAGAGGTCTATGATTTTTGTACAATGGTAGAAGACAATAATAGTTATTTGCATGGTCTGGAAGTAATAGCAATCTATGTCTATGTTAAAGACTAGCGCATATATATTCATACCTTTTAAATATAAAAAACTTTTTTTCTTGGGAAAAAAAACCACTGTCACATAAAACATAACACCAAAACTGCTATACCACAAACCAAAACCAAATTGAATAGATCAAAAGACATGATTTGAATGATAGAGATGGATTACTTAGTAGAGGTTGGGGTAGGAGCGATAGTTAAATACATGAAAATGATGATGGTTTTGAAACATTGGGCGTGGTGGCGTAGAGGGCCTAACACTTGGCCTCACTTATGATACCGTCATTTTGTAAACAAAGCGTACTCGTTAAGCATGGAGAAATATCGTTGTCACGCCTCTTTCAAAGTCCATTCTCCCCCACGTGCACGGTGGGGCTATGCTTATGAATGTATGCAAATCCAGCGATAATTTAGGTACTCACGTGGACGTTAAAGTGGAGAATATAAACACAGACATTGGAAAATGGTTCATGTTTTTTAATTAACTCAGACCAAACGACGGGTACATATTTTTCTATAATGGGAAAGGAAATGTCCTTATACGACCACATCATTATGGAAATTCTTTGTTTTTCATTCGCGGAATGAGCAAAGAAGTTATATTTTACATTATAATCATGTCAAGACACTATACTTATGTTTAAGACACGGTAATGGACATCTAGTACAAATTCCTTGTCCTTCATATGTAAATTTATGCAAGTTGGATGGAAGCTAAGAATTTAGAGTAAGTTTTTAATTTTAATATTTTATTGGGAAATTATAACTTAAAATTCAGAGAATTATAATATTTATTTATTATTAAATTTTATTATATATAAAACAAATTAAATAATAGAAAAGATATTTTAATTTTTAATATTTTTTTGTTTGTTTGTTAGTTTGTTCGTGACATGTGGGATTAACCTATGGTTAAGAAACCATGATTTAGGGGCATCTAAGTCAGCCACACCAACCCTTAACATGGCTGGATTTTTTGTCCCCGCAGGTTTCAAACCAATGACTTTAACATCATAGAGTGCCTTAACAACACACTCCGTCACCGACTACCCTACACTTAGGGGACCCTTTAACTCCCAATGTTATTAAATATATCTAACTTTTAATTGTATCTAAACCAATGTGTATCTCTTCACATGCATATACATATATTTCAATTTTTATCATATATTTTAATTTTTATATTATTCTCCATAAATAGTGTATCTTTTTTATATTATTTCTCTATAAATAATAATTTTTTTTATATTATTTCTTTATAAATAATGAATTATTTTTGGTTAAATTAATTTGAAAGTATTGTAATTTAGATGTTTTGTTTATTATTATTATTTTTTAATTAAGAGGTATTTTATGTAAGAAAATAAGTCAATGATTTCTTATTTAAAAGTATCTAATACGAATATTATTCCATGTAAAATCTACTCAATAATTCATTATCTAAAGATATCTAATAAAAACAAAAGACTACCCCTTCTATACTAATTATTATTACGTGTGACGAGATTCGCAATATTACAATTACATTCAAACTAATATTCCTCAATACTAAATCATTTTTATTATTAAAAAAATAAAAATATATCATTAATTCTTCCTTGATTGAAATGTAAAAATAAATACAACTAGTACAACATAATTAAATCTTATAACTAAGATATAAAGTTTTTAAATAGTAAAAAAGGTTTGAAATGTATAGTTTTTTTGGATTGGCTTTAAAAAGCATGACCTTAAAAGGCAACAAGAAAGGACAAGGGTCCTGAACTTTAAATGTAAGAAAGGACAAGGGTTTTAAATGTAGGTTTGAAAGGTATAGCAAACCTTTAAACTAGGTCCAATGAATCATTTGGATATTTTCTGATATTGTATATTTTGGATCGAGCTAGTATTTACAGTTTTTAGAATATTTAGTTTGGACAGTTTATTTATTTCCTGAAGGATATGTAGTTTTTTTTATGTTGGGTTTTGTTTTCGATGTTTCTTAGTTTACTATATGTATGGTGAGCATATTTCCAGTTATGCTATTGGAATGGGTTTTGGGCCGATAATAAAAAAAAAAATTATATCTAAATATAATTTTGAGCTAATTTTTATTTAGAAAAAAGAATTCAATTTATATAGATTAATTTAACTTTGCATAAATAGAATTATAGTTTTGAAAGGTATATCTTCACCAAAATTCAAAAAAACTTACACCTAGCTTCGTCCTTTGAATCCCATTTATATGAGTTGACCTAACCTTGCATAAATAGAATCAAAGTGACGGATTGAAATTAACATTTTATTGGTTCTAATTTTTTTTTAACGATGAAAAACATTTTTTTTTTAAATTTACGAAGAATTTTCAACCCTTTTATACTAACATAGTAAGTCAATCAAATTTAAACACCATCACGATTTCTATCTTCACTTAAGTTTGACTTTTAATCTTTTGCATAATAACAACTCATCTCAATTATTAAGCTCAATAAATTTATTTTTCTATCTTCACTTAAGTTTGACTTTTAATCTTTTGCATAATAACAACTCATCTCAATTATTAAGCTCAATAAATTTATTTTAACGAATTTTTTTTATTAGCAAGAAGTTAAACTTTTTTATTAGTAGAAGTTAAGTAATGTATAAATTCAATTTCTGTTGTTTGAAATTTTATAGGAATTTTGTTATAAATTATATTTTTATTTAATTAATTAGAATTTTGACTAATTTTTATAGAATTTGATTAATATGAATTTTGAAAAAATAAATATCAAAAATAAATTTTATTTTACTATAAATTTATAAGAAAATTTGAATTTATCTATTAATTAATTTACTTTTTTTATTAATTATATTTTTGTAAGAAAAGTTGAGTTTATCTAATAATAATTAATTGATTCCCTTATTAATTATATTTT
This sequence comes from Picea engelmannii, assembly GCA_009831015.1. NCBI lineage: Eukaryota > Viridiplantae > Streptophyta > Pinopsida > Pinales > Pinaceae > Picea > Picea engelmannii. The sequence continues at coordinate 670,514 of ML782526.1, read as the reverse complement.
AAAGAAGTAGATGCCCAACAAAGTTACCTAATACCCATCTCTAAGAAAAGTTTGATTAAAAAACATTTGGGTAAGAAACTGATATTGCCATTTATAAATATTAAACGTGTATTAGATATTTGATATTGAGCGTGGTCTAACTGTTCGACATTTTGACCCTTTTCGTCAGAATCCAACGACATAACTCTACACGAAATCACAATTTTTCGTTATTTAAATTGCATTTCTGAATCCAGAAATGGATTCAACGTGCTAGAAAACGCCTAGGGCACTCAGATTATACAGAATTAACCACTTAAATATGCAAATCTAACAAATTCTCGCAAGATTTCGGACAAAATTAAACATAAAATATTACCAAAAAGGGACGAAAACGTAGAAAAATTAAACTACAACATGATATTGGCGTTATTAAGTGTGTAACTTAATATCGACAAGAAAAATTATTAAAATCATTATAAAATGTGATGTGTTATTATTTAATATTTTAATTTTTTCAAGTACAAATCTATTTCAGAGATGATGAAAATCTATGATTTTGGACTTTCTAAAATCTTCTTGAAAGTCTCCATACAACACCAATAGCTCTAATAAGATTCAACTTTGTACCTCTATCATAAAATATCAATGATTTTACCAACCAACCATTGGGTAATCCCCAAAAAACCTCCATTTTTTCTTAATTTTTTTTCCTAATTCTCACATAAATCTTTATATAATTGTCAACCTTTCACTCCTACCATAGAGTAATTTCCTACATTGGAACTGACTTGCTTTCCTTTCCTTTATATAAATGTCAAACCTTACACTCTTGTCACAGGTCAATTGCCTAAACTAGAGTTAACTTGCCTTTCATTCCTTCCCTCTAAGTAGAGTTGATTTATAAATATAATAAAATGTTTGCAATGAGATTTTATGGAAATAAATTGTGTTGGAGTCTAGAAACGTCCCAACATTTTGAGTGGACATCCACCCATTGTCGGGTGTTCCAAACAAAGTTTAAGGAAAGATACTTTAATGAACAAACTGAAGGTACACCCATGGGATCATCCTTATCCCCTATAGTAGCCAATATATAAATGGAACACTTTGAAACTTTAGCTCTAAACAACTCCCCTCTGAAACCCAAATGTTGGTTTTGGTTTGTCGATGATACCTTTGTCATGTGGTCCCATGGTCAAAGCTCGCTCTACCCTTTTCGTGACCATATCAATAACATTTCTCACCACATTCAATTTACCATGGAAACTAATAGTACACCTCGCTTCCTTCTTAGATGTCCTAGTAAACCATCAACTAGATGACTCCCTTTCCAACCAAATTTACTGTTAAAAGGCTCATATTAATGGATATCTTCAAGCTCAATCCCACCACTGCCCAAATAAAAAATCTTTCATCCTTAAAACCCTTGTCCCTAGAACCATTCACATCTCTAATCCCCCAACATCTTAGCAAAGAAATATCCCACCTCACTAATGCATTTCTAGCCAATGGTTGTTCTATCCCAAATTAACAAAACCTTCCACTTTGTCTTTCATCCCAAATCTAAGAAACTCCTTCCCAACTCCCCACCTTGAGCCCTAGTTTTGCTTCCTTACATTCATGGCATCACCAATCACATTTTCAAGCTCCTAGCCAAAAATAATATCAAAACTATTTTCAAACCTCACAAAACCCTTAAAAAATTATTTAGAAGTGTCAAAGACAAATCTTGTTAGGGACCTAACCTACCTAACCCCTCAAGTGGGTAGAATAATATATTTCCATGTAATAAAGGTCAATATTAATAAGGCCTAGCAATAAGGAGGAATAAGTCAATTGTAAGAAGACATAATAGAAGCTTCCGCTTCTAAAAGGATCTTCCTCTAGATTGTTCTTTTGGATAGATAGATTAGTATAAATAAGAGTAGAGGGTATGAGAAGTTTTTTCATGGATATTATTGTAATAAAGCTCTGCTCCGCTAGAGGTTTCCCCCTTGAAGAGGCAAGTGAACATTGCTATCATTAATCAAGGTTCTCTTTCTAGTATTGTTTTGGTTATATAATTGTTGTTCAACCATTTCTAGCTAAAATATTTTTGTTTTGCATACTATTTTATATTTGGAATACTACAAGTGGTATCAGATCACTTTCCTCGACAACAAATTGTGGGTTAATTTTTTATCAGGGTAGAGACGTATTCTGACGTCTTAAAGCTACAAAGATCTGTCGTTACACGCATAAAACCATGATCGAGGAGTAATACATGCAGGAAATACAAGAGGTACTTAAGCGCACATCTGTTGGCCACCCTTGTAACCCTTGTCGTTACCCCTTCGAGTGGTAGCGCATCAGACACCACCTATATACAGATCGACCTAGATCTCCTGAAGCCATCCGTAGATAAATCGATCGGCCACCTGACTGTTATAGTTGCACCGAGAATAGCACTTGGGAAGATACTCTCTAGTACCTGGGTAGTTGGGTAGTACGACTAAGGGAACAGTCTAGCCTCCTTAGTTGGTGCCTTGAGATATTGGTCCAAGTACTACTGTTGGACCCCGCACGTATATAAGAGAATTATAGCACATGGAAAACCCTTGTATGTAGAAACCCTGAATACCCTAACCCTTGGAACAGAAACAAAAAAAATAGAACAAACAAGATCTATTACCGCGTAATTGTGTCTTCTGCATTTTGGTTGCGAAATTACTACACATTTCTTCTTGTTAAGCATTTGGGCATTTCGTCATTGCAGTATTATTTAGGCCGGAGTATAACTCCGCAGAAGTAAAAAAAACGAGTATAGTGGTCCCGCCGACACACTTATTTGGGACCTATCCCATTGGATTCACCTTTTCTTCCTGCTTACAATCTTACCTTTTATTTTTAATCCTTTTTTTTTCCAGTGGACCCGACCCCTTCTCAACATCCCTATTTTTCCACCTATTCCATTATATTTCCTTTCTCGCCCTTATCGTCGTGGTACCTATCACTTATAAGTCCTTTTTTGTGGTCCCACCCACCCATTTCTCCTTAACCACACTTCCCCTCTCCAAATGGCCACCACTCGCAACCAAGACCTGCAAGGCTCCATCAATCAAATGACATCTAAGATTGGCTCCAAGATGTTCGCCAAGAATGGCTACAATATCCTAAAATTTTGCATCTAATCCAAAAATTGCAAGACAATTCTCTAGTTTCCCCAGGGTACTCTTGGCACAATGATGAGTTTCGCTACAAAGGCCATTTGTATTTAAGTAAATAGTCACAACTTAAATCCACGGTGCTTTCTGAGCTTCATGCTACTCCCATAGCTGGGCACTCAAGGCCTACCAAACCTATGACAGGGTCAAACGTTCTTTTTTCTGGGATGGTATGAAAAAGGATGTTCGCACTTTTGTGGCATAATGTGATGTTTTTCAATGTAACAAGGGATAAACAATCAAAGCCCCTCGCACACTCCAACTGCTTCCGATTCCACCCGCTATTTGGAGGGACATCTCTATGGATTTCATTGTGGGATTACCTAAATCAGGCAATAAGTCAGTCATCATGGTGGTAGTTGATTGTCTTTCCAAGTATGCTCATTTCTGTGCTCTTCAACATCCATTTACTGCATCCACTATGGCTCAACTTTTCATGGATCATATCTTCAACCTTCATGGCATGCCTCACTCTATTATTTATGATCAAGACCCCACTTTCACCAACAATTTTTGGCAAGAACTATTCACACTATAGGGCACCCAATTGCATCTTAGCACTGCCTATCATCCCTAGACTGATGGTTAAACTGAAGTTGTCAACAAGTGTTTGGAAACTTATTTGAGGTGTTTTTCCTATGAAAGGAAAAATCAATGGGCTCAATGGTTACCATTAGTTTAATGGTGGTACAACACTTCTTACCATACAACTACTCACATGACTCCTTTTGAAGCAGTATATGGACAAAAGCCACCTTTCATTCTCTCCTACATGTCAGGTGTCTTGAAGGTTTAGGCGGTTGACCAAACACTTACAGTTCGAGAAGCTATTCTCCGTACCCTCAAAGAGAATTTGATCATGGCTCAAAATCGCATGAAGCAACAAGCCGATCAAAGTCACTCAAAACATCAATTTGTTGAAGGAGACCAGGTATTTCTTCAACTACAACCTTATAAAAAAACTTCACTCGAGGCCGAACATTGTCAAAAACTGGTGCCCAAATTTTATGGTCCTTATACATTTCTCAAACGCGTGGGACAACTGGCCTATCAGTTAGATTTGCCTAGTTATTCTAAGCTCCATCATGTTTTTCATGTCTCCTGCTTAAAGAAGCTGATTGGAACTAAGTGCCAAACTCAAACCAACCTTCCCGAGTTGGATGAAGAAGGATCCATCCGGTTGCAACCACAAGAAGTTTTGGATCAGCGTGGGCATCATCTTCATCAGCGCACCATCAAGGAAGTGTTAGTTCAGTGGAAAGATACAACTCTTGCAGATGCCACCTGGGAGCCAACTAACATTCTACAACAATTTTCTCATCTCAAGCCTTGAGGACAAGGATGATTTTAAGGGGGAGGGCATGTTAGGGACCTAACCTACCTAACCCCTCCAGTGGGTAGAATAATATATTTCCATGTAATAAAGGTCAAAATTAATAAAGCCTAGCAATAAGGAGGAATAAGTCAATTATAAGAATACCTAATAGAAGCTTCCGCTTCTAGAAGGATCTTCCTCTAGATTGTTCTTTTGGATAGATATATTTAATATAAATAAGAGTAGAGGGTATGATAAGTTTTTTCTTGGATATTATTGTAATAGAGCTCTGCTCTGCTGGAGGTTTCCCCCTCGAAGAGACAAGTGAACATTGCTATCATTAACCAAGGTGCTCTTTCTGGTATTATTCTGGTTATATCATTGTTGTTCTCCCATTTCTAGCTAAAATATTTATGTTTTGCATACTATTTTATATTTGGAATACTACAAATCTACCCTTATGCTTCCACAAGGTCTTTACCAAATTCCTTGCTCATGTGGAAAATCCTACATTGGCCAAACTAGTAGATCTATCCAAAGTTGTCTTGAAGAAAAATATTGCTAAAACCTTTCATAACTACCTTTATAAATCCATTATATCTTAGCATTCCCACAACACCAAACACCTTATCTGCTTTGATCAAGTCAAAGTTTTAGCATCACCCCCCATCACTCCTCACACCTCATTATAGAAGCCCTAGCAATTGAAAAACATCCTAACAATTTTAATTGAGAAGACAATTACAAATTAAACTGATCATAGAAACACATCATCCATTATCTTTGTCATTATTTAACCTTCTTATTTAACTTATTAACTTTTACTTAGTTTTACCCTATCTCTTGTTGTTCTTTTCTTACATCATTATTATAATTTTATCTACTTAAAATTTCCTACCCATCAAATTTATCAAA
>ML782526.1:639023-663584 GCA_009831015.1 Picea engelmannii | reverse complement strand
TGTTGAAAGCAATATTTGTTTACATAACATGCGAAGGGAGATATAACAGAGTGATGTTTTATCACTTCAAGCTTCTAAACCATTTCACAGGCCGAGCACCTATCAATCTTCCTTTTTATCTGCATAAGGCTCTCACCAAAATGACAAGATAGGTCAAGGCTAAGCCCACTAAGGTGGCAAGCAGGTTTTCCCATCAAGGACTCATCACTCTTATTATCAAGGAGTTTCTGAAGAAGAAGCAGGTTGCATGGAATTACTTTCTCTTCTGGAATGAATTCCAGACTGACAAACCACAAGAGGACAAGGGCAAGAAGACTGCCACAAGGAAGGCTATTACTCCCAAGAGTAGTCAAAGGAAACAAAGGGCTATTTCACCCTTGAAACAACAAGCAGAATCTTCCTCGGCCAAGAAGAAGAGAACAAAGAGAAAATTACAGTTTGAGGAAGGAGAGAAGGCTGAAGGTTTGGCCATGGAGGATAATCCTTTAAACCTCCCATATTCAGATTCTGAGCATGAACCAGAGCATAATGAGGCACAAGGAGAGCAACAAACTGATATAGCTGCTGATGAATACCCAAACCTACCTACTCCTACTCCTCCAGAGGAACACAATCAATCATCAGTAGGAGCTTCTTCGAGAAAACCCAAAGCTTCCAGGACTCAGAAAGTGAGGAAACTTCTGCAACAAATCTACGAAATGGAAGTTTTAATAAGGTTTATTAAGAAGACAAATACAGACTTGACATAAAGAAATGAAGAACTTCATAACATTAATCAAACTGTCAAGGAAAAACATAATAAAATCAAGGACACGAATAGGACATTGATAAAGGAAAATATGAAGCTGTACAGACAACTAAGACTTCTGAGATTAAAAATAAAAGAATCCCAACCTCCAGCTCAGGAGCATACAAAGTTGGAAACCCTAGCTGAGATTGCTACATCTTTGGAGGGAGAAGCAGAGACTAGTACACAACAACAAGAGATTGCTAGTCCTATCAGAGGAGGAGAAACATCACCAAAGGCACCCTGAACCTTCAACAAATCAAAATGGTAATCAAAATTTTGCATTTTTGAAGTTTCAACAAAGTCTGACTTTCGGTGGTTTAGGCGAGCCTGAAAAGTGCTCATTAACCACCGAAAGCAGAGCTTTTGGTGGTTAAAGAGCCTAATTTTTACTTGAGTTAACCACCGAAATCCTGTAACTGCCAGAATGACCGAATTTTTGCCCAGATCAGAATTATTTGAGTCCGAATGGTTTGAAACCTTTTCAAATGGATAGTGTTTGAATTATCAAGTCAGATCCAATGACTATTTTTGATAGATAAGGGAAGGAAGAAGGGTTTCAATCAGTTTTGGTACCTTTTTCAATGGCAGAAAATCAGGGTTGTTTGCACACTTCAACAAACTCGAATTTTATCCTTGGAAGACTAAATCAAACAACCTTGGGAGGCTAGACTGCACTTCATCGACACTTTAATATTCTTAAAGATCATCAGATATCAACTGACCTCATCTTGAGAATCTCTTCCTAGTTTTTTGTAAATATAGTTTACTTTCTGTTTTTAGAATATCGGATCCATTGTTTTAGGATCTGAGAACTGTGATGTAAAGCTATAAAGCTACAGACTTAAGATAGACACAGGGTTCAATCCTGGATACTTCGGCTATGTACTTTGACTCTGTTATGTTATATGAATCACAGTCTTCTTTGGTTATTATATATCAGTCTTTTTTTTCTTTTTTTTTTCCACGGTGGAAATTCCGCGCTGGAAACTCACCCCGATACTTCCCCACATAGTGGATGATATGGGAGTGATAAAGCTTCGCAGCCCCAGAGGACACAGGTTTCGAACTCGTGACCTCTCCCCAAACTGGAAGAGTATGCGCACGTCTTAACCAATTGTGCTATCATATACTCCACTACTCTGTTATTTAATTCTATTAAGCTTAGTTATTCAGAACTGTTATCTTCTGGTATAGCTCATGAATACGAATTAGATGTTTCTTTACTGTCTTGCATGACCCTACATCTCTTGTACTTGGTTATCTTGAATGGTATTATTCACACCTTTTTATCTACTGTAACTGATATCTGGTCTCTCAAAGCACTGGTTTATTTAGATGCATAACAAGTTGTCCTTTTCTTAGCCTTCTCAGTTATCCCATTGTTCCACACATACTTTGATTATTAAATTTCTTAAGTTACCAAGCATTCTTAGCCTAAAACCCTAAGGAGTTTCTTGGAGTGATAACAACGGGGACTAACCCCAAGGGGGAACAAGATATTTGAACCCATGACCTCATCCATTGGGGATAACTTCACGTCTGGCTCATAACCACTTGAGCTAACCCCTAAGGCTAGTTCCTACTAATGTAATTATTATTACCCATCATCTTTATTACTATCTTTAATTCCTTATGTTTATATAAACTTTCATTCTCCTCCTTAATTTTACTTTTCTTTCATTTTTAATCTTCCTCATTGTTGTTTTTTCATCCTATCTTAACTTCTCTTTTAATGGATGTACTTCATGATGGATTTCTTCCCTAGATTATTTTCTTGTTTTATTTACTTTGTTTCCCACTTATTATTTTAATCTATTATAATGTATGTTTTTTAATTTGTGAGGGAGGATTGATAGCTTAGGGTTTCCATAGGGCGACCCTTTCTCTGGTGGATATGCGATTTACTTACCAAGTGGCATGACCACTTTTTAGTAGATGGGCTCGATGGATGAGCTTATCCAATTGGTAGATTACTCCAAGGATTCACTAATGGACGACATGATATTTTCTACCCCACGCTTTCACAATACATCTGGAAATCATTCGTACCTCGAGACTAAGGTATCATATCCACCTCATAGCCCTATGGATTTCTGCCTTATAACAGGGTGTCCTGAAATTTTTAAATACATTGGATCGGAGGTCCATGCGAGAATTTATAGACAGGTGGACATTAAAATTATGGTCGTGCAATTGTTTCGGAGATCGACGAGACAACGATTACTTGTGACGGTACTGTCGACATTATTACTAACCCAACACTGACCATTTATAATAACATTGCAGAACCATCAAAAGAAGATATTCTTGATACTTTGGGTGCCCCGAGGTTTACCGAAGACAACATTGATATAGACGAGCTTCAGAGCAAGGATTGTAGACAAGTTGGTTTGGCTCAGAGCGCAAGAAGAGTAAGGTTGTTAAAAAAAAGGAGGCGACATTTCCTTAGTGGTCGAGCAAGACCTTAGGGTTAACCAGATCTATGGGTTAGAAGGCATAACTATGGTGGGTCTCTTAGTTGGAATAATGGTTTCCATGAGGTCTCTAATTTCATGGACGCATAAGGAATGGAAACCCCTCCTTGGTTACGAACCAATCATACATTTCTTGGCTCAGGGATGGATTGGCTTCATTTTTCATTCAAGGTGTTAGCACTAAAAAACGCACCGACATTTTTGAAGGAAAGATGCCTAATCTTGCAGGGAAAATTTGACTTGCTTCCCGAGCTCCAAATGCAGATCTGAAAGCACCTTTGGAAAGTTCAGGATTTGTAGATGTCGATCGACTATTTAAACATGCAAAACAGACTCTCCATGACTGAGAAATTCGATTTTGAAAAAATCTGCACTTTCACCAGCGCAGAAGGCAGAATTTTGACTAGTTCGTTGTGGAAAGTAGCGACTTTCAACAGCGCAGGAGCAGATTTTTCAGGCAAGTGCGTTGTTGAAAGCTGTCACGGCCAGAATAACCAAATTTTCTCCCAGATCAAGAATTTTTGGGTTTGAATGGTTTGAATCCTTCTTCAATAAGCTGGTTATGAATTATCAAATCAAAATCTGAAGGCCATTCTTGGAGATGAAAGTCAAAAGGGCATTTTTTGACTAGATTTAGTGATTTTCAAGGGMAAAATGATAGGGATTTTTGGCACACATCATCAAATTCGAATTCCACTTTCAAAGGAATAGATCAAAGAGCCTTGGAAGGCTAGGCTACACTTCATCAACTTTCAATCAATGTTTGAAGACCAAAAGATAGAGGTTGACCTCATCTTAAGGATCTCTCCTTATCTTTTGTGAATTAGTTTTGACTTTCTATTTTTAGAATATCAGATCCATTGTTTTAGGATCTGAAAACTGATTGTAAGAGGCTATAAAGCCAAATACATTTGGAGCTCTAAGGGGTTCGATTCTGGATACAATAATACTCTTTGTACTCAGACATTTCATTGCTAATACAGATCACAGGTTCCTTTCCATTTTGGTGTCAATTTTTCATATTTCTTCTTCACTGTTATCTTGTTGTCAAACCTTAAATAGCTATTATCCTATTGTTTGGTTCATGGCATTATAATCAGTTTCTTTAGTTGTTTATTAGACCCTGCCTTGCACTGGTTTATGAACAATCTTTTCTTCATCCACTGAAAGCTAGTTTACTGTTTAACCAATCTTGGAGAGCACTGTCTATTTGTTTACCATTTGATGTCTGAATGCTATTAGATGAATTGATTTATCCCATTGATCCACCTTTATAAAATACAAAAACATTCATTTCTTAAGTTACCAAGCACCTTTGGTCTGCAACCACAAAGGGTTTCTTGGAGTGATAACACAAGGGAGTATGCTTCAAGGATTTTGGTGCTTAGGTGGTATCTTGATAAGCATATGTTGTGCCTAAAAACTTGGCATCCATTATTTGATGCCCAAGAGGAAGCAATATACAGTTCACCTACCTGGGTTAAATTACCAAATTTGTCGATTGAGTTCTGAACGACGTCAAGTTTGAGGGTGATTGAAGAGTCTCTAGGTACTTTCATCACAATGGATGATGGTTTTAAGACATGTGATTTCAAGACAATATCTAGACCCTAGACAAGGGCTATATGAATCAATTGCACTAGTTTGTGGAGAAAAAAATTATTCACAATTTTTGGATTATGGTATTGTCCTCTTTCATTTCTCTCGATGCAACAAGGTTGAGCATGTGATGGTGGACCGTGAGTCGACTTTTCAGATGCACTTCTCGGGGAGGGAGAAGTCTATTCCCAGTTTTGAGGTCCGGGTATATGATAATAATGTTGTGTCTAAGTCTCCACGGGATGGGTATTCTCAAGAAAGTGCAAGGTCAGTCTTGGATCCAATGAAAAATAATATGTTTGGGTTAGTACCGAGAGATGTAGAAGTCATGGTTGGAGATGTTTCCATTCCTCTGATCATGGAATCTCAATGATGGGAGATTTTGGCACCATTGTAGGTTTTGTTGGAAGGTGACCAGGTGTGCTCAAAGGTTTAGAGCAACATGTTGGATGTTCAACAGATGAAGGTTACCTCGACCATTAACATTGTGGGTAAATTAAATACTCCTCATAGTATTTCTCTTGTTTCTAGTGTTGGGAGGCGGGTGCTCAATGAGCATTCAATTTGTTCAGGTCAACCCTTTCTTTATTTGAGGTGGACGAGTCGAGGTGTAGGTCCGGGGGGACTTGGAGGAAGACTCTTCCTCGGTTGTGTACTTTGGGAATTTTGGTCCCGGTGACACACATTCTAGGGGCATTGCTTGACCTTCACACTCAGGATCTCCCACACAATCTTTTGGCAGAGATCCCTACTTGTTAAGATCTAAAAACTATTCTTAGGGGTTGGACATTGTGGGTGGTCTAGGTTTTGATCAACAATGGGATAGTGGAATGTTGAAAGCCAACCGAAAATCAACCCTGGAACATGCCCAAGAACAAGCCACTAGGGAGTCGATCAAGGCAAACACATATTAATATTTGGTGTCCTTAGAATGAGCAATGCCCTGAGGATTATTTCTCAATGAAAATCATGTCTGCAAACATGCAAGGCCTGGGAGGGAGGGATAAAAAATTATCCCTAAAAAGGCTGGTGGAGGTGGAACACCTAGATGTTGTTGTGGTTCAAGAATCAATGGGTCCATGTGCTCCCATCGTTCAAGATTTGAAAAAACTCTTTTTGGGATGGGACTTCATAGGGTTAGACTCTTTGGGGTTCTCGAGAGGTTTAATTACCAATTTTTATACAAACATAGAACTTTATAATTGTTTTGATGTCCACTTAGGTCTTTGTACTAATATTTATAACAAAGATTTGGACACTACGCTGACCCTCTTCAACCTCTACGACCCTTATGAGGAAAAGGAGAAGTTTTTTAACACTCTGTTTTCCAATTGTTGTTTTAGATCTCACAATCTCATTCTTGGAGGGGACTTGAATTTCAAACTCAGTAGGGATGATATCTAGGGTCTCTTGACGCACAAGGATAGGCTGGTAAATTTCTTTATGGAAAAACTGGAACTGGTAGGTTGGGTGGATGTTGAACCCACCCAACTATCACCTACCTAGTGTAATAATAAAAGTGGGTTGGAAGGGGTTTTGAAGCATATTGACAGGTTTCTGGCCCATCATTTGGTACTCCTCGAGACTATTCCCGTTTGGTCATGGATTGGGAAGCATTGAGGCTCAAACCACTTTCCCATATTCTTAGAACTGTGCAAAGGGGAGAACGGGCCCGGGGCACCTTTCAAGTATAACTCTTCATGGTTAGAAGAGGAATAATTTCAATCCCTTACCCATGACAAATTGTGGCGTTATCAACCAGATTTGGATCTCCCAACCAATTTACAATTTGCAAATTCACTTCGTTGGATAAAGGAGAAAGTTTTTATGTGGGAAAAGGAAAAGATGCAGAATAGGGATCATGCTCTCCGGAATATTGAAAAGGAGATGAAAAGATTTTATAAAGACCATAGCAGGATCCATCTGCAACAAGATGCTCTTGAGGAGTGTCGTTCACTCATGACTTGCTGAGCCAAATTATTACATGAATAAGAGAAGGAGTGGTGTCTCAAGGGATGAGCTCTATGGATCGAAGTAGGGGATCAAAATACAAAATTCTTCCAAAAAATTTCAAATCATAAGAAGCATGTTAATACCATTTGGGATTTGGAAGACAATAATGGAAACAAGGTTAGGGGTTCTTGGAATTGGCCTCCATGGGGGGTTGATCATTTTAAGAATACTTTTAAGGAGCCATAGCATGTAAGGATTGGGGAGATTCTTAAAATGATCACTTGTTTTCCAAATCTCATTGAGGAAGAGGACAATCAAGTGCTTTAAAGTGTTGTCACAAGGGATGAACTCTCGAGGGTCATTAACTCCTTTAAAATAGACAAGAGTCTAGGTTTGGATGGTTGGACAACTGAGTTTTCTAGGAATTCTTTGAAGTCTTGGGTGATGACTCACTTCATGCAATGGAGGGAGTTCGGTACACCAGAAAAATGCCCAGTAATTTCAATGCTACATTCATCACTCTAATTCATGAGGTGGATTGTCATGTCTCTTATAAGGATTTGAGAACAATTTATCTATGCAAATTTATATACAATATTATAGCAAAGATTATTGTAGTTAGGCTCATACTAATTCTGTGCAAAATTGTTTCACAAGAATACTTCAACTTCCTCAAGAGAAGACTTACACATGAAGCAATTGGTACAGATTAGGAGGTTTTGAATTCCATAAAAACTACTAGACTACCGATTGAGATTATAAAGCTTGACCTATCAAAATCCTATGAACAAGTTTCTTGGCTTTACCTTGACAAATTGTCCTTAGACACATAGCTTTTATTAATGAAGGAAAAATATTACAACAATAAGACGTGAGGGCTAAGGGCCAAAAATCCACCTCATGTAGAATAGAAAATGGGTTTAAATATCCCAAAATCAATAACTACAAATATCACTATATAAAACTAACTAAAAGTAACTTCGACGCCTCACTTAAACACGTGAGTGTGTAGGTGTCCTTTTAAATTAATGTTTTATTCACTAAAGTCCTAAGTTAACTATTTTGGATCATAATTTCTAACAATCCCCCCTTCGATCCAAAATTTCTTTGGAGAGAATACCAAGCTCAGTTCTAAACTTTTAGTGAATTTAATCCTTCCAAGAGATTAAGTGAAGATGTCAATTGTTTGATCCTCTATTGGACAATAAGTTGGCTTGATGATTTCCTTGATGACGAGAGTTCAAAGGTAATGGTACTTTGTATTAACATGTTTTGTCTTCGAGTGAAATACTGGATTTTTGGCTAACTTGATCGTTGATTGACTGTTGATGAATAAAGAAGTAGCTTCATTTTGAACAACTTTAAGATCCTGCAAAATTCTTCACAACTAGACTATTTCTTAAGTCGTTTCCGAAGCTGAGATATATTCAGCTTCTACCGTGTAATTTGCAACTGTGGCTTGTTTCTTACAACTCTAGGACATGACATCTGATCCCATACTCATTAAATATCTCGAAGTAGATACCTTGTCATCAACATCTCTAGAAAAATATGCATCTCGGTAGTCAACAAGTCTAAAATTTTTATTCCTTTTGTACTCAAGTCCAAAATCTTTTGTTCCTTAAAGATATTGAAGTACCCTTTTTTATGCATTCCAATGACTCTCTCTTGGTTCCTGCATATACCTGGAAAGGACGCTGACTGCAAAAGATAAATTCAGATGAGTATTTTTCAGATAGATTAAACTTGCGATTAACTGCCAATACCCAGTACTGCTGAAAAGTCCCCCCTTTCAAACTTAGAAATCTTTAAGTTTTGCTCGATGGGGTTGATGGCTGGTTTGCAATCCTCCATTCCAAACTTCTTCAATAATTCAGAAACATACCTAGTTTGAGAAATAAATATGTTCTTTCTCGTTGCATTACTTCAACTCCAAGATAATAGTGATGTAATCTAAAATTTGTCATTTCAAAACTTGTTAGAAGTTCTTTCTTTAAATATGATCATTGTTATTAACTGTTATGATAAAATCATCAACATACATTACCAAAACGATCAATTTGTTGCTTTGAATTCAAACATACAAAGTGTCATTTGACTCACTTCGTAGAAAACAAACATTTTGTAGATAGGCATCAATTTTAGCATATAAAGTTCTAGGTGCTTGTTTTAACCCATGCAATGCCTTAACCAATTTGCACACTTTATTTTCTTACCCCCGAACTTCAAAACCAACAGATTGGGTCATATATACATCCTCCTATAGATCACCATTTAGAAAGGCACTCTTCACATCCATTTGGTGCACTTTCCATCCATTTTGTGCAGCCAAAGCTAACACGATCCTGATAGTATTCCACTTAATTGTTGGAGTGAAGGTTCTTTATAATCAATCCCTTGTCTCTAAGCAAACCCCTTTACAACCAATATAACCTTGTACTTATCAATTTCACCTTTTTCCTTATATTTTATTTTGCAAACCCACTTACAATCAATGGGTTTTACATTCTCTCGACAATCAACAATTTTCCAAGTCTAATTTTTAATTACTGCATCATATTCACATTGCATTTCCTTCCTCCATTCATCATGTTCTACTGCCTCTACTAATGTGGATGGCTCGATAGCAGTAAGATACAAATTACAAGAATCCAAATTCCATTGACTCCTAGTACATGTTTTATGTTTTTCATCGGACCTAACTTTCTTAAGTACTTGAGTTTCCCTCTTTGGAGCCTTGTGTGAAGCTTGAGGTGGCGATAAGGTACCATCCAAAGAATTGTTATAAATATTAACTTGAGTTAAATCTTCTAAGTTAACTTGTGAAGAATTTTTTGATTCTTCACCTTCCACCTGTTTGTTTGATGTCCAAGCCATTTCAAACCATCGATTATCCTTTGATTTATTTGAGTGTTGCAACCTTTGTTGTTCCTTAGTCACTTTTTGCTCTAATTGACTAAGTAGTTTCTCAATTTCTTCTACACGTAAACTTTCTTTTTCATAAGAAAAAACATCCCCGTTGATAATAATTTTTTCACCTGATAAAAGTTGATAGCCTTTTTTTTGTTCAAAATACCCGACTAGAATGCATTTCATCCTATTGGAATCTAATTTTGTTCATTTTTCTTTTGGAATAAGTTCATAAGAAACTGGTTCTTGGATAGCGACACAGGGAACATATTATTGAGGAAGAAGCCATTGTTTGTTGGTTGTAGTAATGACTGGTGTATCCCAACCATGAATTTGTGCTTGCATGCCTGAGATGCATTGACATGTACTACATTTTATTCACAGTTATGATTCTTGAGAGTCCCATCATGGAGATTCTTGACCAGATGCACCGGAGCCCTGGAAGGAAGTGGACAACTTGAGGGACAACGTGGCAGAGACGGGGGTCCATTCTCTTGGGTTGTGCAGGCTGGAGAGAAGAGAGCTGGTGTACTTTGGATTGTTTTGTGTTGAGGAACCCGTAAGAGCTTGAGTGATGACTGGTTTGGGAAGCTGAGTGACACCCTGGAACTGTCCTTGTGGATTCATAGCTCGTGACCTGTTGTTGAGACTTGGAATAGTAGTGTCTATGGTTAGGTGGAACTTCCTTGGTCTGCAACCCATTGGTGATTGTTTTTTCATAAGATAAGTGCTCCCGTCATGTGTTTCTCTGCTTATATATTTATTTCCGTTATGTATTAATTATTAACTCTCAAATTCGTATTTATCATATGCATGTTTGCTGGTTATTGTTGTGCATGGAATTATATTCATTTCTTTTATGTTGTAGCACAAATATTGATTATTTCATGTGATGTTATCATGTCTCTTTCATGCTTCTCTATAAATTAAATGTTATCAAAATTCGAAATTAGTTTAGAAGTGAGTTTTTGGAGGTAGCGTGCCCGGTCTGTGGGTGGCTGGGCAAGTTACAGATTGGTATCAAAGCTTCTGGTTCAAACAACGGACTGGTATGGGCTAGAACGAGTGCGAATCAAGCAAGTTCACTGTCACAGTATTTTGGTCTGTGCGAATTTGGGGAAAATGGTGGAAGATTAGAGAGAAAGATCCCCAAATTCGAGTTTGAAACAATTCATAATTATCTGAGAAGTCAATGGATTCAATCTGTAGAGTTGCAGAGCCAAATTTGAACTGTAAGGTCGAGAAAATTCATATTTTAATGGCTGCTATAGCGCAGGGAAAAGTTCAGAGGATCGATAGTCGAGATCGTGTTAGATCTTAAGATCAACGACCTAGATT
Source organism: Picea engelmannii (assembly GCA_009831015.1). Lineage (NCBI taxonomy): Eukaryota > Viridiplantae > Streptophyta > Pinopsida > Pinales > Pinaceae > Picea > Picea engelmannii. Next base: position 652,520 of record ML782526.1, on the reverse strand, counting down.
TGTTCTTGAAAAATTTAAAAATCGTAATGTTTTCAAAGTTTGACAAAGTTACCATATGAACGACTAAGATTCATTTCGGTGGTTTGAAAATGAGGAAGATCGACGAACCATGGACATTTTTGGCCATTTGGAAATAAGAGGAAATCAACAGTCGAGATTAGATTGAGTGGGAGACCGACATCCCAAATTCACCTGGGTTTTGGTCGAAAATTGCTAAGTTTTGAAATTCACCTACAAAAACCTTCGATCGCCGATGGTTGTTGGTCGACAGAATTTGGGGAAGTTTTCAGTTCGTCAACAGAAACCTCCGATCATCGACAACTGATGGTCACGGATCAAAAAATTTTGGCGAAGTGTCAAAGTTCGACCAAGAGACATATCCAATCGCTGTTGGTCAATGGTCGGGGATCGACAAGTTTTGGCGAAGTGTTGAAGTTTGCCAGGACATATCTGAGATCGCTAATGACCGATGGATCGAGGATCGACAAATTTAGTGCGAAGTTTATGTTCTTCCAAGAGAAACTGTCGATGGCCAATGAGGGAAAGGAAGGTGATGACATTTCATGCCATGTCAGTCCGGTTGATGCCTTAGGATGACATGTCATTCCAGGTCATCATCCACGTGCGATGCCACGTCAACATAGTTTCCACATCAACGAAGGGATGGCCTATCGCCGATGGTCTAGGTTTGGCGAGATTTGTGAGCAATATTTATTTATCAGGGAATATCATTGATGGTTGATGGTTTATGTTCAGGCATCGACGAGATCCGTGGCCGACTTTTGGTTATGGAGAAAAATAGTCGATGATCGATGGTCGATGATCAAGCATTGGGGTGATCAGTGGGAAGGTTTTGTTCACAAGGGAAATCACCGATCCTAGATCTCCGATAGAAAGAATACCAATGGTCTAGATTTAGATTTCATCTGACTAGAGATTGATGGTGTAGATCATACTTAGGCAAAATTGTTCCACAGTTTCAAAAAAAAAAAATAACTAGGTCTGGAGCCATTTTGTATTTTGGCCATAATTGGAGAAAATTAAGTCATATTGGGATGAAACTTATGGGTTTTTTCCACAAAGAGGAGATCTACAAGAGTGTCAAATAGGGCCATTGTCCAATTCTGCTTTTATTTGTCAAAAAATGCAAAATAATGGTTTTTAAAGATCTGGGTCTAGATCATTGGCATAGGTCTAAATTAAGATGAAACTATGGGGGAGAATCCAGAAAGTAGACACACAAATAACCCATGAAGGAACTACATAAATACTACGGGGATTGGAATGGGGATATTGAAATAGGCCAAAATCCACTATTATGGGCCATTTTTTGGGGATTTTTGAGATTTTTAGAGAAGGAAAAGTGACCCTAGATCACAAAACTGGAAACATTTTTTTACTCAATATTTTATATAATCATCAATACAAACAAATTTTGTGTAGTGAAAATTTTCTAGAAGTGCACAGATTGTGAGATAGCCAGTTTTGTTAAAACTTCCAGTCTGGAAAAAGGTGAAAAAGGACAAACTTACATATTCCAGATTGTTGTAGTTTTTTATTGGTGTATCAGCCTGGAAATCGAAGAGTTGTTATGAATTCCTTGTCAGTATTATTAACTATTTATCATATAAAAGTTTCTCTAGTTCCTTATATATTTTATTTCAGCAGTTGACAGAAGTTGGCACTTCAATAAAATTACACCAGTGGAGAAAATGCACAAAAACATTGAAAGTGGTTTTTTCAAGAAGGCATAACTTTCAACTCAGAGATTAAAATGAAGCATGAATATAGTCGTTGGAAATCTGATTTGGAGGAGAATAACATTGAATTATTATATTTTATATAATGATGATATATTTCTTCATGAATTGAGTTGAAAAAGGACATGTAGCGTTGTTTGAAAAAAATTCTATAATATGCATAATTCTAACAAAATGGTTGCTTGCACATTTTGAAGAATTAGGTAGTATAACCATATAAGTTCAAGATAAAAATGCATATTCAAGAAATGGAGGAAGGAGAGGGAGACTTTAGTTACAGTAAAGAAGACAAAGGTCAAAATATCAATGTTGGTAATGCAAAGACATAATCAAATGGGCACAAAAGCAGAGGGGAACAAGAAACCTTAGTAGAGACTATGAGAAGCCTGAAAATAGAAGTGCAGAGTTACAAAGCAGATAATGAGAGGTTGGTGAGAGAATACACTCAAATTAATTCTCAAGTGATGCAAATCCTAATTCAGTTACACAGGCAAGCAAAGAATGGATCAAACTCAAGGCATGAGGAAGAAGGAAGATATCATGAAAGAAGAGGTAACTATAGAAGATTTCGTCATTCAAGAAGTGCTAGAAGAACTCATAGACATTACTCACCTCCTTACTCAACAATGAAATTTTATTCATATGAAGATTCCATGAGTAGTCCAGTGGTGTCTCCAGTTAGACACCAAAGAAGAATACATGAATTGGACAGTTTGCAAGGAGATACGAGGAAGCTTAAGCCACCATCCTTTGATGGTGAAAGAGAAAAGGAGGATGATGTTGAAGCATGACAACTTGTACTCAGGCGATATTTTCAATTGCACAACTACTCATCAAACCTAGAAGCCAAAATTTCCACTTACCATTTACATGGAAAAGTTGTTATGTGGTGGGATCATCTTAAGCAAGTTGAACACATAAATGATAGTAGGATCACTTGAAAGAAATTCAGGAAATATTTTCAAAAGGAGTACCTTTCAAAGCACTTTTATGACAAGAAAATGCAGGATTTCTTTGAACTCGGGCTGGGAAGCATGACTGTGGAAAAATATGAAAATAAGTTCTTGGGACTACTAAAGTATGTGGGGTGTATAAAAGATGAGAAGGTGAAAATACAAAGGTCTTTGAGTGGAATGCCTTCATTTTATAAAGAGAAGATTCAATATGATGAAACTAGGACATTGATTGAGACCATTAGGAAGGCTAAGTACCTGTATGAGCAAGGCAAGGGCAGAGAATCCATGTAGAAATATTGGAAGGATAAGAAGAAGGAGAAATATGATTAGAGGAGGAAGGGATTCAAACCTCCTTTCAACATAAACAACCATAATAAAAATCAACAAGATGAGTCTGCTAAAGATGAATCCAACAAAGAAGATTCCTTGGGGAAAAGAGGAAGACCACCAATCCAATGTTGGGGGTGAAAATAAAATAACCTATACAAGGATTTCCCTCACAAAGGAGATAAAGAGAATACCATGCACAACATCCAAGAGGCTACAACAATAGAAGACATCAGAAGAATATATGCAATCGTAGAGGATCGACAAGCATAATACCAATCCAATATGATCGAGGTGGAAGGTAAGATCATTAATCAACCTATAGCTATTTTAATTGATTCAGGAGCAAGCCATTGTTACATTGATCCTAAAATAGTGGATAGATTACATTAAGAGAAAAGTAAGATTGAGAAATCAAGTTTGGTTCAACTAGCCACTGGAACCAAAAGAAGGATCAATGAGGCCATTAGAAGTTGTCCAATAAATTTGAATGGAGTGAGTACTAATGTTGATATGAATATCATATCGTTAGGATCTTATGATATCCTAATTGGAATGGATTGGTTGGACAAACACCATGTTGTCCTAGATTGTCACAGAAAGACATTTACATGTCTTGATGAAGAAGGAAAACAAAGCACTGTGAAAGGAATTCTAAGACCCATTTCTATAAGGGAGATTTCAGCCTTACAGTTGAAGAAATGTTTTAGGAAATGATGTCAATTGTAGCAACTCATGTGGAAGATCTAGAAAAGAAAAAAGGACCAAGCCTTGAATATTTTTCAGTTCTACAAGAGTTTGAAGATGTATTCCAAGAAATACTAGGATTAACACCAAAAAGGGAGATATATTTCTCTATTGATTTAGTACCAGGAGCTACCCCAGTATAAAAAACACCTTACATAATGAGTACACCTGAATTCAAAGAATTACAAATGCAGTTGGAATAATTGTTGAAGAAAGAGTACAGACGCCCAAGTGTTTCACCTTGGGGAGCACTAGTACTCTTCGTCAAAAAGAAGGATGGAACATTGAGGCGGTGCATTGACTTTAGATAGTTGAATAAAGCCATTGTGAAAAACAAATACCCTCTACCCAGAATTTGTGACCTCTTTGATTATCTAAGAGGGGAAAATATGTTTTCAAAGATAGACTTAAGATCCAGATACCACCAAGTAAGAATCAAGGAAGACGACATCAATAATACATCATTTAGACCCATGTATGGACATTATGGATTTGTAGTGGTGCCATTTGGACTGAACAATGCACCAACTTTCTTTATGTGCTTAATGAATGACATATTAAGAAATTGTCTGGATAAATTTGTCATTGTATTCTTGGATGACATACTTATTTATTCCAAGTTTGAGGAAGAGCATGAACATCACTTGAGGTTGGTGTTGCAAGTTCCAAGGGAACATCAGTTGTATGCCAATCTTAATAAGTGTTCCTTTTACTAAAAAAAAATCCATTATTTGGGGCATATTATTTCAGAACTAGGTATAACAGTAGATCCAGAAAAGATTGAAGTCATTGGAGGATGGACAACACCCAAGAATGTTTCAGAAGTCAGATATTTTATGGGATTAACGGGTTACTATAGAATATTTATAGCAAGGTTCTCTAATATTTCTCATCCCATCACTTCCTTGCAAAATAAGGGAATTAAATTTGAATGGACAACTAAGTTTGAAGACAACTTTAATTTGTTGAAATAATTGCTTACTAGTGCACCTATTTTAAAGATTGCTGACCCAAATTAGAATTTTGTGGTATGTGCATATGCGTGTAAGGAAGGACTTGGTGGAGTCCTCACTCAAAATGGACATGTCATTGGTTATGAGTCCAGAAAACTTAAAGAACATGAGAGGAATTATGCCACACATGACTTGGAGCTTGCTGCCATAGTTCATGCATTAAATATGTGGAGGCATTATCTCATGGGAAAGAGGATTGAATTAAGGATAGACCATAGTGCTCTGAAATGTCTTTTTGAACAACCAACTTTGAATGCCATACAAACAAGATGGTTGGAATTTTTAAGTGAGCATGAATTTGACATCAAGCATATCAAGGGAAAATAAAATAAAGTTGTTGATGCACTCAGCAGAAGAGTACATCTCATGGATGCTACAATTGTTAGTATGCATCAGTCAGATTTAAAGAGTAGAATTTTAGATGTTTCTGTTACAAATCCGCATTACCTACATGTAAAAGAAAATTTGCAGCAAGAAAATGTACAACAAAAAATTAAAGAATATGAGGTGAAGGAAGATGGATTACTTATGCATACAAATAGAATTTATGTTCCTAGTTCATGAGAACTTAGGAATTTGGTATTAAAAGAAATGCATAATGTTCCATATGCCGAACATCCAGGTTACCGGAAAACAATTGCAACAGTAAGAAGCCAATTCTTTTGGCCTGGAATGGAGAAGGATGTTGCTGATTACATTGCTAGATGTATGGAATGTCAGAGAGTAAAAGCCGAGCATAGACACCCAACGAGTTTGTTACATCAATTCCCTATTCCAGAGAATAAATGGGAAGTGGTAACCATTGATTTTATAACTAAATTGCCTAGGACAACAAGGCAACACGATTCCATAATGGTAGTTGTGGATAAATTGACTCATACAACAACTAATATTGTAGAAATTTACATGAGGGAAATTGCTAGGTTACATGGGATACCTAAGGCAATTGTTTCAGACAGAGACACAAAGTTTACTTCAAATTTCTGGAGGGGTTTATTTAAAGGATTTGGTACAAATCTAAACTTTAGCACAACATACCATCCACAATCAGATGGACAAACAAAGAGAGTCAACCAAGTGATTGAGGACATGTTGAGAATGTATGTGATGGATAAACTATTTAAGTGGGAAGATTAATTGCATTTTGTTGAGTTTGCCTATAATAATGGGTATCAATCTTCATTAAAGATGAGCCCATTTGAATCTTTGTATGGTAGAAAATGCAATACTCCAGTGAGTTGGGACAACCCAACAGACAAAGTAGTACTTGGGCCATAATTGTCCAAGGATATGAAAGATCAAATGGTTAAAATTAAACATAATTTGAAGGCAACACAAGATAGACAAAAAAGTTATGTAGATAAGAAAATAACAACTAGAGAATTTAAAGTGGGAGAGAATGTTCTTTTAAAAGTGAAGCCCAAGAAGAGCTCATTGAAGTTGGGTAGTTATACAAAGCTAGTAGCTGTATTCTGTGGTCCTTTTGAGATCTTGGACAAAATAGAGCCAGTTGTGTTAACACTGAGCAAATTGTTGGGTTGAAGAAAAAATCTACAAAGGTAACCTACAAACCAACTTTAAGACTGGAAGCTAGCCCTTCCAATCTAGAGAGGGCTCTCTTTGAGACTTTATCTTTGATAGATAGATTGTTTTTGAACTGATGGCTAGGTTTAGATGATTGAGGTAGTTTTTTCAAGGTTTGGTGGTAAAGAGGTATAATATCTCTTGGGATATGGAGTCAACCCCTGAAAACAAAAGAAAACAATGACTGGTAGGTAGAACTTCCCAGAGGAACAAAGGATAAATAAGGTGATGAAATTTCAATTTTGAGTTTGATTATGTAGGGTGAAAGAGGAAAAGAAACACATAACAGAATCGGAGCACCATGAAAGATGAATTCTGACCTAGTTAAGAAGATAATCCAAGTTTAAATTACTTAAGTCTAGAGCACCATTAGATGAATTATAGACCCTTAATTATCCAATTTAAACAGAAGAAAAGTGAAGATGAAAGTAAGGACACAAAAAGTACATACAAAGACAAGAGTACAATCTTTAGACCACCACCATTAGAATCTTTTTCATAAAAAGTTTAGGACTTCTGCATTTGTATTTCTTTCAGATTCAGAAAAATTACAATTAGGATCAAAATGTCTATACTTCTGCCAACTCTCCCTCTTTACATCAAAATGATCAAATATATAAAATCCTATTGCCACACTCGACTACTAGGAGTCGAACTACTGCTTCCTACAATGGTGTATATGGTTACATTGGAATAGAACAACTCCTAAACAATCGTTACTAAAAATAGTAAATTCGTTTGACCATCTTTAATGTAAAACAAAAATATCTTATAGAATCATATATCTGAGTACATTTTGAATATACTGATGTTGATGAGTCATCAGGTGCATGTGGAAAGCATCTCAAGTCATCCTATGCATTGTTGGACAACTCTGCCACCTTTACGTAGCAAACTGGAATTTCTACTGCGCAAATTCTACCTACAACACTTGCGTAACATACTCCTTTTGTTGAAATTCGTGTAGATCCAGGTGGCAACAAGTGACTGGGAGGCTCATATTTGTTTCAACACTCACATGCCAATCATCTCCCACTGTTCTTGTTGATCATGTGTGCCTACAACGTTTGTGTAGCGAGGACTCGCTACACACGTGTTGTGTATGACAGTTTACCAGTCCAAACAACTTTTGTGCCTAGGAAATGTTTTTGTTGTCACCCTTGTGAAACCTTTCTCCAATATCAAAATGCATGTTTTCCACAACTATTATGACATGAACAAAACTTGAGATGGTCATATACCCAAAAAGACAAAAATGTGAAGCTTGCTTCAGTTATATTTCTGCTACTTCTGCAAGTAGTTCTAGTCTTCTTATGGCTTCATCATTCAATTGCAACCTTTGCTTAAGATGAATGTTTTCCTTCCTTAGTGTTAGGTTTTGTACCTTCAAATTTCCCACTTACCTGAACAAGGCTGTATTTCTTTTCAATTTTTACTGAGCATTGGAAAGGGCTACACATGCATTTTCTCTGGCTGGTTTTCATTCTTTAAAGTGTTTCATGGCTCTGCCATCTGATATCCTCTTTTCTTCCCTGAGCTGAATGATTTGATCTTCATCTTCCCTTAACTGCTTATTAAGCCATCTTATGTTCTTTTCTCCTTCCGTGGGTGAAGTGGGAGGTATTTCACTCGCTTCTAGCTTGCCCTGTATCTCTGGACTATTTTTCCTGGCTGAGGATTTTTTCAAAGGTGTTGTGGGCTTGGCTACAACTGTGGTCTCAACGTTTTGCAAAATTCCCTTTCCCTTTTAATGTTTCACTTTTAGGATCTGTCTTGACCTGTGGTGTCTATGCCTCATGATCTTTCTCTGCTAGCTTCCTCTTTAATTCTCTAATTTCTTGGAAAAATTGAGCTATCACATGATGAGCCTCTTTGAGCTGTTGTTGCATTCCCCTAAACTCTGAGTCTTTCTCTGCTGATTTACCTTGTTCTTCATCCAACTCCTAACCTACAACCTCAAAAAAAATTGCTTGCACTGTGGGTATGGGAAGCCTCCTAACATATGACCTTGTGACTGGTTTACTAGGAGCCTATGTCTCCTTTGGCTCATCAGTGAATAATAGCCTCCTACCTTTCTTAATAACTGGCTGGCTGGCTAGGTGAATATCCCTCAACCTCTTTTCCTTTTCTCTTTCCATGTTCAACAACATCTCTTCTTTCATGAATTGAACTATTAGAGGCCATTCTTTCAGTAGACAGAGGGGTATCTCCTTTGTGGTCTAGGGGATATTTGCTGATGCTAAGAAAGAGTCCCAATCCCTGTTCATTTTTCTAAGCTCTTCAACCACTAACAAGTTTACCAAGGAGAAATGGAACAAGCTACTCTTAAGCTGGTCAGTCTTGGCTTGGACTTTGTTTGCCATTTTTCCTAGGCTTCTATACAGGCTTCTATACAGGTAAAAGGGTAAGTTTAGGGGTATTTCCCCTGTGAAATGCACGAGGAGCCTTATGTGGTACTGATATACCTTGTAAAACCTACCCTCACAAGTAAAATACCTTTGGATTACTCTCAACATCTTCTCATAGGATTCCAAAACATACTCCCTGGGAATAGTGGCACCAATTTTCTGCTTTCTATACTAAAGCTTGAGGAAATCGATGTAAAACATAAGCTCCAGAGGCATACCTTTAAACCATTTTTCTCCCTGTATGGGAATCTCTGTGGCAATTGATATGATCTCTTCTGATACTAGAAAGGTGACCCCTGCAATGATTGTATTGACACCATTAAAGTTCAGGGTGAACTCCTTGGTCAGCTACACGTTATATCCCTGGATTCTTTCACAAAATCTCATACACCCAGCCTGCTCAAATGACACCGTGTATGCAGGGTTTGAGCTTACCAGGGTTATCTCTTGGGATTCATATCTCAGAACATTTCCTCCCTTGTATTTCTTCTTTTCCTGTGATGTCATCTTTGCGAGGTAAATTTCAAACTGTTCAAGGTGAATATATATTGAAACTCAATAGGGAAGCTTGTGCAACAAACTAGCAATGCTAGGGTTTAGCTTGGATAAGAGCAACTGACCTTCATTGTATGAGAGGTGAACTATGCAAGGGATAGACTAGCATAAACAATGAGCTCAAAGGTTTTTGCATAGTGATAAAGGCGATTTTAAGGGATGCGCAGCAAAAACATAGCAACGGGATTTTGCGTAGCGAATGATAGCAACATGCTTTTCGTAGCGAGTAAATCTGCACAACGTTTGCGTAGCGAGGGAGATATTTTGTGTAGCAGAGAGATTTGAAGCTTTCTCGGGACACTATGGATTATGCATAGGTCATGAATGGAGTGCAAACAAACAAAAGGTGGAAAGTATGCATACATGAGTGGATAAGGACCGAAATTTAAAAAGAAAGTACTTGCCCAAAGATGACAAGACCTCTCAAGCCGATTTGAGTAACTTGCACAACAAATTTGAGGAGTGCGCACCTTTTTGAAACTTTCCAATAATACAATGACATGGAGTGTGATCATTGTCCCTTTTCTGACCTCATCAAGTGTGATGATGAACCATGATACCTCTTTTGACATGGATTTCACTCCTAACCTATGACTCAACTTTGACACATAACTCCCCACTTTGTGACATGATTTAAACTTAGGGACACAAAGACCTTTACAAATCTTCATCATGATGGACTCTTATACCCCTTCATGGTGTATCATGAGATAGACACAACACTCTTTGACTCAACCTACGACTTAAATATCTATTGACATGCACATTACCTTTTATTCATAAAATGACCCAAGGATGTTTTAGCCATCTCATGAGACAAACCACACTTTGTGACTCAATTAGGAATGTCTTGGTCTTCTCAAGATTGAGGCATGACTTTGAAAACTCTAAACAAACCTATAACTCTAGCTATGAAAATCATGGTGCTAACAAGTTGCATACATGCTTGCATTGCCTACTTACATGAATGTGCATAATGTATTTCATGTCTCTTTGCTGAAAAAGTATGTACATGATCCTAACCATGTTATTGATTGACATTTGATTCAGGTAGAGACAGAGGGAGACTTTCAGGTCCAACAAGTGTGCATATTGGACATAAAAGTCAAAATGCTTTGGAATCGAGTTATAGAGCTGTTAAAAGTTCAGTGGACCTACTACTGTCATGAATATGCTACTTGGTAGCATGCAAATGCCAATCGGGTAGAGTACCAGTGAAATTTTGATTTACGTTTTGTATATGCATTGAGGACAGTGCCAAAATAAGGGGGAGGGGAATGTAAAACCTCAGTTTTGAGTCCCCATATTAAATAATGTATCTTGTTTATTTGATGAAAGGCCAGAGTGCCCAAACAATTAAAGAGACTAGTTTTCCCAGAAAATGTAATGTTTTGATCATTATTAATAATAAAATACATCGCTGGCTACTAGACGGAGAAGGAAAAGAGTTATAGGGGGTTGTGATTCCACGAGAGAGGGGGATAAAGGGGCTAAGTCATTTTGTAATATTTTATTTTCCCATAATTGTTTTAATGGAGAGGAGTGGCTACATGTGCTTCTTGGGGAAAGGCCATGTGGTTCTTGATTTTCAAGTAAATATATAAACCCATCTTTGGGATGTTTGGGGGTTCATTCATTGTTCATTGTTCACACTCTCCATTTTGTTCACTTTTTCATTCATTATTGGTCATTTTTCATTCCTCATTCATCCTGGTTCTTGGATGGGGACACAAGGGACAAATTGTTGAGGAAGAAGCCATTGTTTGTTGGATGTAGTAATGACTGGTGTATTCCAGCCATGAATTTGTGCTTGCATGCCCAAGATGCATTGACATGTACTAAATTTTATTCTCATCTGCGAGTCCTGAGAGTCCCAGCATAGTGATTCTTGACTAGATGCACTGGAGCCCTGGAAGGATGTGGACATCCTAAGGGACCGCATGGCAGAGAAGGGGGTCCATTCTCTTGGGTTGTGCAGGCTGGAGAGAAGAGAGATGGTGTACTTTGGGTTCTTGTGTGTTGAATAACCTGTGAGAGCTTGAGTGTTGACTAGTTTTGGAAGCTGAGTGACACCCTGGAACCATCATTGTGGATTCATAGCCTTAGCTAGGGGGTGACCTTCTGTTTGAGACTTGAAATAATAATGTCTATGGTTGGGTGGAACATCCTTGGTCTACAACGAGTTGGTGAATGTTTTTGATTAAGATAAGTGCTCTCTATCATGTGTTTCTCTGCTTATATATTTATTTCTGCTGTATATTAATTATTGTCTCTAAAATTCATATTTATCATATGCATGACATTATATTCATTTCTTTTATGTTGTAGCATGAATTTTGATTATTGCATGTGATGTTATCATGTATCTTTCATGCTTCTCTATAAATTAAATGTTATCATAATTCACAATCGGTTTAGAAGTGAGTTTTTGGAGGTAACATGCTTGACCTGTGGGTGGTTGGGTACGTTACATCTAGGCATCCTAAAAATCACTTATGAAAGAGTAAGTTTTTTGAACTTTGTTCACTGCATATGTTTGTTGAAGTGTTGTAAACACATATTCACAATTCTTATTTTCTTCTGTATTTGCATATTGTGTCGAACACTATTCTTTTTGCGTAGCTATCTTTTCATAAGGAATATGACAATCTTAGGCATAATGTCAAATCTTATTACAACAATGATTATTGATTATTTTTTGGACACCTTATATGACCTTATTGATTGTTGTTATGGACACCTTATATCACTTTATTGATTGTTGTTATGTAATTGTTGCACCATCAAGAAATGAACCATAAAAAGAAGAAAATTGTGCATTGGACACACCTCAAACCACATAATAAAATAGGTCTATAGGGACTTGCCTTGACCCATGTATAGTCTCATCATAAAAGTGTTTGATTGAGCTTTACCATTCTCTAATCAATACTATTAATCTTAATAAAAATTGTGATTATTTAGTTATCCATCCATAATCACTACAATTTACGTTCATCGTAATAAGCATATTGACTACAACTTTCTAGTGAACTACAAATAAACCACACTATGCAAATTTCTTTAATATTATCGTCCGCTTGATCTATATCATTAAAATTGCCGCCATCATCCACTTGATCTATATAATTAACTTCAATATTTTTCCATATTATAAAGACTACAACCCTTCCCATTGTGGCAATTCCATTATCCAATTTATGTTTGGACGTTGTGGTATTTTATATGTGAAGTGCGATGATAATGAATCGGTTACTTACTTGCAATTGCAAGGCATTTTCAAGTCCTTCAGTTGGAGAGTAGTTGGAGATATCAAAGGATAAACATACCATACATGAACCCTTCAATTCACTCCTAACGAAGAAATCACGATCCACGAAGTTGCAATAATTTCCAAGAAACACTGTAAAAACAAAGAAAATCCAAAGGATAAAATTCTTGAAAACTAAGGGATTTCATAGATTTTAGGGTTTCAATCTGGTTGTCGGTTCCTATAGCAGGGGTTGGAATCTACAGATGGAGAAATTGAAAGCGTCATCTTCCTGGTATGAGTGATTCATCTCTCACCTACGATTGGTTAGCCAAAGATGGATTCTACAATCTTTCTCCTGGATACACATTCAGAACAATCTTAAGTTGTAACCACACACTTAACTACTCAAAGATTTCCTAGACAATAAGAAAGCCACTCCGCTCGAATGTAAAAAAAACAACAATGATTGTTTCTTCTATCCTTTACTAAATCTTAGTCTTCCAAATTCCACATCATATTTGATGGGCACCAGAAAATAAGATCATTATATAAACAACAATAAAGCAAAGCAGTTGCGACTTGAGTGTTGGTGGTGTAGGGGAGACAAACAAGGTTTTGGGTTAGAAGGGTTTAGTTTTGGGTTAGAAGGGTCAACGACATCTAAAGGGAACCATCATCCTAGTGGGACTGCAACGAACAACACGGTAATTGATGGAAAGGACAAGAAATAATACTAGTTTATGAACTCATTTCCAATGGGAGAATAAATATTGTTTTCAATACTATCAAATTGGTGGTGCGAGTATACAAAATAATAAGTGCAAATGCATAGATATTGGTGCTCTTGAATCCAATGAAAACAAAAAAAAATAATTCTTGATTCCCCCCCCCCCC
>ML782526.1:625627-639000 GCA_009831015.1 Picea engelmannii | reverse complement strand
AAAATCAGAATAGAAAATAAAAACTCACCATTAAAATTCCGCTATTCCATAGCCCGAATCCTTCAAAAGTCCTTCACCTTCTTCAATGCTAGATGAGGGCCTTAACTCGTCAACATCTCCCAACAATGGCAACTTTGATACCACTTCGACAAGATTTCCTCAGACATATACCTTTTATTAATGAAGGGAAAATATTACAGCAATAAGACATGATGGCCAAGGGCCAAAAATCCACCTCACATAGAATAGAAAATGGGTTTAAATATCCCAAAATCAATAACTAAAAATATTTTTATCTAAAACTAACTTGGACCACTCACATAATCACGTGAGTGTGTAGGTTTCCTTTTACATTAATGTTTTATTCACTAAAGTCCTAAGCTAGCTATTTTGGATCATAATTTCTAACATACCTTAGACCGTTTCTTCTTCATATTGGCTTTGACTTACCAATGGTTAAGTGGATTATGACTTGTATCAGATCATCTTCATTAGTTGTTCTTATCAATGGTTTTGGCTCGACATTTTTCAAACCATCCCATGGTCTTAGATAAGGCCACTCCCTATATCCATATTTGTTTTTATTGGTAATGGAAGGCCTCAATTTGGCAATTTCGAAGGCAAAAAGAATGAGCGAAATCCAAGGGGTGAGGATTGGTTGAACACAACAACTCACACACATGTTGTTTGTTGATGATGTTATTCTCTTCTACTACTATTTGGAGACATAGGGTAGACATATTAAAGATATACTTGATCTATTATGCAATGCTACAGACATGACAATCAATATAAACAAATCAACCATACATTTCCCACCTATTGAGGCTAAAATTCATAATCTTTTGGTCGATCTTGTTGCTTTTCCTGTCTATGAGATGGATGATGGTCTGAAATACCTTGGATACACTTTAAATCCTAACAATTATGAGATTTCTTATTGGAAATGGTTATTGTCCAAGGTGGAGAAGAGGATAAATTTTTGGTGCAATGGGTGGATTTCACAAGGTGGTCATTTGGTCCTTATTAAATTGGTAATTGAGTCCATCATGGTATACTGGAATTTATTGGATTACATTCCAAAGGGAATTCTTCTAAATATTCATAAGCTATGTTTTAATTATCTTTGGAAAGGGAAATGTGAGTAACCAAGTCTCATCTGGTCAGTTGGAAGGCTGTATTTGACCCTAAGGGACATGGAGGTTGGGGATTAAAAGATATTTGCATCTTTGGGAAATCTCTTGCTGCTAGATTAGTTTGGGTTTTTATCACCCGTGATAGTTTGTGGTGAGGGATACTGATAGAAAAATATATAGTGCCTTGTTCAATACTAGACTAGATTCATAGTCCTCAAAAGAGTATTTAGGGGTCTCGAATCAATGGAAAGCATTAATGTTAGCTTTTCCTATTATTGGGAAGTACCTAGCTTGGAAGGTAGACTTAGGTGCACAAGTTAGGATTGGAACTAATGCTATTGTTGGCTGTGGGAGGAATATTTTTCTTCTAGAGCATCTTGTTAATTATTTTTGAGCTATAGGGCGTTGCACACTTAACAAAGTTGGAGATCCTAACAGTTCATTGATGTGGAGACAAGGTTGGCTTAGTGCTTAAGTTTTGGGTATGTAGGCAGAATGACGTCAACATTGGCATTTGTTTACTATTGAATTAGGTAAGGCACAAATTCATTTATTTGATATTGAGGATGAACTTTATTGGTCTTTTAATTTCGTTGGGAGATTCATATTAAGCCAAATTGGGATATTTGGCCTTGCAGTCCTTGATTCTAGTAGAATTTCGGTGGTGATAAGAAAAGTTATGGAAAATTAAGTGGTTGTTAAAAAACATCATTTTTTTTTGGTTAGTGTTGAAAGAGAGGGTACCAACATAGGATATACTCCATAAGAGGAATAAAAGTGGGCCCACCATTTGTAGTCTATGCAAGAGGTATGGTGAAACAATTGTTCATCTCTTTTTGGAATTCCCTTTTACAAGGAATGTTTGGCATGTTTGGGATGTTTCAGGTGTAGGAGGATCATCTTTGGGATGGACATAGTTTGATTGATTCCTTCCAAGGGTTCTTTAGTAGGAGAGCACTCAAAAAAATTTGTGCCTTAACTAATCTGACTGCATGGGGAATTTGGATGGAGCACAACGCTAGTATATTTGAGGATATTAAATGGCCTTCCTTCAAAGTATCTCGACATGTTTTGGAAATCTTTTCTTGTTATAGGCCAACTTGTTTAATGAAGAATCCTTGTCAGCTGGAAGAGATTCCTATAAATAAGGCGATCCCTTGGGGATTTTTTGATGGGGCCAATCAGGGGTAGGCTTAAACCTGCAAGCTTGGTTTTGTACTGTGCCTCTCAGACTCTCACTACATCTCAGGAGAAAACAAACTTGGGACATGAGACAAATGACTAGGGAGAATTCAATCCACTATTTTCACTACTAAAATGTTCTATTGATATGGATATTCTAGTTCTACAGGTTTTTGGGGACTTTAAACTATGGATGAGATGAAAAACATGTGACTAATTTTTGTCTTCTCCATATTGTTAAAAAATTGAAGACAATCTCTGCACAGTTTCAACAAATTAACTTCAAGCATGTATTCCGTGAACTAAACACTGATGTTGATTCTCTTTCTAAGGATGCACTATTTATTAATGTAAATAAGTTCGTTTTGGAGAAATTATACGAAGGTCAAATGCTCCATAGGAGTGAGAGTCAATTCTTGGACATATAGTTGTTATTACTCAAGAGTTATTTGGAAAGTGCTAGTTGGTCTGTTGGTCTCCACCAGTAAAGTTTTTGACAGTCCAATACTCAGACATTTAATTGTTATTCCCGAAGATGTTGTTTGGCAAGTGTTGGTTAGTGTGTTGGTCTTTGTAGGACCCGTTTTTGATAGTCCTAACTTACTTATTGGTTATATTTGTGAACCAATTTTGTATCAATTTCGGATAACAGATTGTGCCCAAGGATTGTACTTATATTTCCTTTAAAATAAAAGTACATTTTTTTCATGGAAAAAATGTTTTTTAGGTTGCAACTACCATTAATATTATTTGTTTAACATAAATAAATATTTATTTATTGTTTTTAGTCCAATGCCTCTCTCTAATAATATATGTATTTAACATATTTTTTTTTTTTTAGTTTAAGGCCTCTCTTTAATATTATATTAACATCTACTTTAATCTACCATAATTCGTTTACATTAATATGTTTTCTTTAATATTATCTATTTAATATAACAAAATAATTTTTTACTATATTTATTTTGATCTCATATCCTCTGTATTATTATATTTCTCACCCAATATTTAATGGCCAGTTTCTCGTCCCTTCTATTTGGTTTAATGAATCACTCTTTTCTATCTTTCAATAATCTTTGGTCGGACTCCTTGATGATGAGTGGAGTGTCCATTCAAAATATTGGGATATTTCTAAACCACAACACAATTTATTTCCAAAAAATTCCATTGCAAATATGCTTAACTATAAAAACCTCCATTCTAAAATAATAAAATGTGTTTAGCAGTAAAGGATAGACGAGAAGAATGCACATGTTGGTACCGAGTTTTTGGCAAGATAATGGGCACACCACACGTTTTGTGCTGTGCAACGCCAATGCTCAGCGCACATCGACTATTTTCTACTATGCTTGCGCCAATCAATTTGTAGCGCGCACACCGACTTTGGAGACACACAAAGACTTGTAAGAAGTCATGTGCATATCCAATCATGATCAGTTATAATGACTAATAACCATTTTGTGATTGATCGATTGGTCATGCTTGATGTTGTTAGTGAGATGAAAAATTTGTTGTGGTTGCCATTCTTCTGTAGATATAAAAGGAATGCACACTGTCTAGTAATGGTTACCTTTTGTTACTCTTTGTTTGTCTTGGTTGAGTTGTTCATTGTAATTGTAATATGAGAGAGAAAGTAGATCGAGATCTGTATCTCAAGTCTCTGGTTCAAGTTTAATGAGTTTTTGAGCAGATGACGACCTTTTATGTATCTGGATGTCAATATATGATTAATGAATGAAAGCATGAGACCCATTTTATACTCCTATCATGAGTTATGTTATGAATGAATGATTGTTATATATATTAGACTGTGCTTTACTTATATGAATGCTAATATGAATGAATATAATCTAATGCACAAATTTGAGCTAAGTGTTTCTCATTTGTGTTATTCCTTCATTCAATGCACAAAAATTCATCCTATGTAATTCTCATGGTGTCTCGAGTGAGACCTTATCCAATACTTGAATATTGAATATGCCAACGCTAATAGGGTATTTGTTGGTAAAGCCTTTTGAACCTTGGGTCTAAAACCCCGAGCCAACAATTTTGAGAAGGCGGATGAGTTCACACAACGATAGACCAAAAACCTGCAAATTAACCTAGAAAGATGGAAACAAACGTACATATATTCATATATGCATGAAATTTTACTTGTTGAGTTTCCTTGTTTATTGCAAGACTGGGTAAAGAGACAGACATAGATTAACTCCATGTGGCAGACCCAAGCACTGTTGGTTTGGGACCAAGAGGCAGTAAATTGTTTGAAATATTTGGATAACAAGTGGGTTAGAGCCATTGATTTATGGTTTGACCGAGTTGAGGAAGGATTATTGAGTTTGCAGTTGAATGTAGAGAATATTTTAGTAGTGCAGAAAGAAAGTTTGTAGCTGCCCTCAAAGAAGGTTTGTATGAATAAATCCCATTTTGGATCAAGATGTTGTTTGTTGAGAATGGGTTGATGCACATGGATCCTGATAGGATTGTAGCATAAACCCCTTTCGCATGGGTGGGGGGATGGAAAGAAGGGGGAAGATGAGATAAGGTGAAGAGAGAATGGATCTAGAAGAGCAGATAAAAAGAAGAGCTGAGTGATACATAAGAAGAGACGAGCTAAGGAAGGGAGTTGACCAAAAAAGAAAAGAAGGGAGAGCAAGGGGGTATGAACAAGTATTGATATCTAATATGAAGAGAAGATAAGTCATGCCATAAGGGTGTGCTAGAAAAATATTTGTGCCAAAGAAAAGCGCAGAAGAAAAGAGGCCATCGAAGAGATGCCACATTGAGAATGAGGTATCAAGAGAAGATACCAAATGAAGTAGTAGTAGAGTTGTAGAGAACGAGGTCAAAATCCCCTTCGATAATGAGAAATGTAGTTGAATCAGAGGAAGATGAGGAGCAGAGTAGTAGCGACAATGGAACATAAGATAACGATGAAGGCACACTCCAATAAAGTAAATAGATCTTGGCCATTGGAAGGATGCTCATGTGGCTCAAGATAGGAAGCTCTTTTGGATTCATCACAAAAGAAGACAAGATAGAATGGAGGAACCCCTTCTTTAAACCACCCACCTCGTGCTGTTTTAACCAAGAAGAAAGATCCAAAGAAATTTTAGAGGCGAGAGAAATAGAAGAAACAAGTGGAGTAGAAACCAAATTCAGTGACACTTCACAAGAAAGATTGTCAATAACAATAGTAAACAATAGCAATCAATCAAGAAGATCAAGTTTCAGTTCAAATATGGCCAATCACGATTTGACCCTTAGGCTTTCATGTTTCATGGGATGGGAAGAGATGATGCATAATAACATTGGTTCACTTGTGAAGCAATTTGGTCTATGAAGCGAGTCACAAATGAGGTGTCTAAGATTGCACAGTTAGAAACTACATTCAAAGATAGAGATCTGATGTGGTACATGAAGTATAAATTTACCGCATCAATGCGACAGACAAGGTCCCTTATAAAGATAAAGATAGATATTCTTAGAGAATTCCATAAAACTAAGTTAGAGTCACAATGTATAACCAAGATTAAGGAGATCAAACAATAAGTTGGAGAAACCATGTGGGACTATGACCAACGGTTCAAGATTCTATTGGATAGATTAACCTTCCAGATCCAGGATGTCCAACATAGAGAGTGGTTCATTACCGAACTCCTCCCTCACATTCAAGTCCCACTCACACAACAAAAAGTGACGACTGAGTTGGAAGTTGTAGAGATTGCAATGCACTTGGAATCTACGTTGGGCAGTGGTGAGACGTCTGTAGGGTTAGCGCAAGTGCAATCCCAAATTACGAACCTCACCATGCAGTTGCAAGACATGGAAAAAGGGAAAGAGGTGCACACAAATGTTTGATGTACCCCGTGGCACATAGAATGTCATCATAGGAATGAGTGTCCTGAGCTAGGAAATTACATGATGATAGGTGCACCAAACTCTTTTCCTACTGGGCCACATACATAATGGTGTGAGATTTGTAGATAATGGAGTAATGTAGATCCCCATTTATCATCGCTACACATACCCCATTATGTGAGCTCTGCAAATCCATGGGACACGATGTGAACAACTGTCGATCGCTACAGTTGATGAAGGAGCATATTGTAGATGTTTACCAGGTCCAAGAGGAGAATAAGGGTGGAGATCATGGAGCCTTACAGAGAGGCCATAAAGGAGGATATGGAAGAGGAAGAGGTAGAGGATATGGTGGGGGATGAGACAAACAACCCACCTGTTTCAACTGTGAAGAGACAAGCCACTTGGCATGGTTCTATACCAAGCCCTGCACACTATGTGGATATTTCCACAATCCGGACCATGTTATGGAATATTTCTTGGAGTTGTTGGAAAAATAGAAAGAAAAAAGGGGAACTGCAACATGCTGACTGTTGAGTTTTATGAAGAATAGAAGTTGATGTTTGGGTAGTAACTTGAGGAGGTATATACACAGGAACCAAACTACAGAGAGGAGAGTGCTCAAGATAATAGTTAGAGCGAAAAATCAGGAAATCCACCCAGACACTTCCTAATTTTGATGCTACACAACAAAATCAATTCCTGCACGACATGCAAAAGCCGATGGAAGAGGAACATGTGCATGAAGAGTCATGACACATGGCATATATACATGTGCGCGAAGAGTTGTGATGCACAACACATGAGGAATCACGACATAATACTTACCCAAAAGCTAACTAGAAGAATAAAGTAAGTGAATTCTTGCATTGTTGTCTAAAAGTGTTGAGTGATCCTATGACTACAAATAAGTTAACACACATGTTGACAAGATGGATTGAGGAAGGCGAGAATGAGACTGCTATATCCGCCTGCTATTAGAATGGGACATGTGCCATGCTTCACCACTATAAAATTTTCCTATTTTTCCGTCCTCCTGCCTGCTAACACTTAATCATATTTCAAAATCTTTAAAAAAGACCAGAGAAGCGAACTTCTCTCATATTCTTGTATATTTCTTGTTTCTTCGCTTCATCGTAAATCCCTTCCTTTTGTCACATTAACCAAAAAACATTTAATGTCTATCTCATGCGAAATGACAGATGGTTAATACATAAGGACGATTATTAATGGTGTATTCTTTGAGATTATTCTCATAAATTCAAAATTAAATTTTCCAAGTCACTCTTTGAAATAAGAACTCTGGGGCTAATACAAAGAAAAATCATTTGGTAACTACATAAAGACTATTCATCCTTCATCAACTCATGAGAAAGATGGCGAGAAGACATGATATTTTTTGTGGCAATACATCAAATACATTCGCATGAGAAGACCCCAAAAACCATTGGTCAAGGGCTTATATATATTATTCTTCATTTCCACATGAAGAAAATAATAAAAATGATGTCTGGGTATCTGGAATCATTAAAGCACGATGTGTCTTGGAGGTATTTGATGCAAAAGTCTTGGTAATATGATGCATAGATAATTTGAAAAGGATCAGAGATTTATCAAGTTAAATGGACGGTCCCCAATTTCATTATCACCAACGACTTTCAGTGAAATGCTCAAACTACCGAAACCTACAACAACTTTCAAAGCCGAGCAAGCCAAATATTTCATAAAAGCTAAAAATGGTGGAGGATATTTGTTTCCTCAATGTTTCGAAGACCCAACCATAGCCCCAAAAGATTTATCTACAATTCAATTCAGTTTATTTAATATGCCTTATAAAGAAATCATTTGCTTGCTTGCTAGGGTATTGGGACTGTAATCAACTACAACTATCACACACCTAGCTCTTTATGTCTTGTTATATTATTCTGTTAAAGGGAAAATAATTTTCGATTGGTCCGAAATTATATCCTCTGATATTTCATTCCATCTCTCAAATTTCAAAATTACATGTCAACATACCCGGTCTTCACCACTGTCTATTTTCATGTATTTCAAGGACTGAATCTAGCAAGACAAGTTGATGCTAAAGTAGACCCAATACATACTTGGTATCCTACTCTCTAGAAACAAAAAACAATGTATCACTTTTATGAAGTCTATTATTCTTTCCTTTCGTCTTTCAAAAAATTTATGTTCGAGAATAATACTTCAAGGATGTCATTGGAGGCATCGACTTTTTTAAACAAAAGGCGAAACTTTGAGTCAAATGAACAATACAATATCATCCGATTTAATTGCTCTCGAGAGGCCCCAACTTATTTACCATTTTATGTATCTGATAAAATATTCCTGATAGAAGTCTGTAGACAATACAAATTCAGGGAAAATTTCTTTCTTCAAAGAAAGAAAAAACAGTTTATTATATTTCCATGGAAAGTCAGTGAAATCACATTGAGAAGCACCACCAAAATTGATGAATTTGCAACTCAATTTGACCAATATAATTTGAAGTTGGCAGATTTAGTAAAAGGGTTTGACCCTCAACAGTTCTTCATGGACCACATGGTTTTAGTAGGCTTCAATGTATCATATATAAACACATACATATATGGAGAATAAAGTGTGGAAAATGATTCTCGAGAAGTATTGATTGGAGACCTTGAGACAGTTGTTAGCACGAATGAAGCGCACAAACAACATGGAAGGATCATGAATGCCATAAGTTTGAAATCTCAGAGCTCTTCCCAAAAAAGTGACACACCTAGACAAAATCCCCAAATTATTACTCAGGCAAAAAATAAATATTTGGTTGAAAATTCAAGTGATAGTGATGATCCCCAACATCCCAAAAAGGATATTGAAAAATCCCACAAGTCACCTATAACAAGCATTGAAAGGAAAATATAGAATAATCAACAAGAAATGGAGGAAGTCATATTTGGTGATGTTCTTCTCAAAAATATGGAGCTCGATGCAAATATTGAAGACGTAGAGTTTCCAGCTGACGAGCATAGGATCCAACCTGTTGATGAATTGGTAATTGAAGAACCTATCTTTTATGAGGAAGAATCTTTGACCCTGCACAATGCATTATTTGATAAATATTTGAAGAAGCTAGTATTTGAACATGTGAATTCAAAGGAAAGAAAATCAAAGATGCAGAGGTGGATTTGAATAAAGTCCTACCATAAAAAATCACCGAAATTCACAAAGTTATTGGTGATGCTCTAGAGGTTTCAGTTGACAAAATGGAAGTTGAGAATGTGAGATTAAACGAAGAAGTCAGAGAATTAAAATGTGCTTTAATGCCTCCACCTATCCTTGTAAGTATGCCGATAGCTATTCAACCTAGGAGAAATCCCGATAGGACACCCGAGTGGAGCTCAAAATTTAAAGAAACGATAAGCTTATTAATTGCAGTCAGAAAATTTGTTGTTGAAAATATTAAAAAGAGAATGGCTCTTATCATTGAAACATGGGATACAAGGACCAATATTCTTTCATTTGGTTCAAAATTAAATAGTTTCAGAGAATATGTCCAAGATGATTTGAGTAATGAAGAAGGATTTTACATAGATGTTGTCGTCACATTTACTTTGAAAGTTTATGGTATGACCAAGATAAAAAGGAATGAAGAGGATTTGCCTTCTCTAGCCACAATCAAACAACTAAAGGCCCTTTGGATCAATAAAATAAAAGTATTGAAATAAATATTGGATGAATGCGATGTTGTAGTCGTAAAAAAAGAAGCATTGTATTAAGCGGAAATATTGTCGTTTAATTCCGTTGTAGTATTTTCCCAACCATTTAATTTGTCAATCCAAGGTTCGTAGGCTTACGAAGCACACACTATATATGCAGGACTGAAGTAGAAGTAATCTAATCTAAATTGCTGAAATGAAATTAATCTAGGAAAGCAATACAACATGTGAAGAGTTGAATGACAAAAGACATATGCGAGCTCACACAATATATCAATCTCAAATTATATTACAAGAGTCAAATGACAAAGCATGAAAGAATAACAAAGCTAAGAATCAAAGCCGATCTAAGTCTAATCTCTCATCTCTAACTACAACTTCCCAAATTATCCATTACATGATGTCTCACCCCTCCATTATGAATTATTTCCATCACGAAGAGAGAGCACTCTCTTATACACATGGAAGTCTTGAAGAGTGTCATAATTACAGATCCACTATTCTCTCAACTTATTCCTTCAAATCCTCCACTCATATTTTGGATAAGATATCCTATCAAAATCTCCATGATCTTCTCCTTTGAATATTCTTGAATGATTGTCCCAAATATTTTTCAAATATTCAAAGCTTGAAGATGAAATTCGAATTTGAGGCTAGGTGGTAATATTTGACTTTGTTGAAATCTTCACATATGCCTACACACATCATCAAACTCATCCAACCTTGATATATAATGAAAATATGTCATTTTTCTAAGATTTAATCATAAATTCACTTATAATACTAAAATGAATACAATGGAAAATAATAAGAAGAAACCCAAGTATCATTATGGAAATGGTATGATGGAAGGTTAATGGGATGATGAAATGTAAGGAATAGCGAAGGAAAAAGAGGATATAAATGTGACATTTCTGAGGCCCAACATGCCCCCCAACTCAACTTGTTGCATGTCCTCATGCAACCATGCATGGATATTCTTAAGAACTTTTGGCATTCAATCTATGGCTTTGATTGATGATGTCCTTTTAACAAGGAATGTTTCCAAGGTATGAGATACACGAGTAAAAGCATGTGAAATTTGTGTAACAACATGTAAAATTTTCTTATGGTTGGTTCTTGTGTGACAACCATGAATACAAAATATGTTGGTTCTTGTGTTAACAACATTCATTTCACTTATTGATTTTCTTGCTGCAATAATTTAGCCATGTACTCACTGGAAATAATAAGCTATCAATGTGTATAAGAGAGCGTCACTGAGCATAAGAAATCCTTTTCTTTATCTTTATGAATCATGCCAATATGTATATCAATCGAAATGCAACAAAGTGTCGTTGGAAAAGAAAATTTGGTAAACAGTAAATGAGATGGAAAAATGGAGTGATAATAGTGGAAAAATGGAATACTAGTAATGAATATGTGGTGAAATAGTTTAGTCTCCCCCCCTCCCCCCCAACTAAAGTGGTTGCATATCCTCATGCAACTTAGGGTAGGTTATGGAAGGAAAGAGAACACGACGAGGAAATTTTCCAAAATATTCAAGTCAACATATAAAGAATTGTGTGATTCAAGTTTAGAAAAGAAGATACCTCCACTTACCCAAAAAGTAGATGTAGCTGTTGCGGCTGCTGGATCAAGAAAACATGATTGGCGTTGTAGTTGCAACTGCTGTAACTTTTGAAGCAAAGAAATCTGACTGTGACTGATGGAAGATGGAAGTTGTCACTGCTGCAAGATCAAGAAAATAGAACTACTGATGCTACTGCTGCTGTAACTGGATCATGGGAAGTGAAGGAATCTAAACTGCTACTGCTGAATCATGAAAAATGTGGAAGGAAAAGAATATGGAACTGTGGTACTATCATAGATCCGAAATCAAATTGTTTCAACTGCTGAAGGGATCATGAAAACGTGTATAGTCTTCAGCTGCTACAAAATCGATGGTACAATTCTCATCATGCGAATGAATGTGTCGATGTCGAGCATGAAGAGAAATCATTGGATTACCGACCATTGATGAATGTCGTTAACCAATGAGAGACAAACTCACCAATGATGTCAATGAGTGTCAAGGTACCCAAGTACATCTTGCGAAGTGTGAATAGAGGTGTTGAGGTCGAGCCACTTGCAAGATCTGATGATCAAGGGACATTGATGTATTCCCATGATCGTCAGTGAGAGAACTTGCCATTAAGGCATGTGTTGGGCTAATTATATCTTTATAAATAGCTTACATAAAATGTCAACCCAGGGAGGTAAACTTTGAGGCACAAACACTGTATGTGCAGAACTAGAGCCTATCCTAATCTGATTTACTCTAATCTAATCTATTATGATGTAAACTTCTCTAATCTAAAAATCATTCAAACTACTTTAATGCAAAGATTTCAAATTCATTAATTCTATTGCATATTCAAAATTCTACTACTAACCAAATATCTAAATCCTATAAAGCATGCAAATCTAAGTTCTATCCTAATTACAGAACCGAAATACTTCTAGAAACTATCTTCAAAAGTAATCTTGATTCAACACATCTACCTAATTAAAAACTTATCTACTTTAATGTGACTCAGAAACTAAACCAAGTAACAGAAAACTATATAACATTATAGAAAACAAAGTAAGATGCTCTAAAAAAGGAAAATACAACTAAGTCTATTCCATTTAGAAACTTAAATTTGCAGAAGCAATACATGACTTTAAACTAGAATTGAAAGCTACAGCAAATCGAATTGAACTTATAAAACTAAGGAATCAATACAACAAGAAACTACAGCTACTAAACTTTAAGGACAATTCTTACTTTTAATGAAAACAGGAAGCAACAATTAACATAACTATTCTAAAGAAAATCCAAATTTACAAAGGAAGGGCTTATGGTTTTCTTGGTGGATCCTTGCCAAGAAGCCCACAAGTCCCTAAATGACTTGCAGACTAAATTCTAAGCTACAGATATACAAAAGAGAACATTAACAATAGAAAGTGAACCATGTTATAGTCTAAAGAAACATCTTAAAATATCAAAAACAACATTGTATGAGTCGATCTCAGTCAAGTTTAGAACCAACAGTTGAGCAACACAATTCTTCTATATCATATATGTCCCGTATTACATTTCGTTCCATTGTTTTTATAGCTCGGGATCTAGATAACTAATCCCGATTTTCTAGCAACAGAGCCTATCTTCTATTTAATACATAACTGTTTTCAGAAGGTAAATGATTGCTTCAATTAATGGGTACTTCTCATGCCCGAAAAACTCGTTATCTAATAACCAATCTTTATCTCTATGGCACGTAGTGCCCAGAGATGGAGATCTCATTGATTATCCATGAGTCATCAATGAGAGTTAGGCTGGAATAATTGGTTTTGCTTGAGCAAGTTGGCAGCACCTGGAGTGTAGAAAATCTTCCATTTTAATCTGCTGCTGAAATCAAAGTATGCTGCAAAATCTAATATAACCATTCATGAGCTTCCAAGAATTTCA
>ML782526.1:577923-615940 GCA_009831015.1 Picea engelmannii | reverse complement strand
AGATATCCTATCAAAATCTCCATGATCTTCTCCTTTGAATATGCTTGAATGATTGTCCCAAATATTCTTCAAATCTTCAAAGCTTGAAGATGAAATTCGAATTTGAGGTTAGGTGGTAATATTTGACTTTGTTGAAATCTTCACATATGTTTGCACACATAATCAAACTCATCCAACCTTGATATATAATGAAAATATGTCATTTTTCTAAGATTTAATCATAAATTCACTTATAATACTAAAATGAATACAATGGAAAATAATAAGGAGAAACCCAAGTATAATTGTGGAAATGGTATGATGGAAGGTTAATGGGATGATGAAATGTAAGGAATAGTGAAGGAAAAAGAGGATATAAGTGTGATTTCTGAGGCCCAAGACATTGTATTGTAGATTGACTAAGATAGACCCGGTAGGAACCACAAGAGAAGTACAAGACCCAAAATTAGTCTTGAATTCCATATTTACGACAAGGCACTAATTTGAAGAACACATGGAAATACTTAAGGGCTTGTTCTCTGAGAAATTTAATAGCATAATTGAGTATAATGATAGTGAAGTCAAAAGCTCGTTAGTGAGCTATGTAAATAAAAACGAAGACATATATGATATTCTTCACCAAATTTCATATGAATTGAGAGATTTGGAAGGAATATTATTTGATATAAAAATTAGACAAGAGATAAATGTGCCCCCAATGAAAGAATACATAGAAGATTGGTTAAAGTGAGCCTTAATTAAGATAAATGAAGAGGATTAGTTGGAGCTAGTTGGAACCGATCATGCAACCACTACGAAAGATGATACAAGAGGCACATCAATAAGAAAATGAAGAAGAGAGATACCATCACAGTAAGTTCCAGATTGATCACATTCCTTTCCTTTCTGCCCTTAGAATTCACCCAATTATATTTTATCTGTCATAAGGAAAATATAACCAAATTTTGATCGCTTCCTCTTTTCTTTTTAGGTCTTACATCACCCCTTCTCTATTCTAGTCCCATTACTACTCTTTCTATTTATATTTCTTTATTTTATGGTCCACGAGAGACAATCCCAGTCCAATCTTGGATGAACTCCTTTAATTTGCCAAAGACTATTAAAGACTATTTATTTTTTTGAGAAAACTTAAGAGAGGTACTTAGGGGTTAATTTTAATTGTATGTTTGAACTTTGAGTATTTGAGTATAAGATATTTGAAATTAACCTATCAAATCCTATTTTTATTTTAATGAAAAGACTTATTTAAAGTTCTCTGATTTATGTGGGCCCTTCATTTCTCTTCCCTTAAATGTGATAAAAAATATTTAAAACTGCGATGGATGCGAGATTCATGTTATAATAATTTCTTTGTATTATATTTCTACAATTTTTGTTTATATTATGAGTAAATATTCCTGGTCCATTTCTCAGGAATTCTTGATGTATGCATCTTTCTTTTAAAATATTTTTATTTATTTGAGTGAAAAATATTTGGAGTTTGTTGTCAACATTCTCCCAATATTTGGAATACAATATTTATATTGTTGTACGAATATTTTCAAAGATAAATCCTTAAAGAAATTTAAATAGGAGTACCACCTCTATAAAAATGAAGGGGGGTTTTAGATTGTCATGAAGTTGTTGTTTTGATCGTAATCGATTCAAACATCAACATTTTTGGTGGCCATACCGGGGAAAGAACAAAAAACTAGTTTTAGACAAAAATTATTATTGACTCAACCTCAATCTAACCAACCCTAGTTGCAAGTTGGATTAGGAAATCAAACAAGTGTTTTGCATCAATTATATGAATTGGTTTTGACAACAACTTGAAGTCACAAAGAACATGAAAGATCCTCGGAGATTCTTTCCCATGAGGAAGAAAGAGAAATTGCAAGAAGGCAGAGAAGACAAGAGAGAAATTGAAGCTGGAATCATATAAAGGACTAATAAGAAGGAGAAAAAGAAAACAAGTTGAAAAAATTGGAGACACTTTGACTGTTAAAGAAGAAAAAGATCAAATCATGGCTGATAGGGAAGAAATAAATCAAGACCCTCTTGAGAATCGTGAAGAAAGAAGACAAAGAATTCCACGGAGAAGGGTTAGAAATAGCCGTTTAAATATTTACAGTGAACAACATCAATTGCCAACCCTCCCACAAGGAGTGTTGCCAAAATTTCCAGGAGATGGATCAGTTGATCCAAAGAAACATATGGAAAAATTTCGGAGCATGTGTGAGATTCATTTGGTTGAACATGATGATGTAATGGTTTGATTATTTATTCAAAAACTGACAGATCAAGCTTATGAATGGTATATGTCCCTTCCAGTAAATTCAATTTCTACTTTTGATGATTTAGAAGCTATGTTTTTTACCTTGTATGCTCCTCGAAAAGCATATCATACTCTACTCACAACATTCACCCAAATCTGTTTGAAAAAGACTGAAAGGACCTAAGATTTTAATTTTCGATTTTTAAGAATGCTTAATAAGATATGAGAAAATCAGAAACCAAACACTCAAGTCATACTTGGATGCTACAAAAATGCAGTGCCTTCAAATGTGAAGATTTCCATCAGGTTTTCACAAATCGATGATTTAAATGCAACAATGAATAAAGCAATAGAAATGGAAGAAATTATGATGGAGACTGATGCAGATCTAGATATCATTCTTGGTAGAGTTTAAAGAAAAACAAATACTCTCAATATCTCAGATCAAGGAGTGTCATCTTCAATAATATTTGAATATCAAAGAGAACGAAATACTTGAGATCGAGGAATTGGCAGAGGGATACTTAAAGGAGTAATTCCTAGTGTGACAAATGATCCAGTAACGACTCAAGAGACCAAACAAAGAATGACGATAGCACATATGAACCTAAGTATTAGACATATGCAAAACGAATTGACGAGATTAAGAAGAAATGAAAATTTTACTTCTAATGCAAGAATTCTTATTCAATAATAAAGGAGAAATCATGTTTAAGGACAAAGAATAGGAAAAGATGGTACACATGAAGAGTTAAGACAAAGAGAACCTAGGGTGAAAAATCCAAATGCTATAGTTTTAGACAAAGTTTTTGAAGATGAAATAATTTACAATTAAGAGGCTGATTTCATTCAAGAAGAAATTCTTGAATCTGTACAGATGGATGAATTCGAGTCATCCATGTATATATTTGATGAGCATGAAGAAAATGATATCTCACAAGACAATGTTGTGCAAACAAGAGCACAAACAAATAAATCCAAAATAAAATAAAATTTAGAAAAGGGAAAAGAGAAAGAAAATGCAAAAAAAGAAAAGGAAAAAATAAGGCATAGTGTAGTAGAGATGAATAAGGAGGAGCCGATAGTAAATCGATTCAATACTCCTCCACAAATGACATATAATGTAATAGATGATCTGCCAAAATTAAGGATTACTTTGCCATTCATGGAAGTTGTAAAAATCCCGCAACAGAGAAAAAATATCCTTAAAGTTTTAGATGATCGAATTCATAGAATGGAAGCTATTGCATCAAATTCAAAGCAACAACAAAATATATCAACAACTAGACCAAAAGGCAAAGTCCCACATTTTTATATCAAAATAGAAAATCATGATGTGGTCCTTCATAATTGCATGAATGATACTAGAGCTACAAACAATATCATGCCATTATCAGTGATGTAAGCACTTGGTATGGGTTGCACCAAATACTATGAAACTGGAGAGAGCATTTACACAATGATTCAAGGAAGGTTCCAGTGTTGGAAAAAAATGATCACAAAGCAATAAAATAAAGAAAATGTAGAAATACAACATAGAAGATATACAATACAATAGAGACATAGATATACGTGGTTCACCTAGTGTGGTCTATGTCCATTAGATAAATTTCCAGGTGCTTCCTTTTTATTATCTAGCAAAATGAAGGGATACAACCTACAACGCACCCACTGTAACTTCCTCTTCTTCCTCTCAAAGTCTCCTCTCTCAGAATACAATATTCGTGATAATACACAACCGAAATACAATTCCCTCATAAGGGAGGGTTTCCTTCTAGGGGAAAAAACCCTAAAATAACTTCTACCGTCAGATCTACAACCTTATAATGAACGGTCAGGATTGACTACGAAATTACAATATTTTACAAGGCAAATTTTCCCAAAATTTCGCTTCGAGGGGGCTGCCCCTAAATCCCCCGCCAGGGAGGGGGGGTACAAAAATTGTCATCGCCCCCCATGGAGCCCTTTGGAAACAGTTGTCGAGGAGAAATCCCCCACACACCCCCCATTAGGGAATGGGGTCCAAGAACGACCGAAACAAACCTATGAATTAAGAAGATAATCATGCTCCACAACCAACAGTCTCCCACTTGGATAATGATCACAAGAACTCCACTGCTGCTGTACCAACTGGACTATACTCCACCTTGGACCTGGTAAATTTCTCATCTTCACCTTCATGCTTGAAGGCCAACTGAAACTGAGCAGAAACTCAATTTCTCCCTGGTTACTCCCTTTGTTAACATGTTTGCAGGATTCTAGCTAGTATGTATCTTTTCCAACTTCAAAGGTCCATATTCCAAGACATATCGTATGAAATGGTACCTGAGTTGTATATGATTAGTATTTGAATGGAAGGTTGAGTTCTTTGCAAGATGAATGGCACTCTCAATGTCACAATATAACATGCTATGCTCCTGCATCTTTCCCAATTCCTCCATAAATCTCTGTAACCAAATAATTTCTTTACTAGCCTCTGTAGGAACAACATACTCTACTTCTGTTGTTGAAATTGAAACAACCTTTTACAGTTTTGAAATCCAACTTAATGCGGTTCCACCTAGAGTAAAAAATACCCTGTGGTGCTCCTCCTGCTATCTGAATCAACATATCCATGTAGAACAATGTCTGAACTTCCAAAAGATAATGCATGAGTATCAATACCTCTCAAATACTTGAGAATCCACTTTAATTCCTCCCGATTTTCTTTACCTGAATTGTTCATATACCTGCTCACAATTCCCACTACATGTGCAATATCTGGTCTTGTGCAAACCATCACATACATAAAGCCACCAAATGTTGATGAATAAGGGACCCCAGACATGTATTCTATCACCTCTTGTTTCTTGGGACACATTTCCTTATTTATTTTGAAATGGCTGGCCAAAGGTGTACTAACTAGTTTTGCAATCTACATTTTAAACCTCTCCAACACCTTCTCTATGTACTCACCCCGAGACAATGTAAATCTTTTATTTTTCGTGTCTCTTGTTATTCTCATACCTAGGATTTTCTTTGCAACACCCAAATCCTTCATCACAAATGAATTAACTAATTTCTTCTTGAGCACATTTATATCTTGCATATTAGACCCTGCAACAAGCATGTCATCTACATACAATAGCAAGATAATATAGCTTCCATCTTCTTTCCTTTTAAAATAAACACAATGATCAAAATGACATCTACTATAACCTTGTTCTGTCATAAACCCATCAAACTTCAAATACCACTGCCTCTGAGCTTGCTTTAGTACATACAAGCTCTTCTTCAACCTGCATACCAAATTTTCCTTCCCTTTGACCTTATACCCCTGTGGATGCTGCATATAAATCTCTTCATCTAAATCTCCATGGAGAAAAGATGTTTTTACATCTAACTGTTCAATATGCAAATATTCTACTACCACAAGACTTAAAATAGTTCTAATTGAAGTAATCTTAACAACAGAAGAAGACATTTCATCAAAATATATACATTTCTTTTGTGCAAACCCATTTACAACAAGTCTAGCCTTATACCTCATTTTACATCCATCTTCTTCCTTCAACCTGTAAACCCATTTATTCTGCAATGCTTTTTTTCCTACAGGAAATTGAACCAAGTCCCAAGTTTGGTTATTTACCAAGGAATCCATTTTCTCTTTCATTCCTTTCTCCCACTTCCTTTTAGTGTCTACCTGCATTGCTTCTTCATAACGTTTAGGTTCACCAGAATCAATCAACAATAAATAATACAATGAAGGAGAGGATTGTTTAGGGGATCTACTTAACCTGGTAGATACTCTAACAACACTTGCAGGAGTTTGAGGTACATGTTGCTCCTATTGTTGTACGTTTTGATTTTCTGGTACCTTTGGAATTTTTTTTCCAGTGATCTCATCAAGCACCGTGTATTCTGGTTTTTCTTTTTCCTGTTTCTTTCCCTACAACTAATATTTGTACATGAATTAATATGACATCTCTATTCCTAATGATTTTGTGATTTTCATAATCCCATAAGCGATAACCAAAATCATTAACACCGTATCCAATAAAGGTACACTTCTTGGATTTTTCCTTAAACTTTGTTCTATTTTCTTTATCAGTATGGACAAATGCTTCACAACCAAAAGTATTCAAAAAAGAGTAGTTTACCTTTTTACCTGTCCACGCCTCCTCTGGAATTCCACCATCCAAAGAGTTTGAAGGTCCTCTATTTATTAAGTAAACAACAATAGCTACAACATCTACACAGAGTAAGGGAAACCCAACATGCAATCTCATACTCCTTGCACACTCCATGGTTGTCTTATTCATCCTTTCTGACACACCATTTTCTTATGGTGTTCCTGGAATTGTTTTATCTCTATGAATCCCATGGTATGAAAAATAATCATAAAACTCCTTACTGCAATATTCACCTCCATTGTTTGATCTGAGACACTTCAACCTTTTTCCTGTCTCATTCTCAACCAAAGCTATCCATTTTTTAAAAGTATTAAAAACATCAAATTTTTGTCGAATGCCATAAACCCAAGTTTTTCTAGTTGCATTATCAATAAAAGTAACATAATAATGAGATCCACCAAGAGATGATACTTGAGTTGGTCCCCATACATCTGTATGCAAAAGCTCTAACATTTCACTCTTATTTTCTTTTCTGACTCTGAGAAATCTAACTCTCTTCTGTTTTCCATAAACACAATGCTCACAGAAATCCAAATCAATTTGTTTAAGATCTGGCAACAAATTCCTTTTGTGAAGTATCTTCATCCCCTTCTCACTCATGTATCCAATCCTACGATGCCAAAGTGTTGTATCCACTCATGTAGGAGCTAAAGAGATAGAAGAATTTGTATTACCGGTACATAAATACAATGTACCTACCTTCTCTCCTTTTGCTATCACTAATGATCCTTTGGTGACCTTCCACTCCTTATCTATAAATATAGATATACAACCTTCACTTGCCAACTGCCCTGTTGAAATTATATTTTTCCTTAAATCTGGAACATGTCTTACCTCTTTCAACAATCATTGGTTTCCATTCCTTTTCTTTATTTTTACCTTTCCCATTCCAACAATTTTGCATGGTGCATCATCACCCAAATGAACCTGTCCAAAGTCACCTTGAACATAATCTATAAAATGTTTCCTATGGGGTGTGGCATGAAAGAAAGCACCTGAATCTACTACCCAAGACTCATAAATATTATCTATAGAAAAATAAAAGCATCTTGTAACACATCACCTGCTACATTTGCTTCTTGATTTTTCTCTTGTTGTCCATCTCTTTGTTTCGTTGGAGCTCTGCAGTCTAGATGTCCTTTCTTCCCACAATTCCAACACTCTATATTTCCCAGTATGGATTTGGATCTGCCCTTCCTAGAATTCCCGCGGTTCTATGATCCCTTTCCTATATCCTTTTGTCTTCCCCTGTTCTCCATGTTTAACGCATTATGTAATGTCTCACCTGTGCTTTTATGTCGCATTTCCTCGCTAAGGATAACACCAACAACATCATCAAGTTTTAGAGTGATTGAACCAGAGACAAAGTTACTTACATCCATGACCAAGCCGTTCCAACTTTCTAGCAATGAGCACAATATTAGAAGAGCCCCGACCTCATAATAAAAGTCCACTTTTACATAACTTACCTGATTAGTAACCATATTAAATTCATTTAAATGATCTGCAACAAACCCACCTTCTGACATCTTCATATTAAATAATCGCTTCATTAGAAATACCTTATTGGACGCCGAGGGTTTTTCATACAGTTTAGCCAATGCATCCATCAACTCCTTTTTTGTCTTTTCTTTCAAAATATTGAAAGTCGCAAACACTGCTAAGCTCAATCGTATCATTCCTAGTGCATTTCTGTCAAGAACCTCCCATTCTTCATCTTTCATGGCCGTCGACTTCTTTGCTATTCCACCCAATTGTAGGAATATATCCTTCTGATATAAATAATCTTCCATCTGTATCTTCCATAACTGGTAGTTTTGGTTGTTAAATTTCTCGACCCTAAACTTTCCATCTTCCTCCATTGCTCCCACTCAAACTCAAAACCCTATTTTCCTGCGAGTTATCTTTCACTTAGATACCAATTGTTGGAAAAATGGGATCACAGAGCAATAAAATAAAACAAATGCGGAAATAAAACACAAAAGATACATAATACAATAGAGACACATACATATGTGGTTCACCCAGTGTGGGCTACATCCACTAGATAAATTTCCAGGTCCTTCCTTTTTATTATCCATCAAAATGAAGGGATACAACCTACAACACACTCGGTGTAACTTCTTCTTCTTCCTCTCAAAGTATCCTCTCTCAGAATTCTATATTCATGATAATAAACAACCGCAATACAATTCCCTCATAAGGGAGGGTTGTCTTCTAGGGAAAAAATCCCTAAAATAACTTCTATCGTCAGATCTACGACCTTATAATGAACATTCCAGATTGACTATGAAATTACAATATTTTACAAGGCAATTTTTCCCAAAATTTCGCTTCGGGGGCGCTTCCCCCTAATTCTCCGCTAGGGGGTGGCTACAAAAATTGTCCCCTCCCCCTCCCCCTTGTATCCCCCTGGTGACAATTGTGGGGGGGAAATCCCCCCACACCGCCCCGTTAGGAAATGGGGTCCAAACACGACTGGAACAAACCTCTAAATCAGAAAGATAATCAGGCTCCACAACCAACATCCAACATATGGAGAGATCACATATTTTTATGCTTGGATAACTGTCGCCCCACATATTACAAATGTATTGACAATTACAATAGTTGATCTTCCTCTAGCTTATGGAGTAGTTCTTGGTAGTTCTTGGTCTTCATTCATTAGAGGGTACATTATGAATGATGGGAGTTGCATAATGTTACCTAATAAAGATGGAACAATGGTGAGGGTTTCACGAGAACCAAGAAAACCATTCTCTTTCAAGAAAAAGGATAATGAACTGATGCAAGGTTATGTCAATTTCAATATAGGGAATTACGTCGTGCTGGACTCAAAACAACAAGATATTCCCCCCAAAAAATAAAAAATCTTTTGAAGGCTTCTGAAGTATGTCTTTTGATGGTTCCTATTGTAGTTCATAGAGTGGAGTTGGAATTATTTTCAAAATACCTAAAGAAATTATACATCCTCATACTATTAAACTTGAGTTTCCTTGTATGAACAATGAAGCCAAATACGAACAACTAATACAATGAATGAATCTTGCAATCCAAATGAAGATCAAGCACTTAATCATAACTAGAGACTCTGAACATGTAAAAAATCACATCAGGAAAAAATATAATATAAAAATGAGCAATTGATACTCTATGCCAAAAGAGTAGAGGAATTAATGAATTCTTTCAGCTCATTTAACATATATTTTATTCCCAGGGAAAGAAAAAAAAACCAGACTCACTAGCAGTTGCTGCATCTCTATTTAATCTTGATGATTTACAGAGCCAAGTCAGAAGAATTTTCAGACCATCGGTTCCTGATAATCAAGAGTTCCACGAAGCTTTTGAAAATGATGAAGAGTTATATGGATTCTTAATCGATGCAAGTGATGTTGTGGAAAATTCTGAAGATCAGAGTCATAGACATCTCTCAAAAAATATTGCCAATTTTGAATATATCTTTACGAGAGATGATAAAATAAAAGCGTCAAATTTGAAGGAAGAAGCATCCATTAGAAAAGTGAAAGAAATTAAAAAGGTAAACATTGGGACTGAAGATTCTCCCAAATATGTAAATCGCAGGACAAATTGCACACAAAAAGAAATTGATCAATATACCTCCTTGTTTAAAGAATTTTTTGATGTTTTTGCATGGACTGATGATGATTTAAAGGCATATGATAAATCTATATTCCAACATATTATACCATTGAAAGAAGGGACTAAGCCATTCAATTTTTTTTTAAGAATAATAAATCTAAAATTGAAACCCTTGGTGAAAATTGAATTGGAGAAATTAAAGAAAGCTGGAATAATATTCTCAATTAGACTTTCAGAATGTTTGTCAAACCCTATCATCGTGAGAAAGAATAGTGGAGAAATTTGGTTGCGCATTGATTTTCAATATATGAACAAGGCGAGCATTAAAGATAGTTATCCCCTTCCTAACATGGAAATGTTGATTCAACAAGTCACTGACTCAACATTGATGTCCATGTTAGGTGGATTTTCAGGATACAATTAGGTGCTAGTTGTAGAAGAGGACAGATCAAAAAATGCTTTTATAACACCTTGGGAGACATATGCTTATGCTCGCATGCCCTTTGGTTTGAAAAAATCTAGAGCAACCTTTCAGAGAGCTATGGACCATGCTTTCAAGGATTTGATCAAAATATTTATGGCTGATTATCAAGATGATCTCACTATTCATTCTAAGATCAGAGAAGAACATATTCATCATCTAAGATAAGTCTTTCAAATTTGCAGATTATATGGAATTTATCTGAATCCAAAGAAATGATCATTTGTTGTTTCAGAAGGAAATATTTTGGGACATATAGTCAACAAAGAAGGTATATACATTGATCCTGATAGATTAAAGGCTATCAATGAACTAAATCCTTCAACTTTGAAAAAGGGAGTACAATAATTTTTTGGCAAGATAAAATTTGTGAGAAGATTTGTTCGAGATCATGTAACAATTGTCAAGCCAATGAATTCATTGTTGAAGAAGGATCACAGATTTGAATGGATCCAGGAAATACAAAGAGCATTCACAAACATCAAGCATGCAATCACCACTGCACCTTATTAACCAATCCATATTCCTACTTCTCCAATGAAAATGATTCTCATCCAACAATTGAGAGAACGAAAATGGGAAAGTTGGTTGGAAAAAATTCAAGAGTATGACATCAAGATTAAGCCACTAAAAGCAGTAGGAGGACAAGGTTTGTGCAAGCTTATTTTAGGGACTGATTCATTAAATGAGGTCATGTCAATTTCAATGGGATCATCTGCATCAATTCTTGAATGATATAAAGATATAATTTTCTATCTGAAATCTGGCCAATTCCCAAATGGCATGTCTCCAAAGGAAAGGAGGGAAATAAAGATGAAATAAAATCAATATGTGTTGGTTGACTAAATCTAATTTCGAAGAAATTTTGATGGAATGTTGTTGAGATGTGTTGATGCAACAAACACTCAAATACTGATGGAAGAATTTCAGGAAGGGATTTGTGGTGGGCACTTTGCACCAAAAAATACTGCACATAGAATAATGAGAGTTGGATATTACTGGCCAAGGATCTTCAAATATTCATACTCAATGATAAGAAAATTCATTTCTTGTCAAAAATTTTCAGGAAAAATGAAGAGGGCAACAATTTTTCTGCAACCCATATCAATAGAAGAACCATTTACACAATGGGGGTTGGATGTGATTAGGCTGATCAATACAAAATCAAGTAAACACCATTTGTGTATTATCACAACCACAAATTATTTTACATAATGGCAAGAAGCAATAACATTAAAGAAGGAAGATTCAAATGAACTCATAAGATTCCTTAAAGAAAATATTATAGCAAGATTCATATTTTTAGAAAAATTCATCACAGATAATGGATCAATATTCATTGGATCGAAATTTACTAAGTTTTGTGGAGAATTTGGTATAATAATGGGACAATCATCAAACTATTATCCACAAGGAAATGGTCTCGCTGAATCTACTAATAATATTTTGATCCAAATTCTCAAGAAAACTATAGATCTTAATCAAAGAAATTGGCATTTTAAATTGATAGATGCACTATGGGAAAGTAGATTAACACCAAAGGATAGCACTGGAAGCTCCCCATATACACTCGTGTATGGTAAAGAAGCAAGAATGCCTATCAATCTGGAACTAAATGCGTTGACATATGCTGTGAATATTGAAGATATATAGGAAGTCTCCCCTTTACATAAAAGATACAATCAATTGATGAAACCAGAGGAAGAACGAGATAAAACACTAAAGAAAATGATTCAAAGGCAATAAATAATCAAAAAGTATTTTGATCAGAGTACAATAGTGAACGATTTTCAAAAGGGGCAACTTGTATTGCTATGAAACAAATCAAAGTAAAAGCCTTCCTTACATACAAAATTTGAAGCATTATGGATTAGCCCATATGTTATTGAAAATATCCTAGGGTATAATTTTTATCTACTCAAAGATATGAAGGGGACAATACATATGTTGCCAGTAAATGGCCAACATCTCAAGACTTTATTTGCCTAATAAATATTTCTCTTATCTATACATAGTTCTACTTCCTATTTCTTTGTAAATTTTCTCCCATGTTTTCTTTCCTTTTCTTACACTGACTGCATTTCCCAATGGACGAGATTCTGGATTCTTAGTAGCCTCCAGGGAGTTACTATCCAATAGTTGGATCCAATTGTTGACCGCAACATTTTCTAAGTTAATTTCCCTCTCTCCTTCCATACTTCGATTTTTTTTTTATCCATGACAAAGTTACAAATATTATTTTAATTTCCACCTTCCCTAAATCACATTGCCATATTCCGTTGCCTACAAATTGTACCAACTGTTGTAACAGATATAAAAAATTGACTGCGCTGCCCAAGGTACAAATTGGTTCTCATTCGTTTACCTTTGATCATGGTAGCACTGGGTCTCCTTCATTAGCCATTTCTGAAGAATGTGTTGCTCCACTTGTTGATGGTTTGTCCCATGGCTATAAGGCTACGGTTCTTGCATATGGACAGACTGGTTCTGGTAAGACATATACCATTGAGATTGGTCACTTCATTCATTATTGGACTTTGGTGTTGCTTGGAAAATACTTCATATAAATTTCCTCGACTAGTCGACCTCGATATTTCCCAACAGGCATCATGCAATTGAAACAACGATAACCAAGACTGTCACTAGAGCATGCTAGACGGGTTTACTAAGTTCAAAAATCATTTCAATTGCTTCTCTAGATAGGCTGTATATTTTAATGCGAGCAAGGACACTTCAGACAATGAAGAAGCGTGCATACTATGGGAATGAAAACACTCATTCTATCTGCATTGGAAGTAAAAAAAAAGTTGAAAAGAAAAACCATTTGGAAGAAGTTCTCATCATGTCTCTGACCAGATTATTCAACTCCCAGTTTTTCTAAAAGATGTCGTTGATGCTCTTCAATTCAGTGAAGGAACGTCACATTTGGCACCAATATCAAGGAACACAGATCTTGAGGAATTTGCTTTGTAGGATAAAAAGGCCTGCTATGTGGAAATATGCAGGTTGAATCATAATCCACTTGAAGTCATTGTGGACAATGAAGAGGATGTTTCTGGCTTCATCTTGTAGAGATCTTTCACATATTGAAAGAAAGATTAATATGGCAATCCGATAAGGGAAAAAACATTTGAGAACCTTCAAGAAAAAGCACCTGCGAGAATTACTTTGTCAGAAGGATGCTTATGTTGGTGACTTATGTAAAGAACTAGATGCAATCATTTTTTGGATGCCGCAGAAATTTAGGTTAACCAAATCTTTTTGAAACCCTTCACTGAACTTCCATTCTATTCATTAAGATGTGGCGAGACACTACAATGAGTAACGACCAAATTCAAATTATCATGCCGTTTAAGGGTGCAGGAGATGGTGATAGATATTGCAGACGCATTAAATGGACAGTTACAGGCCCAACACTGCACATCCAGAATGGCGGTACAGCTCCAAACGACGCAAATCACATGAGCTCCTGGACTCCGAATCCTAATCCCACTCGCGCTATGCTTAACTAAGTACAAGCTCCCACTAATGACAATTGGACGGAAATAACAATGCGGGGGCACGATCCAAATGGGCTAGTCCATAATTACTACAACGGAGGGAAATTACCGTCGACTCAATTTCCCATTTGTTTTACGAAGCATCGGAGAAACACACATGGCAAGGGCTGCCGTCCTAGCTCTTTCCTCCAATACTGTTGGTTGCGTAATGATCACAATTCATTTGACAAGACCACAATGAATAATGCACCGCAACTGTGGCAGGCAGCGAGTGGAATCCTTATGAGAAATGATCCAGAGGAAGCAGTATCATGCATAGCCTTGTCAAAGAATGATTCTTATGCTATGTCTGTTTCTGGCAGGGAAGGAAATAGAACAAGTTGAGGATTTTATATCTATTTTGTCTAAGTTATCTCGAGGAGCACGAGTTCCGTTGGAATTTGTAAGCCATGTAGATCGTCGTTGGAGAAAGTCTGTTCTGGTCACTGTTGATCGGCATGAATGGTATGCACAGCCTCAACTCTACACTCGAGATGATGCAAGTGGACTATGGAATCTCTCACTCGGAATCCTCTTCACCATGGCCATTCTAGCGGTTGCTTGCTTTGGGCTGGGATGGTGGTATTTGTTCAAACAGTATGGGATGTTTTCCTTCTTGGGAATTCAAGGGCTTACTACTGGGCCGCAGAGATGCTCGAAATGGCAACCAACAACTTCAACTCATCTTCTCCATATATTCATAAATTTCCCATATGCTTACTTCTGAATGCTATATTCATATTTGAAAATCTAGTGAAAAGGGTAGGGTTTTGAAGAAGTTGTTTACTGTTGAGATTTTTATTTATATATAGATATGGGAGGTTTCAGTGATCATGTTATTCGAGGCCTGAAAGGAAGATGGATGATGGTCGTAGCATGCTTCCTTATTCTCTCGTTTGCTGGATCAAATTATAATTTTTTTGGTTTGTATTCGCAAACAATAAAAGTGAATATGGGATATGATCAGGAGGTGATCACTACATAGGCTTTTTTCAAGAACTTGGGTGCAAACGTAGGCATAATTGCCGGTCTCATCAATGAGTTTAGTACACCATGGGTGGTTCTCACCATGGGTTCGGTGATGAACTTCACTGGATATCTCATGATTTGGCTATTTGTCACGGGCAGAGTTGCCAAGCCTGCATTGTGGCAGATGTACATGTATCAATACATCTAGAGTGGAGCACTTCCGGGACTTTTTGGATTTATTCTCTTGTTGTTGCTTTTACTGTTGTATTTGTTGCATTATGGGTGCCTAAAACTAAAGGGAGAACCCTCGAGGAAATACAATCACCATTCTTGACCAGATTATATTACTGTAGTGAAGGCATTTTGCTAGATTGTTAACAAAAAGTTGGTGGATTCTGATATTGAAAAGAAAAACCGCAGCTTCCAAGTGCCAAAGAAGGAATGATGAGTGGTCAAACGATTAGTAACAGTTCCAGGAGCTGGCAGATATGCCTGGCAGTTGCAGAATGCCATGAAGACGAACCGTTTCAGATTCCTGGAACACAAAGAGTTTTATTTTTCTTTTAAAAGACTGATGTATGTAAAAGCAAAAAGGGGGGCGCGCATGAGCGCAGCACTGGGGGGAAGACCTCTGTCAAGAGGGTTTCATTGTAATCTGATTTATTTTGTAAGCCATTAATGGAGTAATAAAGATGATTTTTTCCTTGTGACTGTGAAATTCATCATGGTTGATTTCTTTCAGCATGTTTTCTTCTCCTTTAGCTGTGTTAAATCTGTTTGGAATTTATTTTGATATGCTCCTTACTCACATTTGATGTGTTATCATTTCTTTATGTCTTCCTTAATCCATCACGATTGCAGTACATTTTGTTTTCTTCTAACTGATGTGCTTCGTTATACTTTAGTACAACCACTACTATAACGAAAGGATTTGGGTTTTCTGTAATTGTTTATTGTCTTTCCTCTGCACCAGCTATCAGCGGTGTAAGACCAATCTGCATTTTCAGAATGCTGCATATATCCTTTGCTACGTCGGCCTTTCCTTTTTTCCGCTACCGCATCATGATTTATCAAAGCGCTGAAAGATAGACTTACTTTGCCTCACTTTCTGCAAGTTATTTGATCTCTGCTATTGTCTCTTTTTCTCGGTTTTCATTTGACTCCATGCCCAATGGACCATTTCCCTGGTTTAACCCCCAAACTCCAAAAATCCAAGACCATCATTTACCCATAAATCTGCCCATATTTTTCACGTTTACTTCAATTTATTTTGTGACATTTTTCGAGAGATCCCTCTCGGGTTGGAAGAGGGCAGCTTCTAATCCAAAGTGGCTCAAGGTTGCCTTGGGATTGATTTGCTGCAACCCATTTCAGTTCTGAGTGTCAACACCAACAATGAGATTTTTATTCATGTTTCTTGCGGAAAGGCATACTCGTGGCTGCATAGCTTTTTTCTTTACTCGTATCCACATTTTTTTTCTGCCCTCTTTTAAGTACTTAGTGTTATTTCGAAATTTCGAGTGCTCCTAGTTCTTTAAAACAATCTTCGACTACAAAAGCAGAGTTCATATTGTAAATGTGTTGAACCTGCATAAAATAGATTTAGCTAGAAAATACTACACACATTTG
Source organism: Picea engelmannii (assembly GCA_009831015.1). Classification (NCBI taxonomy): domain Eukaryota; kingdom Viridiplantae; phylum Streptophyta; class Pinopsida; order Pinales; family Pinaceae; genus Picea; species Picea engelmannii. Next base: position 599,293 of record ML782526.1, on the reverse strand, counting down.
CAGAGAGAAATTGAGAAAGAAGAAGGAGAGAAAAAATGGAAGAATTCTCATTAACCATAATGAATAATGAATAATTTGCACATGATATACTCTGTATAACTCAATGAATGCACATTAGAGGAGAACCAATGCGCCATAGTGGTGGTCTAGAGTGATCTAGACACACAACAGCAGTTAAGGGAGTGAACTTCCACCTAGTCTAGTCTCTCAGGCAATTACGAGAGTGAACTGCCACCTAGTCTAGTCTCTCAAGCAGTTACGGGAGTGAACTACCACCTAGTTGAGTTAACTAGTCAACTAGTCTTCAATTAACTAACTAAAAAAAGTGTAGTGAGGAGTATATTAAGGAATCAAGGATAGTGCGCCATTCTGGTGATGATCCCAAGGGAAGTGCGCATTAGCATGGTGATGATCCCAATGTTGCATGGTGATAAAACCAATGTAACATCTAGAATCAACTCAACTAGTCAAACTAAAGTGTCAACTGAAAGAGAATATTCTCCACTAAAATATAGGAGACTAGATAATCACTAATTATGACTAATAAACAAGGAAAAACCTTAGGAAAAAGAAATCCTAGGTGTGTGTGAAGTAACTCCAACACCCCCCCTGAACATCACTATGGTGAAAATAAAGAATGGGTCCCGACAACGAGGCCATGTTAGGTACCCAAATACAAAAGATACACTGAAATAAAGTGAGGAAAGAGGGAAACCCCCCCCTCAAAATACAATGTCTGTAAAACGAAGAACTACAGTTGCTAGGCAACTGTGTCCTTCACTCCAAGATGACTTCGTAGAGAATGGATCTTATGCTCAGTGAAGGTCTTGGTGAAGATGTTTTCCATCTGTTCTACTAAAGGATAGAACTATAGGTCGATGATCCCCTCATGTACTAATTCCCGTATGTAGTGCATGTGGATCTCGATGTGCTTTGTCTGCTGCCTCTGAATTATATCTCTGCAGAACTTTAGAGTGCTTTGGTTTTCACACTAGATGACGATCGAACGATGAAACTGAATTCCCAACTCAGTGAGAAAATGTTTTAGCCACATATCCTGAATGGTTATGTTCACTACCCCTCTGTACTCTACCTCGGCTAAAGATAGAGCAATGACGGCTTGCTTCTTTCTCGACCAACAGATAGGCTTAGAACCAAGACTGAGTGAGTAACGAGAAGTGGACTTGTGATCAATGCTATCGCCAACCCAGTCGGAATCAGTAAACCCGATGATATCTAATGTATATTTTGCTACATAATGAATCCCAAAGGTGATGATGCCATGTACATATTGAAGGATATGCTTTACAACCTTCCAATGTAGCTCATGATGCTCCTTCATGAACCTGGAAACTGTGCCAACTACATATGAGAGGTATGGTCTGGAGTGTGTGAGATAAAACAAGCTCCCCACTAGCTGTCTGTACAATGTGCTATCAACCAATGGAGTCTCCCCACGATCCTCAAGTTTGACCCCTAATAGGAAAGGAGTCAGAGCAGACTTGCAGTCTATCATGTGAAATCTCTCAAGGATATCTCATGCATACTTGGCCTAAGACATTTTGATGCCTGATGCATCTTGACTAATATCGAGTCCAAGGAAGAAGTGTAGCAGACCCATGTCTGTCATAAAAAATCTGTCATGTACAATCCTCTTAACTGCAACAATCGCTGAAGTCGAGCAACCAATGATTGACAAATCATCAACATACAAAACTAAGAGTAGAAGTGAATCAACCGTCCTAAGCATGTATAAATTCGGGTCTGATTTACAATGTAAAAAGTTCTATGACAACAAGTAGGAGTCCATATTGGCATACCATTCCCTCAGAGCCTACTTGAGGCCATAAAAGGACTTCTTCAGTCGAAAAACCAAAGATGAGTCGTGCATAAATACATGGGGACGCTTCATATATATCTCCTCAGAGAGATCACCATGAAGAAATGCATTCTTCACGTCCATTTGATGGAATTCCCATCCCTTAGCTGTCGCAATGGTAAGTGCCAATCGTATGGAATCCATATTCACTACTGGAGCGAAGGTCTCATCATAGTCAATACCATGCACCTGTTGAAAGCCTTGGAAACATGCCTGGATTTGTATATGCTAATCTGTCCATCCACTGCGCTCTTGGTCCTATAGACCCATCTACATCTGAAAAGTTTCCTTTCAAAAGGAAGGGGAACCAGATCCTAAGTCTGGTTCTCGAGGAGGGAGTTGTACTCCTCCTGCATGGCGGATTCCCAAAAAGGATTTCCAACAACCTCGCCATAAGACTGTGGATCTGAAGACTCAACCAAGAAAATATTCCTGGAGGGAAATGGTTCAATGGCAATGAGTGCAACATGAGGCTCCTCAAAATCAGATCAAATCCTACTAGTATCGGCTGGATCACCAACGAGATCCCCTGCATCCTGAAGAGTAGTCTGTGCCCACTTGGGCCTCTGCTCTGGCTCTGCAACTACATCTGGATGCTCTGACTCTGCATCTGACTATATTGACTCTAAATATGAATCATCTGAGTCCTCTGAATCAAAAATCTTGTCTGAAGAAGAGTCGACATGTGCATGCTCATCATCTCGAATAGGTGGAAGAATGAAGGTGTCTGCATGCAGCTACTGAGGTACATGCAATACACTTTCCTAGAATTGGACACTACGTTCAATGATTGGCCAGTTTGAGGAAAGATCAATAAGCCTATATCCCTTCACACCGTCGGGGTATCCAACAAAAATACACTCAATGTTCTATGGATCAAGTGCCTTCCTCTTTTCATAGGGAATCCGGGCCCATGCATGTGAACCCAAAATGCGAAAGTGGGTCACTTCCAGTTTGAGGCCGCTCCAAGCCTCATAAAGGGTCTTATCCTTGACATATCTATGGGGAGATCTGTTTTGGATGTATGCTGCACAATTAAGTGCTTTGGCCCATAGTCTATGTGGTAGTGACTTTTCATGCAACATGCAAGATGCCATCTCCTTTAGAGATCTGTTTTTCTTCTCATCAACTCCATTTTGCTGCGGAGTATAGGGAACTATGTGATGCAACTGAATCCTTGCCTCATGGAAAAGATTATGGATCTCATGAATGACATACTCTCCCCCTTTATCAGTTCGGAGGACTTTGATCTTCTTTCCGAATTGTGTCTCAACCAGGGCTTTGAAATATTTGAGGTGTTGAAAGAACTTGGATTTTTTTCCTGAGAAAGTAGATCCATATAAAACGTGAGAAATCGTCAACAAAAATGAGAACAAACCTCGCTTTGTTGATGGATGGATGCGGAAAAGGACCCATAAGGTCACTATGGATCAGATCTAAAGGATAAGAAGCTCTCTGAGACTTTCCTTTGTCGAATTTCTCTTTGGATGTCTGGTAGACCATCAACCAATCTTTGTTTGCTGAGTTGTTGCATGTATATGAAATTCAAATGTCTAAACCTTTCGTGCCATATCCTACTACTTTCATCAACATGAGTAAGCAGTAAAGCAGAACCAAGTTCAATGAATTCAGAAAATGTATACAATCTAGACTGATGATTTACCTCACCGGTAGCAACCCTGGAGTTGGTTTGCATGTCATAGATGTCCATGACATTTGGTGTGAATATGAATTTCTTTCCAATGTCAGAATTCATCATCTGATACAAGGAGAGAAGGTTGACGAAAAGTTTGGGAACGTGCAACACATTCGCGAAGCTTCCATTGGTGAGTTCAATCCTTCCTTTGCCGGTGACTTCGACAAAAGAGTTGCCCCCCATCAAAATATGAGGACCTTTGCATGCATCCAATGAAGAATATACTTCTTTTGAGGAAACCATGTGATTTGATACTCCTGAATCTACGATCCAAGCATCGAGAGAGGAATTGATGGCAATCAAGGCATGGCTAGAATTTCCTTTCTTGGGATTCAGATCTTCTGGCTTCTTCTTCTTGGCACCCTTGGGGATGCGATATCCAAGGTTGTTTTTCTAAAGTATTTGAGACATTATATCTATTTGTTTTTGCATGCATGCATATTCGGGATGGAATCCTTTGTGACAATACATGCATTTCTCCCCTCTTCTTCCCTTTCGCCCTTTGGATCCGGAGGCATCGATGAAGGGTTTTGTGTACCATTCCTTCTTCGGATGTGCATGACCTTTGTTTTTTTCTTTATATTTAGATTTATGATATTGGTGGCTTCCATCTTGCACAGTAAGTGCATGCACCTTTGGGCCTTTGATTTTTCCCATGTTGATGAGCTTGGTTTTCTCTTGTGTCAGGGATTCGATAAAGTCCTCAAGAGAAGACATTTTCTAGGTGGCTCTAGAGGAAAATATGATAGAATTGAATGTGGATATGAATACAGAGAATTTAGGACCAAGTTTGGAGAGAATGGTGAGAACCATTTCTGTCTCCTCAGATTTATCAACCCCACAAGCTTTGAGTTGCGACAATAAATCCTTGAATTTTGTAAAGAAATATTGGATATTGTTGAAGGTTTTTGGATCCAATTTGAGCAGTTCCACCTCCAGCATGTGTCCCCTCATCTCATCCTGTTTTCCAAATATCCCTTCCAAGGTGGTCCAGGCTTCATTGGGAGTCTTACAATAAGATATGTGAAAAAGGAGATCGGGAGAAATAAGACTGCAAATTGTTCCGAGTGCTTCATCCATTCGATTTAAGAACTTGGATTTTTCTATTGCTGATGTCGGTTCTGTATCTGTATTCAAGGTTAACCTATACAATACTCTAGTTCATAGATGAATCATTATTCTCTCCTTCAATGCAAAGTAGTTGTAAAGTGTAAGAATGAATTCTTTTTGGAAATCCATCTTTTCTCTGTCTTCAATCTTTTGTACTTGCAAAATGTTTTTGGTGTAGCTTTTTCTTAGGAGTCCATCGACTTTGATACCATGTAAATGTGTTGAACCTATGTAGAATATATATAGATAGAAAATACTACACACATTTGCAGAGAGAAATTGAGAAAGAAGAAGAAGGAGAGAAAGAATGGAAGAATTCTCATTAATCGTAATGAATAATGAATAATTTACACATGATATACTCTCTATAACTCAATGAATGCGCACTGGAGGAAAACCAATGTGTGATAGTGGTGGTATAGAGTGATATGGACACACGCCAACAGTTACGGGAGTGAACTTCCACCTAGTCTAGTCTCTCAGGCAATTACGGGAGTGAACTGCCACCTAGTTGAGTTAACTAGTCAACTAGTCTTCAGTTAACTAACTGAACAAAGTGTAGTGAGGAGTATATTAAGGAATCAAGAGTAATGCGCCATTATGGTGATGATCCCAAGGAAAGTGTGCATTAGCATGGTGATGATCCCAATGTTTCATGGTGACAAAACCAATGCAACATCTAGACTCAACTCAACGAGTCAAACTGAAGTGTCAATTGAAAGAAAATATTATCCAGGTGGAATATTCTCCCCTAAAATATAGGAGACTCGATAATGACTAATTATGACTAATAAAAAAGGAAAAACCTTAGGAAAAATAAATCCTAGGTGTGTGTGAAGTAACTCCAACACATATCATATATCATAAACTTTCTTTTCATTTCTCCGTCCGCTCGCTTTTTGACACAACTGATTTTTTCAAGACTTTACGCATCTATTGACCGTTTCAAAAATTTATATTTTAAGATTGACCGTGGAAGAAAAGTTTGTTTCACCACTATAAATTTTTCTATTTTTCCGTTCGCCCACTATCTAAAACTTAGTCATATTTCAAAATCTTTAAAAAATATCACGGAAGCAGACTTCTCTCATATTCTTGTATACTTCTTATTTCTCCGCTCCACTGTAAATACCCTCCCTTTGTCACATTAACCAAAAAACATTTAATGTTTATCTCATGCAATATGACGCATGGTTAATACATAAGGACCATTATTAATGGTGTATTCTTTGAGATTATTCTCATAAATTCAAAGTTAAATTCATCAAATCACTCTTTGAAATAAGAACTTTGATGGTTAATATGAAGAAAAACCATTTGGTAAATACAGAAAGACTGTTCATCCTTCATCAAATCCTGAGAAAGATGGAGAGAAGATGTGAGATTTTTTATGGCGATATGTTGAATACATTTTCATAGGAAGACCCCAAAAACTACTGGTAAAGGGATTATATATATTATTCTTCATTGCCGCTTGAAGAAAAGAATAAAAATGATGCCTAGGTATCTGGAATAAAGCATGATGTGTCCCAAAGGTATTTGATGCAAAAGACTTGGTAATATGGTGCACAAATAATTTAAAAAAGGATAAGAGAATTATCAAGTTAATTGGTCGGTCCCCAATTTCATTATCGCCAACAACTTTCAGTGAAATTCTTAAACTATCGAAACCTACAACAACTTTCAAAATTGGGCAAGACAAATATTTTATAAAAGCTAAAAACAGTGGTAGAGATTTGTTGCCTCAATGTTTTGAAGACCCAACCACAGTCCCATAAGATTTATCTACAATTTAGGTTAGTTTAGGTTAGTTTATTTAAGATGTCTTATAAATAAATGGATTGGTTTCTTGCTAGGGTATTGGGGCTAGAATCAACTGCAACTATCCCGCGCCTAACTATTTATGTCTTGTATTATTTTGTTAATTTTCGATTCGTCTAAAATTATATCCTCTGAGACTTCATTCCATCTCTCAAATTTCATAAAAGACAAGAAGTTTTACATGTTTGCATACTTGGTGTTCACCATTGTCTATTGTCATGTATTTCAAGGACTGAATCTAGCAATATAAGTTGATGCTAAGGTAGACCCAATACATACTTGGTATCCTACTCTCTCGAAACAAAAAGTAATGCATCACTTTTATGAATTCTATGATTCTTTCCTTTCACCTTTCAAAACACTTATGTTCAAGAGTAATACCTCAAGGCTGTCATTGGAGATAGTGAATTTTTTAAACAAAAGGGGAAACTTTGAGTCAAATGAACAATACAATATAATCCGAGTTTCTTGCTCCTAGGAGGCCCCAACTTATTTACCATTTTATGTCTCTGATAAAATATTCATGATAGAAGTATGTAGACAATACATATTCTGGGAAAATTTCTTTCTTCAAAGAAAGAAAAACCAATTTATTACACTTCCATGGAAAGTCGGTGAAATCACATTGAGAAGCGCTACCAAAATTGATGAATTTGCAACTCAATTTGACCAATACAATTTGAAGCTGGCAGATTTAGTAAAAGGGTTTGACCCTCAATAGTTCTTCATGGACCACATGGTTTTAGTAGGATTCAATGTGTCATATATAAACACATACATATGTGGAGAATAAAGCAAGGAAAACATTTCTCAAGGAGTATTGATTGGATATGTTGAGACGATTGTTAGCACAAATGGAACACATAGACAACATGGAAGGATCATGAATGAAAAAAGTTCAAAATCTTAGAGCTCTTCCCAAAAAAGCGGTAAACCCAAACATAATCCCCCAATCGTTACTTAGGAAAAAAATAAATCTTTGGTTGAAAATTTAGGAGACAGTGATGATCCTCAACATCCCAAAAAGGATATTGAAAATCCCCACAAGTTGCCTATAAATAGAAAAAGGAAAAGACATAATAATCAACAAGAAATGGAGGAAGTCATGTATGGTGAATATGTTATTCTTGAAAATATGGAGCTCGATGCAAATATTGAAGACATAGAGTTTCCAGATGACAAGCAGAGGATCCAACCTGGTGACAAATTGGTAATTCAAGAACCTATATTTTATGAGGAAAAATAGTTGACCATGCACAATGCATTATTTGATAAATATTTGGAGAAGCTAGTATTTGAACATGTGAATTCAAAGGGAAAGAAAATTAAATATGTGGAGGTGTATTTGAATAAAGTCCTACCATAAAAAATATCTGAAATTCACAAAGTTACTAGTGATGTTCTAGAGGTTTTAGTTGACAAAATAGAAGTCGAGAATGTGAGATTAAAAGAAAGAGTCAGAGAATTAGAATGCCCTTTGATGCCTCCACCTATCTTTTTAAGTCTCCTGGTAGCTATTCAACCTAGGATAAATCTTGACGAGACACTCGAGTCGAGTTCAAAATTGAAAGGAACGTCAAGCTTATTAGTTGTAGTTGAAAAATTTGCTGGTGACAATATTAAAAAGAGAATGGCTCTTATCATTGAAGCATAGGATACGAGGAGCAATATTGTTTCAATTGGTTCAAAATTAAATAGTTTCAGAGAATATGTCCAAGTTGATTTGAGTAATGAAGAAGGCTTTTACAAAGACATTGTCATCACATTTTCTTTGAAATTTTTTGGTATGATTGAGCTAAAAATGAAAGAAGAGGATTTACCTTCTCCATCTAGAATCAAACAACTAAAGGCCTATTGAATCATGAAGATAAAAGTATTGAAATAAATATTGGATGGAAGTGATGTTGTAGTAATCAAAAAAGAAACATTGTATCACAGATTGACCGTGATAGACTTGGCATAGACCACAAGGGAAGTACAAGACCCAAAATTAATCTTGAATTCCATATATATGACACGACACCAATTTAAAGAACACATGGAAATACTAAAGGGCTTGTATGGTGAGAAATTTAATATCATAATTGAGTATAATGAGCTATGCAAATAAAAATTAAGACATATAAGATACTCTTCACCAACTTTCAAATGAATTGAGAGAATTGGAAGGAATATTATTTGATATAAAAATTATACTAGAGATAAATGTGGCCCCAATGAAAGAATACATAGAAGATTGGTTAAAACGAGCCTTAATTAAAATAATTGAAGAGGATCAATTGGAGGTAGTTGGAACCGATAATGTAATCACTACGAAAGAGGATACACGAGGCACATTAGCAAGCAAATGAAGAAGAGAGATACCATCACAGTAAGTTACAAATTGATCACATTCCTTCCCTTTCTGCCCTCAAAATTCACCTAATTATATTTTATTTGTCATAAGGAAAATATAACCGACTTCTTATCGCTTCCTCTTTTCTTTTCAGGTCTTTCACCTCCCCTTCTTTGTTCCAGTCATGTTCCTACTCTTTCTATTTATATTTCTTTATTTTATGGTCCATGGGATCCAATCCCGGTCCAATCGTGGACGAACGCCTTTTATTTTCCAAAGACTACTAAAGACTATTTATTTTTTTGAGATAACTCGAGAGAGATACTATGAGGTTAATTTTAATTGCATCTTTGAACTTTGAGCATTTGCGTATAAGATATTTGAAATTAACCTATCAAATATTTTTTTGATTTTAATGAAAAGACTCATTTAAAGTTCTCTTATTTATGTGGGACCTTCATTTCTTGATCCAGGTGGATATTGGTGGCCACCCACCTTTTCCAACTGGCTCAAAACAATTTTCTGGCAATTTTGGTAATTTACTATTTTTAGCAGTTTTTAACTTCTGGGGCCATTTTGAGGCCCTAAACGATGTTTTTGGGGAAAATAGGTTTGCAATATGAAAGTTCCTTCGATATTGCACCTAAAATGAATCTCCACGACAATACCTTTCCAATGGGCTATCATCGCCTAAAATGGAGATCGTATGCAAAAGTTACGACCCCGAGAAGTTGATGTACTAGCTTACCCAAACGGGGCCCACATGACTTTTGGCGCTTCATCTCCTAGGGTTAGGTTTTTGGATGTCTAGGGTTTTTGGCATTCTTGTCTATTATAAAAAGGTCTTCAGTGCCTCATTGTAATGATCTTATTTCAAATGCGAGTAGCCGTCACATCTCTTCTCAGAGATAAGCTGCCACCATTCTAGCGAGCCTTTCACTCTCTATTTTTACAATCTTTGTACTACATTTATTTCATTAATAGAAATCGTGTATTACTGTATCTCTGTGTTTATGGTTGCATCTATGATACATTTATGTTATATTATTGGATATCCCTGATATCTCTGTGCATTTCTTTATTATATCTCCGCTCTCATTTCGTGCCGAAAATAATCTGGATCAGTGGGTATCAGAGAAGGTTTCTCTTGATCGTTTTTTCAGTGCATGTCCCCGACGAGGATCGAGTATAGCAAGTTGGGTCTTGAGTTTGTCTCTCTTGAGGAAAATCTCTCTCGCACACCCAAGAAACCCTCAATGGTGGAAGAAAAGAAAAATGACGGAGCAGATGATCCTATCAATCTGTTGCTTGAGCAAGCTCTCATGCGACAGAGGGACGAAATGATGGAGAATTTTTCCCACATCCTTCAATGCCTTCCAATAGAAATAGACACATCTTCATCAAACAACCACTTTGGAGGCACCTCTCCTTTCAAGGTACAAGTTAATTTTGATATTCCTGTATTTGAAGGTCAGATAGATGCAGATGCCCTAGACAAATGGTTAAATCTGTTAGAAGGTTATTTTTTTATTCATAATTTTTCCGACAGAGAAAATATCACCTTCACACTCCTTAAATCTCTCCCCCATGTCAAACATTGGTGGGAAAATTACTGGGAGAAAAGTTCCACAGAGGAGTCTGTAATATATGGGGCTGAGCCCACTTGGGATTTTTTTGTGGATGCGGTAAAGGAACAATATTACCCTATTGGAAAATATGAGGACCAGTACATGAGATGGACCAAACAGTGACAAGAGAGGGGCCAAGCAGTTCCAGAGTTCACCAATACCTTCCATACCTTGTGCACCAATTTGGGTATCAAAGAATCCGAACGACATTTGGTTCTAAAATATCGTGGGGCTCTACACAGATACATCCAAACTGAAATGGATTTTCTGGACATCTCATCACTCGGTGCTGCTTATCGATATGCTGTTAAAATCGAGCATAAATTTAAGCACCAGAAAAAAAAAGAGTTTGGGTTTGCAAATCCGCAACAACCAAAGTATGACAAAGAGGACCCTAACAAATAGTCTCCTGAAAACCAGTCCAAGCCACAGGAAAAGAAGGGTCACGGGAAGACAAAGAAGGACACTGGAAAATGGTGCAATTTCCACAAAATCCCCTGGAACAACACTGATGAATGTCGCTCAAAACAATCATTGGTGGCCGAGATCAAAGGCAAGGAGCTGAACCTTGATTCATAATCTGATTATGAAAATACTGGTAAAAGATAGATCATCGACGCAGACCCCATTGCTATTTTCGTGACCGCAACAATTCAATCAGAAGAACCAACAGATCCTGAAGAGGGGGAGTGCCTTTTTCATTCACATATGTGGGTGAAGGGGACCCCACTACATTTTATTGTTGATAGCGGAAGCCAGAATAACCTCATCTCAGCAGAGGTTGTCAAACAGTTGGGATTGTCGACAACACCACACCCGCAACCATACAACATTGGGTGGCTTCGCCAAGAACGATATATTCGTGTCATCCAGTAGTGTCGATTGTCATATGGCATCCATCCCTTCAAGGATGAGGTATTATGTGATGTTTCCCCACTGGATGTCTGTGATGTTCTCTTGGGCCAGCCATATATGTGGACACGTCATGCTGTTTATGAGTCTCGACCTCACAGTGTCATTGTTTCTTTGGGGGGTCATCTCTACAGATACCAGAGGTAGTTTCGACTACTATTCCACCTAAACAGTGCCACAAGGTAGTATCTCATACTGCAAAATTCATCTTCTTTACAATCTGTTCAAAAGCTGAAACCACTATAGCCTCGGCCCAAGCACCTTCTATCCAACAGAAGCAAGTTGACAAGATTGCAACAAAGTGTAAATATTCCTTCTGCACAAAAGAATCTCATGTATCCAGACTGGTTAAAAAGGTCCAACCCTTCTAACCACATCTTCGTGACAACCTTCAACAAGCTAAGCAATACAACTTCTCCAACAAGGCAAACAATTCATCAAGATGCAGATTCAACATATGCTTCTCCCTCTCCCCCGAGCACTCAATGCAATGGAGACCATTGCTTCCTAAAGAGGGAGGATTGATCCAGGTGGATATTTGTGGCCACCCACCTTTTCCAACTAGCTCAAAATAGTTTTCTGGCAATTTTGGTAATTTACTATTTTTAGCCGTTTTTAACTTCCGGGGACATTTTGAGGCCCTAAACGATGTTTTTTGGGAAATCAGGTTTGCAACATGGGAGTTTCTTCAATATTGCACCTCAAATGAATCTCCATGACGATACCTTTCCAACACGCTATCATGCGCCTAAAACGGAGATCGTATGCAAAAGTTACGACCCCGGGAAGTTGATGTACTAACTTACCCAAACGGGGCCCACATGACTTTTGGTGCTTCATCTCCTAGGGTTAGGTTTTTGGATGTCTAGGTTTTTTGGCATTCATGTCTATTGTAAAAAGGCCTTCAAAGCCTCATTGTAATGATCTTCTTTCGAATGTGAGTAGCCATCACATCTCTTCTTAGAGATAAGCTGCCACCATTCTAGCGAGCCTTTCACTCTGTATTTTTACAGTCTCTGTACATTTATTTCATTAATATAAATCATATATTACTGTATCTCTATGTTTATGGTTGCATCTCTGATAAATTTCTGTTATATTATTGGATTTCCACGATATCTCTGTGCATTTCTTTATTATATCTCCGCTCTCATTTCATGCCGAAAATAATCCAGATCATTTCTCTTCCCTTAAATGTGATAAACAATATTTAAAACTGTGATGGATGTGAGATTCATGTTATAATCATTTTTTTTATTATCTATATGCAAATTTGATTTATATTATGAGTAAATATTTTTGGTCCATTTTTCAGGAATTCTTGATGTATGTATCTTTCTTTTAAAATATTTTTAATTATTTGAGTGGAAAATATTTGGAGTTTGTTGTCAACATTCTCCCATATTTATATTGATGTTCCAATATTTTCAAAAATAAATCCTTAAATAAATTTAAAGAGGAGTACCACCTGTTGCATTATGTTGTCATTGATGTCAAAGTGTTGATGTCTTGTCATAGTATCATTGATGTATTGATTGATGGCCTATGTTGTCATAGATGTAATTGATGTCAAATATGTCAAGTGGTGTCATAGTGATGTATTGTCATGGATTGATGTATAGACATGATGATGCAAATATTGGTCATTATTTTCTTGTCATGGTTGATAGGAATAATGACCACTCTTTACATCATCTCGTCTATACATCAATCCATGAAAATACATCACTATGACACCACTTGACATCTTTGACATCAATTACATCTATGACAACATAGGCCATCATTCAATACATCAATGATACTATGACAAGGCATCAACTCTTTGACATCAATCATTTGACATCAATGACAACATAATGCAACAATCTCCCTCTTTGGCATTGATGGAAATACCAACATTGATGTCAACACCAACCATTGATGGAAACATGTAGACATGGGACTGCTCTTCATCAATAGTCATCTCAATCACATCAATGTGACTATCTCTCCCCCTTTGAAATCAATCGAAAAGGCTAGTTCTCTCCTTGGGGCTGCTCCCCCTCTTAGTGTCGCTGGTGTGTCCAACACCACCTCTATAAAAACAAAGGAGGGTTTTAGATCCTCATGAGGTTGTTTTTTCGATACTAACCAATTCAAACATCAACAGGTGGGTGCGAAGCTTATTCATTCACATATGTATTTTCAAGGTACCACCGGGTGTGCATCACAGAGGAATACAGAGCCAAGATAACCTTTATGACAAAGTGGGGCTCGTTTGGATACACATTGATGCCATTTGGTCTGAAGAATGCACTTACGGTGTTTTCGAGGATTGTCATCCCATATTTTAAGTACTTCATTCACAAGTTTATGTAAGTATACTTAGATGATTGGACATCGTTTAACTTGCTCAAAGAGCATATGCAAGTATTATGGTTGATGATGGATAAATGCGGGTTGTTACATATTTCTTTAAATATGAAAAAGTGCATCTTCTATACACCATTTTGGACTTTATTGGGATATGTCATATATAAGAAAGTCTGTTAGTCGATCAAGCAAATATTTCATTTGTTGTGGACATGTTAGCCCCAACTTCCGTAAGATAGCAACACACAACATTGGGACATACATGGTATAACAGATGGTTCATTTGGAGATATGCGAAGGTTATTGTTTTGTTGGAGAAGCTACTGAACAAGGATACCAAGTATGTATGGACACAGGAATTCCAGGGGGCATTGGGCGCACTGAAGGAGAGATTGGTGACTATGCCAATCCTTATATTTATAGATTGCACTAAGATATTCCATGTACTTGTTGATGCATCATCCATTGCACTTGGTGCAATTCTTGCACAACCATGACAAGATGAGATGGATCATTCGATCTAATTTGCCAGAAGAATTTTTTCCAATTTTGAAAGGAACTATACAACCAGAGAGTGCAAAGGAATGTCAATTGTCTATGACTTGCAGAAATTCAAACACTTATTACTTGACATTCCCTTCAAGTTTTTCATTGATCATTCATTGCTTGAATACTTTGTGAACAAGCCAGTGTTAGGGGGGAGGATATGTTGATGGTTATTAATCTTCCAAGAGTTCAATTTTGAAGTAGTGGTCAAACTCGATAACAAAAATGTGGGGCCTGATCATCTCTCAAGGATAGAGTCAATGGAAGATGGAGACAGTCTGGAGGATGAGGTACTCGACATACAACTCTTCAATGGTGAAGCAGTGCCCGATCAACTTGTAGAAATTGTGGTATATCTTACAACATGTAGGGCATTAGAGGGGCATACACAAGCACAACGTTGACAACTGGTGACCTGGAATGTCAATTACCATTTGATTGTAGGGAAATTATACAAACTTGACATCGATGAGATCCTATGCAGATGTGTTTTGGAGCACAAGCGCGAACTGCTACTTTACGAGGAGCATGAAGGCATTGCTGTGGACATAAAGTAGGGGAGGAAACTACGAAAAAAGTGTTGCATGATGGATTATAGCGGTCATCACTATTTGAATAATCTAAGGATTATTGTAAATGCCATGATGTTTTCCAACGAATCGGGAAGCCATCAAGGTGATATGAATCACCACTCTTTCCAGCCACCACGTTAGAGCCATTTGAGAAGCAAGAAATTGAACTTGTAGGGCTGGTCAATCCATTGACACACAGAACTAGTGTGCAGTGTATTATCACTGCAACATAATACTTGACCCATTGGACATAAGCTATGTCGATGAAGGATTATACTGTAGAGATTTCTGTGCGATTTATTTTTGAGAACCTTATCACTAGGTTTGGATTCTCGAAGATACTAATGAGCGGTCAAGGAATGCACTTCGTGAATGGCACCATCCACATGATAACTCATGAGTTCATGATCCATCATCAAAAGAGCACACTGTATCATCCACAACCCAATGACACTATCAAAGCATTCAACAAGATACTAAAACATGCACTAAATAAGGTATGCAATGTACAATGCGACGACCAGGACCAAAGGGTTACAATTATATTGTGGGCATATAGGACTACCTGCAAGAGATTGAATAAACACACACCATTTAGGTTAGTCTATGAAAAATAAGTGGTATTTTCCATTAGAATTTATGGTACCAAGTCTCAAAATTGCAGTTGCAACACAGATGTCGGATGATCAGTCACTATAAAGATGATTGGATGAGCTATTGGAATTGGAAGATGACTGATTGATTCCAGGACACAACCAAATGGTGGATACACAAAGACAAAGGGCTTGGCATGACCACAACATTCAATGCAAGACTCTACATCCTATATCGTTAGTATTACTGTATGACAACAAATTCCTTAAGAACCCGGGTAAACTGTGCATCTTCTAGTTAGGAGCCTTCATGATTGTGTACATCAGCGAGGATGACATAGAAAGTTGGTGATTCTCTAGAGTCAGTATGTCAAAGGATTGATAAATGACAATTAGTTGAAGGTGTATTAAGGCCCGTAGAGGTCGGAGGCGCCATGAATTCAAACTCAATTTTTAGTGTTAGAGTAACATAGGAGTTAGGTAGGTGTTGTGGATAAATTAGTGAGTGTGGACACATACCAATCTCCCTAGTTCAGGCACCCTAAACTAGAACAAAACAAAACAAAATACACTCTTTTCCTTAGGTTCAAAAGAAACATAAAAGATAGAAGTTCATACCTTTTTAATAGTCATTTGTCCTTGTAAGTTGCAACTCCAAGTTCTTGATCAAATGCTTTGTAAAAGTAGAGATATGCAAGAGGAACAAGCAAAAGAGTGAAAGTGACCAATATATATATATATAAATAAACCTATGTAAATAGCCAAGGAGAAATACACACAAAGATTATTGGCAATCTTAGTTAGGAAAGGAAAATGTATCACTGTATTAAATAATTAGGAAAAAACTTACAACCGGTGCCTTGGCGTTGACAAGCTCCTTCCATCAATTCAATGCTTCAATACCCTCATAGCCTCCATAGATTCCATTATCATCACCAAATTAATTTGGCACAACCAAATCTCTTAGTGCCAAAGTGAGATTCACAAACTCTGAATTACAAATTTGGATCTATTCTCAATTCACCATAATCTCATTATTCCTCTATTCTTTCCTCCAGCCTTTTCCTTTGGAAGATGCCTCTTTTTATAGAGTAGAGAGGAAGCCATGAGGAGGTTATGATATCACCAAATTAGGAGAGGCAGGTATGATCCACACAGATTGGTAAACAACTCATCATGAAAGATTCTCATCTAGAAACTTCCAGATTCTCTTCTTTTTCCCACGTATGAAAGGTTTTCACACCCTTAAATCTAACCAAAAAGTGACATTGTTGCACCTAGTAATGATGCAGACAACGACAGGTAAAGTTGTTGCACCTTGATAGAGTGCAACCTGCGAAAAGTCTTTAATTTAGGGATTTTTTAGAGTTGCTTGTTTCCAAATGACTTCTTCCCAACTCTCCTTCCAAAATCTTATGCCTTTAAGGTGTCAGAGAATAGACAGTTGTAGAAGCTACGAAAAAATGTTGTATAACTATAGGTAGGAGTAAAGGCAGTGATAAGTGAACAATGATTAGAATGATTAGATAGATCTAGGTAGTATGCAGAACATGACATGTCATATTCGACTAGAATTAGAAGATTATGTGGATTTTGAGGTTTAAATGCCAGAGTAAAGCACATAGGACATGATAGTTAGATGTGGTAGGACACATGGGATAATAAAGTGACAAAGAGATAGGAAGTTAGAGCTAGGATATGTCATGATGGCACGGGGGATGAAAATATTTAGGGAAAAATTTACCAACGAGCACATTGATAGTTATGGCAGTACAACATATCGTCGGTCAACATTAACGACGAGTGCAAAATTGAGTGGACAACTAGGAAAGTGAAAGTTATGGAGGGAAGTGACTCACCCAAGTATTTAAAGTTCCCATTGCACTATGAACCATTCATTCCTACTACAGAGCCAAGTGGAGAGAAATTTCAAAGATAAGCCCCCAAGTTTGCATTGATTGTTTAACAAACTCAACACCTAGAGATTAGTTGTGACCAGGTGATACAGAGCAAGTTTAGGAGAACAATGCGTAGCAATGCAACCAATAGCCGATCCAAGAGACAACTAGAGAAATGGCCTCAAGTAACAATCCCAAAGCATGACCCAAAGAAAAATAAATAAACAAAGCACAAATGCCCGTGGTTGAAATCCCTAGATAGGTGCACATCTGAGGACCTCTATCGGGCATGGTTCCCAGCCTTAAGTTCACGAAATAAAACATACAAGATGAGGCACAGTTCCCTGAATTGCGCTTCAAAGATTACACATAAATCCTTGAAGGAGGGAAGGTGGTCACCAAGCCATGGACTAATCCCATCTACAAATTGGGGATTATGACATTATTCGATGTTACCCACTTCAGGTGTGGCTCGAACATCAACTCATGTGTTCATTTCTTACTTAGTAGGTTGCATGGAGGATTTATTTGGCTGGACCATGGATACGAAGTTGACATAGAAACAAGCACCAAGTCTCAGGCCTTCCCATAAAAGGGGAGGATTCTATTGTCGTGGTAATGGCATGAGATGCCTCACAAAAAGATTTGTATAGAAAGTATGGTATAGACACATGGATGAGAGGAGCAGTCATTTAAGCTATCAATGCCGGTTGAGTTTATTTCACCACACAGGTACTTTCCTGTAAGATGATGCACAAGTGTCAGAAGGATGAGTGCACACTGGGGGTAATCCTGGCAACAAAGCGCTGTGTCAATAGCATAAATATGTGTTGGTCTTGATACTTGATGAATGAGTTCATTCGGGACTACATGGAAGTTTAGAACCAAGAAAAGGAGTTTCACTATAGTTGGGTGTTACTCCTGCTTGCAATGATAGTGTGGTAGCCACCACTAGGCCATGAGTAAAACACCTAAGTTACTCAATCTTTCCCCATGCACAAATTCAATGAGTTGCAATACAACATGGACAAGAACGTCTAGCACGAGAACAACATGGCATTCCAACTATGGTACACTGAAATGATTAAGGAAACCACATGATTATTCCGCATATCATGCAACCTCGTTGATAGGTATGAGGATTATATTCTATTTGAATGTGATTTTCATAATGTTTTCATCATCCCACTCACAAATCAACAAACTCCTACCAAAGTCCTTCCATTTTGCATTATTGAGGAGGATATTCAGAATTTTATTACACAGTGGCTGGAGTCACTGCGGCCCATGACAGATGAAAATGTAGAGATTTTGGAAAGATAGACAAAGAGGAAGCAAGAGTGCATGGCCCAAGCGATAGGTAAAGGACCAGGGGGTCATAAAAAATGGGCACATCCCGATACAAAGAAAACTCCACCTGTAAAAGACAACCTCCTCTCAGACACCCCTGAAGTATTCCAAGCGCAATATATTGACTAGCCAGATGTAGGGAAAGGACATAGACACTATTGATCAAGGGCAGGATCCAGGCATTTCTGCTGCACCAGTTCAGAGCATCGTCAAAGTGCTCCAATATATTTTGGAAGTGCAACAACTTCTACATTGGGAGTCGTCACAAGAATTGGGTGATATCTACCGCACACTCAAAATTTACAAATCGTCGACCGACCCTAAGTCCCAAGAGAATATGGTCTTAGGTAGCACCACCGACGCTACATCATCGCACCTCGGTACACAAAAGAGGTTTCTACATATAAACCCATTAGTTTTTTCAGCCTTTGAGGAATCCACTAGTTTAGAGATTCCATCATTGTCTTGTGCGGAGCCGGATTGAGCGTAGGTACCTTCATGGGACCTACAAGTATTCATGGATGAGATAATGAATGAGTTGGGTGACATGCAGTGCACATTAAGCCAATCCTATTTAGAGCTGCAACAAAGACATGCACATGTGATGGTTGTGCACAAGGAAGTCAAACGATTCCATGAAGCAGAGGTGGCTATGCACACATTGTTGATCAGTGCAGTGGATGAAGTATACATGTAAGTCTTTGGTATGGCTAAAGAAACTTCTGACCTCCCACCACAAAACAAACTCAACAAGGTGCAGGAATCTATCCAAGAACTTTAGGCATAGAACGTAAAGCTTTAGGAAAAACTAAAGAGAACCCCACCATCAGAGTAGGTGGACTTGCATAAAAACATTGTTTCTTTAGAAAAGATGTTATACTAAGGAAAATCATGTGTGGAAGGATTCGAAGGGGTAGTTGGCTACAAATTTCATGTTTGGACCCATCTACAAAACTCCCCTGAAATTAACACAATTGATGACTGCATACGTGCAAGTGAGGTGCAGATTAATGGAAATAAGCATGCATTCACCTCTCTTCAACTTGTAGTGTGCAAGGATTCCATGACATAGATATACAACCTCCACTGATAGATTTCATTTTCCCGGGCGGAGAAATAGGCACTGTCAGTTGTGGTGTTGGAGGCATTAGAGAAGGCCTGACAACACCACTATGTTCTCGCAAATGCACACACAAAGGAAACCCCAATGATATATTTAGGTGTACATATAGATCCTACATCTAGGTCGATCACACTGACAGAGGTCGACAAATTTTTCCATGACATGAAGAAACTACTCGAGATTTTTATGAGGTCGACTTTGAGTTCCAAAACTTCATCACTGAGCTCATGCAAAAGGTGTCATCCATCGCCTCCATTGTACCACAATGAATTTTGTTGGCTTGAGGATGATCCAACTAATAGTGTTGGGGGCCCATTGGTAGCAAGGTTTTGGCAAGACCACGTGTGCACCACAAGTTTTGTACTACACAACACTAATGCTCAAAGCATGCTGACTATTTTCTATTGCATCTGAGCCAATTAGTTTGCAACACGCGTTGACTTTGGTGCCAAACAAATACTTGTAATAAGTCACATGCATATCCAATCATGATCAATTATAATGACTAATAACTATTTTGTAACTGACCAACTAGTCATGCTTGAGGTTGTTAATGAATCAACATATTTGTTTTTATTGCCATACTTCTGTAGAGATAAAAGGAATGCACACAGACTATTAATGGTTACCTTTTGTACTCATTGTTGGTCTTAGTTGAGCTGTTCATTGTAATTGTAATATGAGAGAGAAAGTAGACCGAGATTTGAATCTCAGGGCTCTGGTTCAAGCTTAATGAGTCTCTAAGCAAATCAAAACCTTTTATGTATCTAAATGTCTATCTGTGATTAATACATGAAAGCATGAGATCCATTTGATACTCCTATCGTGAGTTCTGTTATGAATGAACGCTTGTTATATATATTACACCATGCTTTACTTATATGAATGTTGATATGAATGAATTGAATCTAATCTGAAACTCTGAGCTAAGTGTTTCCCATTTGTGTTATTGCTTCATGCAATGCACAAACATTCGGTCTTTGTAATTCTCACGGTGTCTCAAGTGAGACCTTATCTAGTCCTTGAATATTGAATATGCGACGCTAATGGGATATTTGTTGGTAAATCCTCTTGAACCCTGGGTCTGAAACCCCGAGCCAACAACACCATTGCCTTAAAAATATAATAACATGTATTTAGAAACAAATAACACCCGAGTAGAATGCACTAATGCATATAACAAGAGTGGAAGGGTAACACCATACATGATAGATCAAAGATGCAAGAAGATTTATTTATTTTGTGGACAAGGGGAATTTTTCACTCGTAGAACATGATTACTAAATGGTTTAGACTATGATCTACTTTAAAATAAAAATAAAAATCAATCTGATGCTTCTCCTCTCAATGCTTCTAGCCCAAGGTTGTTGACGTCTATATAAATAATAATGAAATTTTAGTTTATACGAGTCTACACTAGCTAAAAGTTGGGAAATTACATAGTTCAAATGGTTGAAGATTGTCCTTATTAATTGTGGACTTTTTTGAACTTCTTATAAGTTTCACTCTAATATATTTGACGATTTTTAGTGATACAAATATATAGTTAAAC
>ML782526.1:541842-563033 GCA_009831015.1 Picea engelmannii | reverse complement strand
TTTTAAAATTTATATGCTCCAGGGGCATTGCTGGTTCACTGGTCCATGCTTTCTTTTTTCATGGCACTGATTTCTTATTTGCATGTTCTCGTTGTTCTTGCTTGCTTGTTCGTGTTGTTGCAGTTTGCACATTTGGGTTTCTATGGTCGCGATTGGAAGAGCCTCGTTCTTGGGGGGGGGTGGTTGCTGCTTGTTCCTTTCTTCGCTGTTTGCTGTTTATTGTTGCTTGATTCGACTTTGCAGGGTTCCGGTCCTGTGCCTGCACTTGGGCCTTTTGGTGCTTTTTGGCTGGGTTCTTATTTGGTGCTTTTTCTTGTTTGCCTAGGGTTTGCAGTGTTGGGATGTTGCATCTGCGGTTGGATCTCTGGTTACATTTTTTTCCACTTCAGTTTGCATAGAATGCTATTAAGATAAAATAACAGACTAAAGAATTGCAGGCGATGTAAATTGCATCTGTTACGCGTTGAAACAGAGTTTGTCGACCTGGAAATATATTTCATAGCTGCCGATGCATTTTCCATGGATTTTGTGTTACTATGGTTTCATAGTTATGAGAGTGCCTTTTGCTGTGTGGGAGATATAATTGTTCTCTGCCTTTTACTTTCTTGTTGTAAATTGTGTTTGACTCTAGTTTGTCGTGTTTTTGTGGTCATTCCGAGCGACCGCCGTTCGGTTGCGTACTTAGCCAGTTTTATGGACGCGACTTTGCGAATAGGTTCTATCGAATTATGACAGGTCGTGTTCGGTGTATACATTAACTTTGTTGAATTAATTTTCTTTAAAAGAAGGCTTCCTGGACAGAAGTGAAGCAATTTATGAAATTATAGGTTTCCTGGACAACATAGGTTAATGATCGCGGCTTCTAGGGCTGGCGGGCTGAAAATTGTGCTTATTAAGATAAAATAACAGAGTAAAGAATTTAGATGATGTCAGTTGCATCTGTTACACTTTCAAGCAGAGTTTGTTGAGCTCAAAATATATTTCATAGTTGTCGATGCTTTTTCCATGGATTCTGTGTTACTACTGTTTCATAGTTATGAAATTTCCTTTTGCTGTGTGGGAGATATATCTCTTCTCTCCCTTTTACTTTCCTATTGTAAACTGCGTTTGACTCTACTTTCTCGCGATTATGTGGTCATTCCAAGCAACTGAAGTTCAGTTGCATCCTATGACAGGTCGTGTGTGGTCTATACATTATCTTTCCCGAATTAGTTTTCTTTAAAAAAAAACCTTCTGGACAGAAGAGAATGCAATTTATGAAGTTATAGGTTTCCTGAACAACATAGGTTAATGATCGTGGGTTCTTGGGGTAGCGGGATGAAAATTGGGCTTCTGTTGTTCCGTGCCCTACAAATAGTACAGAGAGTTCTGCGATCATTCCGACCGGCCATCATTCGGTTGCATACTTAGCCAGTTTTATGGATGCGGCTTGACAGATAGGTGGTATCGAACTATGGTGTATACATTAGCATTTCCGAATTAGTTTTCTTTAAAGGAAGGGCTCTTGGACATAAGACATTGAAATTTATCAAATTATAGGTTTCCTGGACAACATAAATTAAACATAGGAAATATGTAATTTTGTAAAGTAGATATATAAAGAATGCATAGAGCCCTCGTCCCATACTTAGCCAGTTTTTGCATTACGGGTTCTCGGGGTGGGCGGCTGAAAATTGAGAATCGGTGAGTTCCTCGATATACGAATTGACCATCAGACTTGTGGACTATTTGAATTTGAAGGTCGTCATGTCCAAAAAAATTAGCATTGTCGAAATAGTTTACTTTACGTATGTTGTTTTACATACCCTGGTGGACAAAAAAACACACAAAAAAAAATAGTAAGCATTTTTTGGATCACGGGTTCTCAGGCTGGTGGGCTCTAAATTCGGCCACTGTTGTTCTGTGTCCTACAAATAGCATAGATAGTTCCATGATATACAAATAGACAATCAGACTTGCAGACTATTTGAATTTCAAAGGCTCATGTGCAAAAAAAATAACATTCTTGAATTACTTTTCTTTACATACGTTCTACATACGCTCGTCGACAAAAACTGAAAAATAGTAGTAACGTCTGTTACATAGGGCTCCATCCCCGCTACATTCAACGCTTCCCAATACATATTAAATATGCTTTCAAAAGTTAGAATCGACTAGACAGGTTCGAAAAGATGGGCTTTAATAACTTGAAAGCTCGAGGACATTTCCCATTAAAATAAATGGACAGGCTAATATTCAACCCTTCCTTGTTTTTGATTTTGAACAGGTAGGGAAAGCTTAAGACTCAAACACAACGTAGTTCCACGGTTATTAGATACTCAATTCACATTCTCGCTATGGATTCTGCCAATGAGTTGTCCATCATATATGGCCTTCCTTCTAGGTTGTCAAATGTTTTTTCCCCTTTACTCAAATAATAAAAATGTCATTGAATTTGAAGAACATTGAGTACTAAAGTGCCTTACCTATGAAAGCCCCTTTTTGCCAACATTTTGAATTTGTAATTTTTTTTCTTTTTTTTTTCTTTTGCAGTTTTAGTTTTCTTAAAAGCTTCAGCATAGTTCACGAATGTGTCGCCCACAGAGGGCTTGACGTCATGTCCCTCTTTAATATTGTGCATTTCCAAATGATGGGCTTTAATAACTGAAAATCTCGAGGAAGTTTCCCATTAAAATGAATAGACAGACGAATATTATGGGATCTGGCAATTTCTTTTTGCCTGCATTTTGAAGTTGCGAAAATAGTGTTTTTTGTTTTTTTGTTTCTGCAGTTCTAGTTTTCTTAAAAGCTTCAGCATAGTTCACAAATGTGTCACGCACATAGGCCTTTACGTCACATCCCTCTTTAATATTGTGCATTTCGAAATGATGGGGTTTAATAACTGGAAAGCTTGAGGACATCTGCCATTAAAATGAATAGACAACCGAATATTATAGGATCTGGTAATTTCTTTTTGCCTGCATTTTGAGTTGGTGAAAATACTTTTTATTTTGTTTTTTTTGCTTGTGCAATTTTAGTTTGCTTAAAAGCTTCAACATAGTTCACAACTGTGTGACCTATAGAGGCCTTCATGTCATGTACCTCTTTAATATTGTGCATATCTTAGATGTCAGATTTGAGAATATGCTCGGATATGGGAATTTTAATACGTGCTGCTAGTCACTATTCCATGTACATATTCAAAAAGATTGGCATTAATAACTGAAAATATCGAGAACATCTGTCATTAAAAGGAATCAACACAAAATGTATGGGAGACCATCCAGCCTTGCTTTTAAATACTTATTTCCATTTCTCTCTATCATCAAAGAGTTGCGCTTTAGGGTGCCTTCATTCTAATGTTCCTGGTCATGGACATGTAAGACAAGTTAGAGATGTGCTCGAGGGGCAAATGAAAGAAGAGAGACTGGTTTCATGTGATGTGAGCTTTGAGTAAATAAAAAGTCTGTTATACAAGAGAAACTCAGAGAGGATGAAAAAAAAAGAACAAGTATGTTTGGTGTTCTCCCTGTGTTCGATGCTTTGGTTGGTTGAAAAGGCTGCCTGGAAATTTGTTTGTTGAACTTCTTTGTTTTATTGCTGGGAATTGTATGGATTTTTAGGTCACCTGCAAGATATTTCTTCGTTTAAGTATATAGCTTCTTCCAACAACACATATTTGGCCACTGTATCGAATTGTAGAGATCACACAAGTATTTTACTTCCTCGGAGGCTGGTAACATAATCTGTATGGGTGGATAAAATGACATATTATCACTACAAGAGTTTCTATTTCATACTTTGATGACCTGCATGTGGCTCTGGTAGCCGACTTGACAAAAAGCCATGTTCTTTGTCAAAGTTTGTTTGGTTTCTTCTAGATGTAGTTGCAGAGTCCACATATTAGGCGTCACCTCTGAACATTCCAGACCTTTTTGTGGGCCGCCATACCTCGCCTGCTATGAGAAAAGATATATTCTGATGCATTATGGTGCATTCTGTAGCATTTGATGCACTTTCCACATCTCAGCTACCCGAAGAATTTATGTACCTCAACAGATTTGCATTTTGCATCTAGGCTGGATGTTTCTTCCAATTTACTGTAATAAAGCAAAGAAGTTCCACATACAAATCCTCAGGTAGGCTTCTCAACCAAACAGATGATCGAATACAGGGAGAATACTAGTCACTATATACTTGAATTTTTTCCCCCTGCCTTAACTCTTGTGACATAAAATGACTCCGTTCACTTTGAAATCGGCCTAAATCACATTTCTAAGTTGTCTCGGATGTGAATTCTCAGGAACATTGCAAAGAAAACACCTTCAACCCCAACTTTTCGACGTCAGAAGGAAATTAATACTTGAAAAAGAATGGAATGTTGAATAAGCAACCATTGCAAGCAGGCCATATCTGGAAGAAACAAGATATTCAAAAAACTGGGATAGATGTACTTCGCAGCACCGATTAAGTACAAAACTCAAAATTGATATTCAAATCATTTTTTACGAATAAAGAGTTTGAACGTCAAGAAAAGTGTGAAGAAGCTTCATCAATGTACATATCTTTAATTGGTCGATGGCAGGCGAAATCACAATCGTTGTCGCAAATAGCCTCATCTGTATTTTGTAACACATATTATTTGAATATAGAATAATTTTGGTTTATTTCTTAATAGTATTTTCCAATTTCTGGTATGTGTTTTAATTGTATTTTGTACCTTCTTCCCCTGTGTGGTTAAACATGAAGGACAAGCTTTTCTTTGTGCTGCTCACTACTTCAATCTAAATAAAACCTGGTCTGTTCTTTCTTTACATTTTACATTTAAAAATACTTTTTCATAGGCCATACTTATGTGGCGCCGACTCTGTATTTAAAGAAAGAAATTGGAGGACCCGTTCTTCTCCCATTCTCCGGGTTCCGTAAATAGAATGAATTCATGAGTTACAACAAGGCAAATGAACTGTTGA
This sequence comes from Picea engelmannii, assembly GCA_009831015.1. NCBI lineage: Eukaryota > Viridiplantae > Streptophyta > Pinopsida > Pinales > Pinaceae > Picea > Picea engelmannii. Next base: position 558,084 of record ML782526.1, on the reverse strand, counting down.
TGCAATGTTCCTGTGAAGTATGTTGGATAAATTGCAGCTTGTTCTATTTGATAATATCCGTGCATATATACTAATATCAATACTATTGGAAAAAATACAGAAAACTTCCTCTTCGGCAAAGCTTAGGCAGTTATGTTTGGGTTTGCGGTATTAAACAAATATGTCCAGTGTTCCATCATATATATCTTGCAGCCTAGGAGTTCCGTAGTTTGCAATTTATGCTTTAATTACTTAAAGTCACAACAAATTTTGATTGCCTTTAATTTAATTTAGATATTGATGTTTATGGAGAGCCACCGTTTGTTGATGTCATTGCAACGAATACAAGATGAATAGATGATAAGGAATTTACGTCGTTGAGACCACAATGCAAATTCATGTTTCTTGTTGCGTTATGTACATCTTGCAGTCAAAATTTTCCTGGTTTCAAAAAAATTTGTGAACCGAAGAGCATCTTACAAATTGGGAGATCATTTTCATTTGAAACATAAACAATCCATTAATATATATTAGTATGAATACTATTCGGATAAATACGAAAACTTTCTCCATTGATAGATACTAGTATGAATACTATTGAAATAGATATCAAAACTTTGTCTTGGCCAATACTTAGCCAGTTATCTGGACACCACGCCCCGTGTTCATGGTATCCAACACCTATGTCCCCTGTTTCGTCATATACATGTTGCAGGCAAATAACTTCAGTGATATGCACTTAATGATTTTACTAGTGAGAAGCCAGTAGAGGTTCAAAAACATTGCCATTAATAAACGGAAAAAAAACGTTTTCCCGACTCTCAGATACTTATCTCTTTTCCCATTTTGCTTTTCCTGTTCATTATGGATTTTTGATTTTATACTTAGTCGTCTTTCTATGTACGACAGGCTGACATGTCTTCATCTCCATCTATATCCTCGCAAGACGGATCCGACCGACCGTTGTTCCATTCCATACTTAGCCAATTTTATGCCCGCTGCTGCGGGGCCGACACTTGCGAGCCCAACTGCTTATTGTTTCGCTATATACACCTTGCACTAAAAACACATGTGATCTACAATTCTACAGCGGGTTCCTCATATACATTAACTTCGTTCAAAGTATCTGTTGCTGATATGCATACCTAGCAACTTTGTGTCCTTCCTGACATACATCAACAATGGTCTTACCAGTGACAAGTGGACACAATGGTACGAAAGATACTTCCATGATCTGCAATTCATGCCTTAACATCTCAATCTATATCCTCACATGACAGATCTGACCGATCGCTGTTCCTTTTCATACTTAGCCAATTTTATGCCCACCGCTGTGGGGATGCCGCTTGCGAAATGAGCTGCTTATCGTTCCGCCATATACATCTTGCACTCAAAACATCCGTGATCTACAATTCCACTGTGGGTTCCTTGTATACATTAAGTTCATTCAAAGTATCTGTTGCTGCTTTCCATCCCCAACAAATTCGCTTCCTTCCTCATATACATCAGAATTTCTCTTACTAGTGGCAAGTGGACACAGTGGTACGAAAGATACTTCCGTGATTTGCACTTTATGCGTTAATTGGTGAGAACTCAGCAGGCATTCGCAAGCATTTGAATTAATAAGCAAACACTAGATGTTCTTCTGCGAGATACTTGGTTCTTTTTCCCTTCTCTTCTTCCTGTGTATTATCTAGAATTCCACTACGAACTTCTCCGTCCTTTTCCCCTTATTTTGTTCCTGTGTATTATGGGACTATAAAACATGGACATAATATTTTATAGAACATGTACAAATTCCACATTCCATACCTAGTGACATTTTGGATCGCGGGTTCTCGGCCAGGTGGGCAGGCTCAAAATCGGGCCTCCATTGTTCCATGCCCTACAAATAGCACCCTGAGTTCCGCGTTATACAAATTGAAAAGCGCACCTGCAGACTGGCTAACTCAACATTGCACTGCTATTGTTCCCTGTCCTCCAAACAACACTCCCAGTTCCGTGATATAGAAATTGACAGACGAAGTGCATGACTAGCTGGGTGGAGATTGCCATTGTTTACAGATGCTAATCCCTATGAAGTATCTAACAGTATCTAAAAAATTATTTTATTTTTTATTTTTTCCCTGTATAACAGTATCTAAAAAAATATTTTGAATACTAAAATAACTCTTAGTAGTGACAACTGGAAACGGAGTTACGAATCAGTTTGGATTCCACTCTTCGCAATATACAAATTGACTACCGTATTCTGACATCGTCCGCTCTTCCATGTTACAGATTATGCATTCCAATGTTCAGAGTAATACAATTAGAAGGTCCGGGCCTCGCCTCCTTTGAAGACACTTTCTCAGCCTGTTTTGGATCCTCTTCTTTTCCGGTTCACGAAATATGTAGCTCCAGCGTTGGCAGGTTGACATATGTTTATCTCCATCTATATAATCAGACAACGAATCCGACCGACCGTTGTTGCTTTCGATGATTTCAATGTTTTTCTGTTATATACATATTCCACTCTAAATTTCCGTGATCTACAATTCCACTACTAACTACTCCGTTCTTTTTTCCCTTTTTTTTCTTCCCGTATATTATCGGACTATAAAGTATGCACATGATATCTTATAGAGCATGTACTAATTCCCATGATATTTTATAGAGCATGTACAAATTCCGCATTCGATATCTAGCGACATTTTGGATCGCGGGTTCTTGGGCAGGCGGGCTCAAACTTGGACCTCCATTGTTATGTGGCCTACAAATAACACCCACAGTTCCGCGATATACAAATTGACAAGCGAACCTACAGAGTGGCTGACTCAACATTGCACTTCCATTGTTTTGTGTGCTCCAAACAACGCTCACAGTTTCACGATATACAAATTGACACACAGAATGCAGGACTGGAGGGGTGGAGATTGCCATTGTTTATGGATTCTAGTACCTAAGAACTATCTAACAGTATCTAAAAAATTATTTTGAATACTAAATTAGCTCTTAGTACTGACAACTGGACACATAGGTATACAACAATTGGGATTGCACTCTCTGCAATATACAAATTGGCTACCGGATTCCGACATCATTCGCTCTTCCGTGTTACATATTATGCATTCAAATATTCAGAGCAATACAATTAGAAGGTCCAGACCTTGCCTCCTTTGCAGATACCTTCTCAACCTGTTTTGGATTCTCCTGTTGCCGAGTTCACGAAATCTATAATTCCAGCGTGGTCACTCTACCACTGCTCACAAATGTTTCAAAGTATCTCTTGCTGCCTTCCATCCCCACTAACTTCCCATGCTTCCAGATGTCCTACCATATCCTTTTCACTGTTACGCGTATTGTACTCAAAAAGTTCCGAGACATACAATTTGACCCTTGCGCCCTCACCCTCAACGCTTGTATGTTGCAACCCTGTTTTGTAGCTGCCTTTTTTCCCCTGCCCGCGTCCTCCATACTTTATTAATATGCGATTAGAAACCTTTAATGCTAACATCTAACCATGCAAGAACCCTCAACATTGTCATTAATGGCCGAAAACCTCGAGGAGATCTCCCATTATTATGCATTAAACTAAGATGTGCGGAGAGTTATTTTGTCCCTTCCGATTGTTCATCTCCAACTCGCGTCCTCGTGTTGGACCGCTCAAGAAATCTACAATGCTTAATCGGTCATTGCAATATCTAACGTGTTGGAATTTCTATGTATGCAATTAGTACTGTTTAATGTTAACAACCCATCATGCAACAACCATCCAAATTTTCATTAATCAACGAAAGTCTCGAGGACATCTCCTATTCACACGCTTTCGACCAAAATTTGCGCAGGGTTATATTATCCCTTCCAACTTTTCATTTCATTCATTGGCTGGAACAAATAAACGTTCCTGTAGACTTATGGCACAAGGTCAACAACAGTTTTGTGGAGATACAGTAAATATGTTCACACAAGAGGACCATAGCTTTTAGTGGTCCAGGGCATAATTTTACTATTCATCCCGTTCCACCCAAAATAAAGTGATTTGGACCTCTGGAATTGCTCGTGCAGGCTGCATTCCTGAGGTTTTTGACTCTAAGGAGGTGGTCTCTTGGTGCGCCGAAAAATATATTCCAGGCCAAATAATTATTCCACTGCACGACCATTCTCCCGTTTCTTTGTCGCCTCGAATCTTCCGCGAGATGTTAAAATTGCCAAACCCAACATTGATGTTCAGAGGACAAGAATGCAAACAATTTCTATAAAAACATCCTAACAGTTTGGACATCTTAGCGGGCTTCCTCAAAGACCCAACAACAGTTCCTGAAGATATCAAAAGGCTGCAGGTAAGTTCCATTAGAAATCCATTCCGGGAAATTGCTTGGCTGGTTGTAAGAATAACGGGACAGGCATCCACAACAAGCATTTCCCATATAATTATTTATATTTTGTATTTCATAGTCAAGGAAAAATACATTTTCGAATGGAGGAAGATAATTTCGATTGAGATTTGCTCCCAGTTGTCATGATTAAAGGAATCAAATCAATTTTATGTGTCATCCTACTTGATTTTCGCAATTGTGTATTGCTGTCCATTTCCAAAACTTTCTCTTTCCAATAAAATAAACTGTGGATTCGACCCAGTAACATTCTAGCACGAGGCACTGTGGAGACACAAGGCCTCCCATTGTTTTTATGAAGTTTTTAATGGCTTTGTCTTAGTTTTCAAAGATTTACTGTTAGACAAGGATGCTCCACGGATGTCTGGCCAGGAAACCATGTTTTTGAATAGGAAGGGCACACTTGAGCAAGAGGAAAATCACAGTGTCCTCATGGTCTTTGGCTCTAAGGAAAATCCTTCCTTCCTTCCATGCCACATCACAGACAAGATGTTTGTTGCAGAAATAACAAGGCAATACAACCACTGGTTGCATTTTTCCCATGACAAGAAAAATAAACATTTCATTCCTCTGCCCTGGAAAGTCGGAGACTTCGTGTGTAGAAACATCAACAAGATTGACGAGTTTTCCGCTTATTTCAAGAAATTGAACCTAACGTACGCTGAAAGGCTAAAGGGGTTTGACCCTAATGGAATTTTTTGAGAACATTTACTGGGTATTGGCTTAACACCTCTTTTATCCATACACACCTGACCCAAGACAGGAACAGTGTCAACAAAAATTCTGCTTCTGCCGATTGCGACGCAGAGAGATTGTAAAGCGCCACTGAATTGTATAGAAAACATGGAAAACTATCCGGTGAGAAGAGTAACCAGTCACCCGCCAACACTCCCAAGAGCACAACATCACAGAGCATAGCTTCGATGGTCCACCCCAGTAAGAAAGCAACCCGAAAATCTTCGAATGGAGGAGGAGATAAGAACCCTCCTCGTATAAATATTGATAGTTGTCACAAAATTCTATTGGCGAAGAAGAGAAAAAAAAATGCAGGGCATGCGGAGGAACTCCAAATTGAAAGTGGAAAATTGCAACTTGAAATTGAAGCTGAGCACATGAAAACAATTGGATCGTCTACGGTGGAAATACCAGACACCGAATTTTTTGACATAGATGAATCCTTCGTAATCCAAAGCGCTATTTTTGACAGCCAATCTAAAATTCTGGTCATTGAAAAGAGAGATGTAACAAACATGAAAGGCAAATCTCGCGCAGAGATTAACTTTAGCGAAATGTCGCCGTCCCAAATCTGCTAATTTCACCAGGGAACCGGTGACATTATTCATGATTCCATTCGAGGAATTGAGACAGAAAATGCCAATATGAAACAATGCCTCAACAAATTTGAGCAGGCTTTCCTTGCAACTCCAGAATTTTCCAGTCCTTTGGCAAAAATCGTGCCTGCTACCACTGCAACAAAGATGAAAGTATCCTCTACCCTCTTTGCATGCTCTAGAGCCCTTGTAGAGAATAGCATCAACAAAAGAATGAAGGTAGTTACTACAGCCTGGGAAACATCGTGAAATTTAGTTTCCTTCGGAAAGAAGGCCAATGGTTTGCTGGAACAATTGGAGACGAATTTAAAAAATGAATAGCTTTTTTGTGATCAGGTACTGGCCCCTTTTTCCAAATATGCCAACAACACATCGGAACTGAAAATAAGACAGGATAAACTCCCCTCGCCAAAGCGCACCAAAAAAGTAAAAGCATGCTGGCAAAATAAAGTTGAAAACCTACAGCTCATTGTCAAGTCATGTGAACAAGTCATATCAAAAAAGGAAGATTTATTCACAAGCTTGCTCCAACTGGACTTAGTCGGAACTACCAACGAGGTTCAAGATGCTAACTTAATTCTCAAATCCTTGTCAGTCACCAAATAAGCATTCAAGGAACAAGTTGATATTTTAAAGGGGCTGTCTTTTGAAAAGTTTTACAGCGTACTTGAACATCGTCTAGATGAGCACGAGCGCTGGGTACTGGACTATGCCTCACACAATGAATAAATTGAACAGACTCTGCATAACATTTCAATGGATCTAAGGAAATTAGAAAACGACCTTTACAACATAGAAATCTGGGATGAAACCAACACAACCCCCATGAAAAGCTACATCGAAGAATAGGTCCAAGAGAGAATGGACGACCTCCTCCTGGAAGGGCAAGAACCGATCAACAGGACTACAATGCCCATCAACGACAATAACAAAAACGCATCGGCTTCATAGTAAGTTTATACTGCCATCTTTTTTTGTTTATCAGTCCAGTTTAAGTCTATGTTGTCATCTTCTCTTCTTTATCAATCCACTTATGTCCTCTTTCAATAGAAAACTGTAACCAAACACTCTTAACTTCCAATTTTTTCTTTTCAGGTCTTCCTCTCTACCGTCGCGCACTTCTTTCAACGTTCCTAATTCTTGTACTTATTTCTTTTTATGTTCCACGGGAGCCCCAATCCCAGTCTATATGAAAAACACATTTAAATTTCCAGAAACATGTAACGGACATTATTAATTTTTGATAAATTCCAAAGAAAACTGAGTCGACAATGCCCTTATTGTATACTAAATTTTGGGTTTCCAGGAACCTTTCCTGTTTGTTCCAAATAAAACTAATTCAGATATGCTACATTTATTGTCTCTTATTGTATGCTAATTTTCTGGTCTTCAATGATGTTGATGTAATTTCCAGAGATATGTAACAAACATTATTTATTTTATAATAAGTTTGTATTGTATAGTTCACAACGCCACTTCTCAATTTGTATATCGCGGAACTATCGATGCTGTTTGTAGGGAATGGAACAACAGAGACCCATTTTTGAAACCACCATCCCGAGAAGCATGATCCAAAAACTGGCGAAGTATGGAATGACCCCTCCCTGCATGCTCTTTAAAATGTGTACAAAGAAAACTAATTCGACAATGCTATATTTTTTTTGTCCAAGAAAAGCCTTAGTTTTAAAGCAAGCTAATTCGGGAAAACGTTATTACTATTATATTGTATAACATACATTAATTTTTTGTAAATTTCTATATTCCGCAACGCTGCCTGTCATTTTGTATATCGAAGAAATGTCGGTGCTATTTGTAGGCCACGAAACATCAGAGACTCAATTTTGAACCCACCAATTTCCAGAAACATGTAACATACATTATTAATTTTTGATAAATTACAAAGAAAACTGATTTGACAATACCCGCGATCCAAAAACTGGCGAAGTATGGAATGACCGCTCCCTGTATGCTCTATAAAACGTGTGCAAAGAAAACTAATTAGGCAATGCTATATCTTTCTGTCCAAGAAAAGCCTTAGTTTTAAAGCAAACTAAACTCCGTCTGTCATTTTTTATATCGCGAAATTGTCGGTGCTATTTGTAGGCCACAAAACATCAGAGGCCCAATTTTGAACCTGCCAGCCCGAGAACCCGTGATCCAAAAACTGGCTAAGTATGTAATGAGGGCTCCCTTAATCCTCTATAAAATCTCTTCCCCATACTTTATAAAAGTAGAAATTTTGTATGTATAAAACTAAATATCTACTTTATACAAGTACATATTTCGTATGTATAATTTTTTTATTTGTAATGAATTTCTATAGTCCACAACTGCACTCCTCCATTTCTGTATCACAGAGAACATCAGAGGCCCAATTTCTGTATCGCAAAACTGTTGGTGCTTTTTGTATATCGCCAACCCAACAACCCACGATCCATTACAAAAGTACATATTTCCTATGTATAAAAGTATTTCAATGTATTTCAACTTTCTAGCCACATGTCTGTACTAGGTCACATTTACTCCTATCCCAACCTGGCAGGGACTCCATTTCCATGCAACCTTGTTTAGAAAGTGTTTGTGAGTTGGTTTGAAGAAGGACCTTTTCCCACTTGCAAAGATTATGATGGGGTATTCCTCATGATAACATTCATGGGATCACAATTAGTGCATTAAAGTTTCCATTATAGGAAGGTAAATATGATTATTTACAAAGTATATATATATATATATATATATATATATAGAGGAAGTTAATCTTGTAGCAAATGGATCCTTTTAAATCTGACAAGGATTCAATATAAATTTTAAGTATGAATATAGTTATACCATGATCCAAGGAAAATGCATCGTGGAACAATGTTCATAGGAGTTTTCCCCAATTCTGGGTTAATCCAAATTATCAAAAATTCAATTAAAATTTTAGATTAATGAAAAATCTAACTTTTTATATCTTCGAGTTCCTACAATATGAAAAGAATTTCCTACAAAACTAAATAATGTTGGAGTTACTTCACACACACCTAGGATTTCTTTTTCCTAAGGTTATTCCTTGTTTATTAGTCATAATTAGTCATTATCCAGTCTCCTATATTTTAGGGGAGAATATTCCACCTGGAGAATATTATCTTTCAGTTGACACTTCAGTTTGACTAGTTGAGTTGAGTTTAGATGTTGCATTGGGATCATCACCATGCTAATTCGACCTTTCCTTGGTATCATCACCAAAGTGGCGCATTAGCCTTGATTCCCTGAGTTAACTCCTCACTACTCTCTCTTCAGTTAGTTAACTGAAGACTAGTTGACTAGTTAACTCAACTAGGTGGCAGTTCACTCCCGTAACTGCCTGAGAGACTAGAATAGGTGGAAGTTCACTCCCGTAACTGCTGGTGTGTGTCGAGATCACTCTAGACCACCACTATGGTGCATTGGTTCACCTCAAGTCAAACTCATTGAGTTATACATAGTATATCATGTGTAAATTATTCATTATTCACAACGGTTAATGAGAATTCTTCCATTATTTCTCTCCTTCTTCTTCTTTATCCAATTCTTTCTACAAATGTGTGTATTATTGTTTAGCTAGATCTATTCTGTGCAATTTCAACACATTTACATGGTATCAGAGCTGACGGACTGCCAAGTAAAAGCTACACCAAAATTTTTTGCAGGTACAAAAGATTGAAGACAACGGAAAGATGGAATTCCAAAAAGAATTCATCCTTACACCTAACAACTATTTTGCATGGAAGGAGAAAATATCCATACATCTCTGGGCCAGAGGGTTGTACAAGTTAACCATGAATACATATCCAGAGCCGACATCAGCCATAGAAAAATCTAAGTACTTAAATCGCATGGATGAGGCACTCAGAACAATTTGCAGTCTTATTTCTCCCGATCTCCTTTTTCATATATCTTCCTGTAAGACTCCCAATGAAACAAAATTCAACAAAAAAACCTTTGGATATTGCATCCTCGAGAGTGAAAATAAGAATAATCCAGAAGATCCAAATTCCAAGAAAGGCAATTCTATCCATGCCTTGATTACAATCAACTCCTTTCCCGATGCTTGGATCGTAGATTCAGGAGCATCACATCACATGGCTACCTTAGAAGAAGTCTATTCTTCATTGGATGCATGAAAAGGTCCTCCTATTCTGATGGGGGAAAACTCTTCTGTCGAAGTCACCGACAAAGGAAGGATTGAACTCACCAATGGAAGCTTCGAGAACGTGCTGCATGTTCCCAAACTTTCTTTCAACGTTCTCTCCGTATATCAGATGAAAAATTCTGGAACCGGAAAGAAAGTCATATTCACACCAAATGCCGTGGACATATACGACATGGAAACCAACTCCAGGGTTTCTACTGGTGAGGTAAATCATCAGTCTAGATTGTATACATTTTCTAAATTCATTGAATCTTATTCTGCTTTACTGCTTACTCATGTTGATGAAAGTAGTAGGATATGGCATGAAAGGTTTGGACATTTGAATTTCAGATACATGCAACAGCTTAGCAAGCACATATTAGTTGATGGTCTACCAAACATCCGTTTCTCCAAGGGAGTATGTGGGGGATGTGTTCTCGGGAAACACCCTCAAGAGAAATTCGACAAAGGAAAGTCTCAGTGAGCTTCCACACCTTTAGATCTGATCCACAGTGACCTTATGGGTCCTTTTCCACATCCATCCATCAACAAAGCGAGGTTTTTTCTCATTTTTGTTGATGATTTCTCACGTTTTACTTGGATCTACTTTATCAGGCAAAAATCCGAGGTCTTTCAACACCTCAAATATTTCAAATCCTTGGTTGGGACACAGTTCGGAAAGAAGATCAAAGTCCTAAAAACTGATAACAGGGGAGAGTATGTGAATCATGAGATCCACAATATTTTCCATGAGGCAGGGATTCAGTTGCAACATAGAGTTCCCTATACTCCGCAACAAAATGGAGTTGCTGAGTGGAAAAACCGATCTCCAAAGGAGATGACATCTTGCATGTTGCATGCAAAGTCACTACCACAGAGACTATGGGCTGAAGAACTTAATTGTGCAACATACATCCAAAACAGATCTCCCCATAGATCTGTCAAGGATAAGACCCCCTATGAGGCTTGGAGCGGCCTCAAACCGGAAGTGACCCACTTTCGCATTTTTGGTTCTCGTGCATGGGCCCATATTCCCTTTAAAAAGAGGAAGACACTTGATCCACAAAGAACTGAGTGTATTTTTGTTGGATACCCTAACGGTGTGAAGGGATATCGTCTTATTGATATTTCCTTGGACCAGCTCATCATTGAGTATAGTGTCCAATTCGAGGAAAGTGTCTCGCATGTACCTTAGCAGCTGCATGTAGACACCTTCACTCTTCCACCTGTCCAAGATGACGAGCATGCACATGTCGAATCTTCTTCATATGAGAGTTATGACTCAGAGGAATTAGATGATTCAGAGTCAGTACAGTCGGATGCAGAGTCAGAACATCCAGTTGTAGTTGCAAAGCTAGAGTAGAGGCCCAAGTGGGCACAAACTACTCTTCAGGATGCAGGGGAACTCATTGGTGATCCAGCCGATACTAGGAGGACTCGATCTGATTTCGAGGAGCCTCCTATTGCACTCACTGCCACTGAAACATTGCCGTTTAGACATATTTTCTTGGTTCAGTCTTCAGATCCACAGTCTTATGGAGAGGCTGCTAGAAATTCCTTTTGGGAATCCATCATGCAGGAGGAGTACAACTCCCTCCTCGAGAACCAGACTTGGGATCTGGTTCCCCTTCCTTCTGGGAGGAAACTTGTCAGATGTAGATGGGTCTATGGGACCAAGAGCATAGCGAATGGAAAAATTAGCAGATACAAAGCCAAGCTTGTCGCCAAAGGCTTTCAGCAGGTTCATGGTATTGACTATGATGAGACCTTCGCTCCAATAGCGAAGATGGATTCCATACGATTGACACTTGCCATTGCGGCAACCAAGGGATGGGAAGTCTATCAGATGGACGTGAAGAATGCATTTCTTCACGATTATCTCTCTGAGGAGATCTACATGGATCATCCCCAGGGATTTATGCAGGACTCATCTTTGGTCTGTCGACTGAAGAAGTCACTTTGTGGCCTCAAGCAGGTTTCGATGGCATGGTATGCCAAGATGGACTCCTACCCATTGTCACAGAACTTTGTACATTGTAAATCAGACCCGATTGCATACATACTCAGGACGACTGATTCACTTCTACTTTTAGTTTTGTATGTCGATGATTTGCTAATCACCGGTTGCTTGAATTCAACGATTGATGTAGTCAAGAGGATTCTTCCTGACAGGTTTTTGATGATGGACATGGGTCCACTACACTTCTTTCTTGGACTTGAGATCAATCAGGATGCATCAGGCATCAAACTGTCTCAAGCCAAGTATGCAAGAGATCTCCTTGAGAGATTTCACATGACAGACTGCAAGTCTACTCCGACTCCTTTCCTATCAGGAGTCAAACTTGAGGATGGTGGGAAGACTCCACTGGTTGACAACACACTATATGGACAAATAGTGGGGAGCTTGTTGTATCTCACACACTCCAGACCAGACCTCTCATATGCGATTAGCGCAGTTTCCAGGTTCATGCAGGAGCCGCATAAGCTACATTGGAAAGCTGCAAAGCGTATCCTTCGATACGTACAGGGCACCATCACCTTTGGGATTCATTATGTAGCAGGCTCTACATTAGATCTCATTGGGTTTACTGATTCAAACTAGGCTGGCGATAACATTGATCGCAAGTCCACATCTAGTTACTCACTTAGTCTTGGTTCCATGCCTATCTGTTGGTTGAGCAAGAAGCAAGCTGCCATTGCTCTATCTTCAACCAAGGCAGAGTACAAAGGGGTAGTTAACATAACCATTCAGGCTATGTGGCTACAACATTTTCTCACTGAGTTAGGCATTTAGTTTCATCGGTCGATCGTCATCTAGTGTGACAACCAGAGCACTCTTAAGTTCTGCAGAGATCCAGTTCAGAGGCATCGGACAAAGCACATTGATATCCACATGAACTACATCAGAGACTTAGTACACAAGGGGATCATTGACTTACAATTCTGTCCTTCAGTAGAAAAGACGACAAACATTTTCACCAAGACCTTCACTGAGTAGAAATTCCATTCTCTGTGAGGTTGTCTTGGAGTGAAGGACACGGTTTCCTAGCAACTGTAGTTCTTCTTTTTACATACATTGTACCTTGAGGGGGGGTTTTTCCCATGAGGTTTTCCCTCTTTCCTCACTTTATTTCCAGTGTATCTTTTGTACTTGGGTACCTAACATGGCCTCATTGCCGGGACCCAATCTTTATTTTCACCATAGTGATGTTTAGGGGGGGTGTTGGAGTTACTTCACACACACCTAGGATTCCTTTTTCCTAAGGTTATTCCTTGTTTATTAGTCATAATTAGTCATTACCGAGTCCCCTATATTTTAGGGGAGAATATTCCACCTGGAGAATATTCTCTTTCAGTTGACACTTCAGTTTGACTAGTTGAGTTGAGTTTAGATGTTGCATTGGGATCATCACCATGCAACATTGGGATCATCGCCATGCTAGTTCAACCTTTCCTTGGTATCATCACCAGAGTGGCACATTTGCCTTGATTCCCCGAGTTAACTCCTCACTACTCTCTGTTCAGTCAGTTAACTTAAGACTAGTTGACTAGTTAACTCAACTAGGTGGCAGTTCACTCCCGTAACTACCTAAGAGACTAGAATAGGTGGCAGTTCACTCCCATAACTACTGGTGTGTGTCCAGATCACTCTATACCACCACTATGGCGCATTGGTTCACCTCAAGTCGAACTCATTGAGTTATACATAGTATATCATGTGTAAATTATTCATTATTCACAACGGTTAGTGAGAATTCTCCCATTCTTTCTCTCCTTCTTCTTCTTTCTCCAATTCTCTCTGCAAATGTGTGTATTATTATTTAGCTAGATCTATTCTATGCATGTTCAACACATTTACAAATAACTCCTATATATTCCACTACTTTTAATTGATAGCTACATGTGTTTAAACAATATCACCACATCATTAAAATATGTTAGAAAGTCAATTTAATATATATATTTCGTCATGGTTTGCCACATCATTAAAATTAGTTACAAAGATGATTTAATATGTTCTTTCATCACCATGGTTTCTGTAGTGTAGTTAGGGGGAATAATATGGGGTACCTAGGGAGGTATCCAAGGGGAATAATAGTAAATAAGTATTGTTATGTATAAATGTCAGTTTTAATAAATAAGGCCTAGTGTGAATGCAATAAATATAAGGGGACTTACTAGAAGGTTATGCTTCTAGAAGGTTCCTCCTCTAAAAGGTTCTTAGGTAGTTGGTAGCACTATATAAAGGGGTTCAAAAAATGTAATGGGGGAGTCAAGAAGTATTGTATTTGGAGCGATAGTGTAGATTTTAACCTTGTACAATATTTACTGCAAACAAATTTTCAGTAAAAGAACATAAAAGATACGATGGAAAATAAAAACATTACACAGACATTTTTATGGTAAACCCAAATCGGGAAAACCAACATATTCTATATTCATTCATAGTGATACATTGTTTACAATACAATATACATATAGGAGCCAACGACATCCAAAACCCTAACCCAATGACCTAGATTATTCAACAACCCTAATTCTTTAACTTAAAATATAAAACCATCTGAAAAAACCAAGTGCCGAAAACTTCCCAATAATGGATACCAAAATCAAGATGACACAAAAAATGAGGAAAAAATATGACACGTTTCTCGAGGATTTTTGATCTAAAAATGAAAGAAGACTTGAAAAACTTGAAAACTTATTGCAAGTGAAATGTTATGTGTTTAAAGCAAAAGGATCAGTTTGCAACACATAAAATAAAGGTTTACTTATGCAAATTATACATAGAAAGCAACATAAACATTGAACATAAACACATGTGCACAACAATTGATAAAGGAATTCACCCCTCTTCTGGGCTACATCTCCTGGTCCAGCTTCCAATGGATCATTATTATTAATTTCTCAAAAAGTGCTCAAAAACATGTCTTACAATGCTCAAACTGACAAACCGACTACTCCAATGGCTTCCCAGCGTCCCAAAACCCCTGTCTGGGCTCTTTCGACATGTCAATCGGTCGGAAAATGAAGAAGTTAGGCCTCCTGGAAGTCTCCCTCTTCAAGATTGCTATCTCTGGTTCTACAATTTTCACTCTCCCTGAATGAACCTGGCTCACATGCTCTTTTAAGCGCAAAAACCCAGCACTGGGCGCAACCGCACCAACGGTGCAAACCATAGGACGGTTAAGGGCGTGCCGGCCCCTAACCGCCTCGGCACCTGGGCGTATGGCGCATATGACCGTGGTTCTGGAAAATAGGTGGTTAGTTGGTTACACAACCATGTAACCCCTCCGCGCCCCCAACTCGTGGGCATATGCAAATAGTAAAAACCACGGGCCACTTTCCAAACCCCGCGCATATACGATGGAGTGGCATATACAATGGTAATATATGTTACATATATGGTATACGATTTGTGTGCGGTCATTACAATGATAATACACGATTATATGTGTTGGTCAATGGAACCATGGGTCGGGGCTCAGCCCCAACCCGCCCCTTTTCCATTTAATACTATGACCAAACTTAAATACAATGCAATCCATATTCCTTACAAGGAATAAACGACGACAAGTTGGTTATTGGAGTTTGTAAAGACGCTATGTGGAGGAGAGGTCCGGGGGTCGAACCCCGCGACCTCCAATATTTTGTATATAGAACTCCTTAGCCAACCAGTGAGTGACACGTGGTGCCCTTGGATTGGGCCACATGTCCTCCTATTATTGGCCACCCAATGACACGTGTCAACATCCGAATCGCCCAAAATTGACCAATAAACATCTGCCACATCACCATTGTACGGTCTGTACGACCCTGCCATGTCAGACCATACGGAATGTACGGACAGGTACAATCAGCATCAAATTTTTGCCTGTTTGGCTTGTCGAACAGATCACGATATCTTCTCCATATGGACTCCGTTTGAAAAATTAAATATACCACCAAAATCAGGAAGACAAGACGGACGCAATGACACTATTTTCGTCGAATTCCGATCACTTTGAAAATTGAGCAAAATTTGATCCCCTGATCACACCTCCCCATTGGGAAGCTTTTGGACCTCCAAAAGACTATCTCAGTCTATGTGAAGATGAGGGTATGGTTCCCTCACCCTTCCAACCTCAATCCACTTGGCCTTGCTTGGATTCGTCCCTTTAAGACCAACTCACAAATACTCCACATTTCCTTGCTTCGAAGTTCGCATTCTCCTATCAAGGATGGTGTCTTCCTGCAGTTCTGTTAGATACTCTGGAGATAAATCATCTATGGAAGGAATCTGAACATGCTCTCCTTGATCATCAATCAATGGAGGCTCATACAACTTCAAATTCTCAACATTAACAACTGCATACATCTGCATATATGGAGGCAAATCTAAACGAAAAGCATTATTACCAAT
>ML782526.1:513452-537802 GCA_009831015.1 Picea engelmannii | reverse complement strand
TCTTGTCACCACCGCCTCCCTTATGCATTGAAGGGTTGGAGCCTTCACCCTGCGACATTATGTTCCGTTCCATCATGACCTTCATCATATCTCTCAACTGTATGATAGTCTGTCTGAAATCTTCCTCTTCAGCCGGAACACGTTCATGGTCTTCTGCATGAGCCATGCTTGGTGAAAGTCTCTCTGCAACTTGCGGTGAATGAAACTGCTTCCTCCTTGTCAGATAAGAACTTGGCTCCACAAGTTGACCTTCTCCTCTTGTGAGTTTCAACCTTGTGAGCATCAGAAACAAAACTTGCAAACAATCAAGTCTTCAAATAAAATAAAGGTTTACTTATGCAAATTATACATAGACAACAACATAAACATTGAACATAAACACATGTGCACAATAATTGATAAAGGAGTTCACCCCTCTTCTGGGCTACATCTCCTGGTCCAGCTTCCAATGGATCATTATTATTAATTTCTCAAAAAGTTCTCAAAAACATGTCTTACAATGCTCAAACTGACAAACCGACTGCTCCAATCGCTTCCCAGCGTCCCAAAACCCCTGTCTGGGCTCTTTCGGCACGTCAATCGGTCGAAAAATGAAGAAGTTAGGCCTCCTGGAAGTATCCCTCTTCAAGCTTGCTGTCTCTGGTTCTACAATTCGCACTCTCCCTGAATGAACCTGGCTTACATGCTCTTTTAAGCGCAAAAACCCAGCACCGAGCGCAACTGCACCAACGGTGCAAACCGTAGGACGGTTAAGGGCGCGCCAGCCCATAACCGCCTCGGCACCTGGGCGTATGGCGCATATGACTGTGGTTCTGGCAAATAGGTGGTTAGTTGGTTACACAACCATGTAACCCCTCCGCGCCCCCAACTCGTGAGCATATGCAAATAGTAAAAACCACGGGCCACGTTCCAAACCCCTTGCATATACAATGGAGTGGCATATACAATGGTAATATATGTTACATATATGGTATACGATTCACGCGCGGTCATTAAAATGATAATACATGGTTATATGTGTTGGTCAATGGAACCATGGGTCGGGGCTAAGCCCCGGCCCGCCCCTTTTCCATTTAATACTATGACCAAACTTAAATACAATGCAATCCATATTCCTTACAAGGAATAAACGGCGGCAAGTTGGTTATTGGAGTTTGTAAAGACGCTATGTGGAGGAGAGGTCCGGGGGTCGAACCCCGCAGCCTCCAATATTTTGTATATAGAACTCCTTAGCCAACCAGTGAGTGACACGTGGTGCCCTTGGATTGGGCCACGTGTCCTCCTATTATTGGCCACCCAATGACACGTGTCAACATCCGACTCGGCCAAAATTGACCAATCAACATCTGCCACATCACCACCGTACGGTCTGTACGACCCTGCCACGTCAGACCGTACGGACTGTACGGATAGGTACAGTCAACATCAAAATTTTGCCTGTTTGGCTTGGCGAACAGATCGTGATATCTTCTCCATACGGACTCCGTTTGAAAAAGTAAATATACCACTGGAATCAGGAAGACGAGACGGACGCAATGGCACTGTTTTCGTCGAATTCCGAGCACTTTGAAAATTGAGAAAAATTTGATCCCCTGATCAATTTTTTTTTTCTCAGGGGCACCGCCCCCTAACCCCCGCACAGGGGAGATATCACCCCCTTGCAACCCCCCTACGTGCCCGACGCAACATAGTAGGAATTAGAGCTATTCATGAAAAGAATATAACACATATCCAACATTCTCCCACTTATTGTTATCTTTCTGTACAAGGGCTTACAGGGTTACATAGACAACAATCCAGGGCAACAATGCCCATGGATTCTTGTTGGGCGCATGCCCAGTTTTGGAGAAAAGAATGACGTGGGAGAAATATAGCTGGTGGGAAAAGCAACATGTGGAAAGAAGATGTGCATGCAGGAAACAAAACACGTGTAAGGTAGATGCACATGAAGGAGAAGTAACACATGCAAGACAAACGCACATGCAGAAGAGGAAAGCATGCGAGGTGTAATGCAAGAAGACCTAGCCATGATAGGGTTAGGGTTTTGGTAAGAAGATGTAATGGATGGTAAGCCAAAAACATGTATAAGTAGGTGCCTAGGAGGTCTAGGTTGGGGTTGGTGTTGTTGGTTCAAGTTTTTGGTCAGTGTTACGGTGCTGTTCGAAGAAAAAAACAACTGCAAATCTGATCTATTTTGTAAGTTGTTGAGATAAGGAGAGGAAATAGGGTATATATTGAGGGTTAGATCATAGGCTAAGGAGCCTAGTGTGATCTAGTCTGCCTCATTGTAGATCTCGACCTATGTGAGGAGAATTGTAATGCGCGCAACGCTATAGTTTTGGAAACACCATAATAAAAGAGAAAAGAAGCCAAATATTTGTGGACGTAGAATGGGAGGGGTGAACCATGGTAGATCATGTGTTATGTTATTGAATATTGTGTATTTCCTTTACTGTCAATGATTAGATGTTAGACAAATGCATGAATGACTAGTTAGATCCGCTATTTTACATGCATGAATACAAATGACGGGGTATTCAATATAAGATGAATGTTAAAGTAACAAATGAATATCACAGAGGTTAATCCCACATCCCCACTCATTCCTAGATTTCAATCACTTGAGTGTTGCAACCACCAATAGAACTATCTTGGTTGAGATTGCTCAGTGCACTCTGTGTACTGCTTTTCCTTCTGGTTTACTAGAGGGGTCAATAATTTTAAAGGGGTTTTATTGGAAACTATGATAGACCTGAACTTGGGTCAACCCAAGAAAGGTAGAAAGAGAGAGCTAAGCCAACAAATGTTTCCTTTGCTGTCTGGAACAAAATGGGATTGAGTGAATGAGATCTGCCAAAGAATCATAAAAAGAATGTCAAATCTGGTGAGGAAACGTTAAAAAGAATGAGATTATAAAAGGGGATGTTTAGACCATGGAACCCAACAAAGGCAAAGATCAAGAGCCGGTTGAAAAAAAAGGAGCTAGAATTTGTGCAGAAAGATAACAAAAACCCAAAGTTAACAAAACATAAATATTTGGACAAGTACGTATTTAATGACTTGCATGCAGTGTTTTTCTATGATTTCCCACATGTGTTGCAGGAGTGCATATTGAGGTTGAAATACAACCACCATACAAATCAGATTAGACAACTAGAGTAGAATTCTGTGGATATCGTGTAGTTACAACAAGTTGACAATAAATTTACACGAGCAATAGATTTCTGGTTAGACAACATTGTTGCAGGATTTATTACAGAATTTGTAGTAGATACTACGAAGTCTTACAATGCAGTAGGGACCTAGAGGTAGGTATATCAGATCAATGTATACTTCCATCAAGATTTTACTATATAACAAATGTGTAATGACGATGGCATTAGACAACTAAACTTCCCTGCGTGCATGGGGGAAGAGGGGAAGCACTGAAAAGAGACAGAGAAATGAAGGAAGAGTTGGATAAAGGAAAGAAGGAGGAGGAATTTGATCCAATCATGATGGAGGAATACCATATCAAGCAGATTATGGAAACAACTGGAAGAACGCGTAGTGGAGCACCCTACCAATACAAGATGAACAATAAGAAGAGAGCCATAGCTGCGAGGGAAGGCTTGGCAAGTGATTAAGAAGAGGTAGAGGATCTTCAGGCTGTGCAACAGATCGAGGAAATCCTGCACATGACATATGAAAGGAATATAAGAGGTCCAAGGGCAGGACCTGAAGGCACAAATCCTATCCATATCAGTGTCAATGTGGAACCCATAAACCCATGTGCGACCAATACACCCGAAAGAACACCACCGTTTAGACAATCGAATTTCAGTGGAAGAAACACATCATGAAGTACATCTACACAGGGACCAACAATTGGGGAAGCCAGTTCAGAAAGCAATAGTCATGGATATACATCGTGTGGAGGTAGTATTTCGTCATTCATAATGGCAAGACATGATCCCACCATTAGGTTACCAGAATTCAAGGGAGAGGCATCGAAGGACCCTAATAAGCACTTTTTCATATGTGAAAAGATCTGAGAAGCAAAGCAGATCACAGATGAGGACACAAAAATTACACAGTTAGCTATCACACTAAGAGATCATGCATTTGATTGGTACATGAGCTTAGCTGCAAACAATCCACCAGGAACAACCAGAATGATTGTGGATATTAAGAAGCTGTTGATAAGTGAATTCCATAAGCCTATCTCAGAGGATCATTACATGAATGAGATGATAGAGATAAGACAAAAACTAAGAGAATTTTTCTGGGAGATTGACTAGAGATTCAAACGATTGAAGTGGAGGCTGAAGTATGTCATGACAGATATGCAACATAGACATCTATTTGTGAATTCCCTTCTACCACACTTGAAATACCCTTTGAGACAACAAAACTTTCAAACTCAGGCAGAGGCTCTGCAGGCAGTGTTACAACTGGAAGAGAACCAATATCAGAAGACAGATCCAACAATAGAGGAGCTGAAGGCGGATCTGCAGAATTTAACATTTCAACTGAACCAGAATGGGGGTAAGGACAAAAGATAATTTGTTTGGTGTACCACATGTAGGACATAAGGACATCACAAGAATGAACTCCCAACATTCCCGCAGTACATGGAAACAAGGCTGCCAAACCCTTTTCCAACATAAGGACTATGGTGTGAGATCTGTAAGACACATGGGCATGATCCATATCATTTTCCAATGATGGAAAAATACCAGACAATGCCTAAGAGTTCATATTGCAACTTTTTCAATTCAGTAGGCCATGATGAAAAATATTGCAGGAAAATGGAGCTGATGAGGGAAAGAACATTAGACACCTATAGGGTGCATGCATAAATGATGACAGGGCAAGCTGCACCACATTTTAACCAAGTACCGACGACATATAACACTGCACCACAACAATATAACACTGAACAACCACAATACAATACCGCACAACCAGAGTATAATCCCATACAATATAATCAGGTTCCTCGGTACAACGCACCGTGAGGAGATTGAGCTGGATACATAGGTGGAGGACGAGGTAGAGGGGGTTTCAGAAGAGGCATAACTTTCAACAACCGGGACACTATGCAAGAGAAAGTCCACTTCCACTTGCGACATGTATGTATTTTCGTGCATCAGATCATGACATGGAAGATTTTCCGACACTATTAGGGAAGATCTAGGAAAAGAGGAATGAGAACAATCAGAATGTCCAATGGATTTCTTCCAAAGCAAGGGACGATGTAAGAAATATCAACATAGTTACGCGTGAAGGAACTAAAACAAGAGATGATGCAGTAAGACTAGATCCAACACAACACCAATGGGTGAAGAAGAATGCCGAACCACAAAAGCAGTTTGATGCATAGAATGAAAAGGAGTTATTCAAGCAAGCCATACAAGAATTCTTGAAGCCATACATTGCATCTACATAAACTGCATAACATACTCAGGACGTACCAACATACAAGATTCCTTCATCACTGGATCACTCTAATGAAGCACAATCCCTAGGACAAGTAAGTGCCATAAAGTATTTTCTGTAATCTTGTGTTAAACTACTAAATGCTCCATCATCTCTTAAAGTATTACAAAATATGTTAGAAATATGTAACACAAACGTAGAGGGAAATCTAGAGCAGAAAACAGTTAATCACTTGCATACAAGAAGGAGGACAAGTAGAGAGTTCAGACTGAATGCCAACATTGGAGATTTCAACACGGGGGATATTATACTGGATTTAGGCTCCGAAGTAAATGTGTTACCCAAGAAGACATGGAAATATATGGGAGACCCACATTAGGATATTCACCTGTTCAGCTGAAACTAACAAATCAACACAAGGTTCTGCCAATTGGAAGGCTAAAGGGCGTGCCAGTAGATATGGATGGAGTGTACACTAAAGACGATTTTGAAGTGACAGAAATAGTGGATGGCACAACACCTTATCCAAAATTTCTTGGCTTGGATTGGGATTTTGACAACCTGGCCATAATTAGTTTCAAGACAAGGAAGATGACATTCGAGTCAGGAGAGTACAAAGTTGTTGCACCACTAGACCCATCAAAAGGAGAAAGGTTTGTAGAACCTACTTGCTTAGACCTGGAGGAAATCAACTAGTTATACAGAACCACCGCGCGAGAATAAGATTATGTAAATCCAATTGTAGATGGAGTACTCAATTGGAGAAGCATCGCATTATGCACTTCAAACTCATATACAGGGTTGGAAAATTGGCAGACAAAGATAAGAGAACCTCCCAGTTTTCATGGGGTGAATGACTTAGAATAATTCCTAACAAGATACGAAGATGGAGTGTTAGAAAATAAGAGAGTCTTATCTATAGACATAAAACTCAAGTAAAAACCTACAAGATGGCAGGGTGCACACAAAGAGATAATCAAGGACTGGTACCAATGTAAGTGATTACTGCGCATTAGATTTGGTGCAGAACATGGAAGTAATGAACTGTAGAGATATGATGGACATGGGACACCAACATAACACTTGGAGAAGTGAAGAACACTATGGAGAATGACACCACCAGAAGAATGGCCTCATCACTTCATTCACACATTGGAAGGAATTCCAACAAACTGGTATCTAGACTAGGAACTGCGCAGAGGCACTGAAGAATGGACAACATTGCAACATAATTTTATAGTCACTTTTGCATTTGAACATGAGAACCCCAACATTGATTCAACACTCAAACAAATTAGAGGGGTGATATTTATTAAGGAACCAAAGGTTGAACTTATAACAGAGTATCAACAACATAATAGACAAACAATGAAAGAACTACTATCATGCGATCATGTGTAGGAAGAAGCACTGGATGAACATGACCCATGCAACATTCAAATACAAAAAAATGAAGGCGAAAGAGAGGTGGAAGGTCCATCTTTGGCATCAAAAGTATTTTCTACGCCAATCAAGGTGAGGAAAGTAAATAATGGGACAAATGATACTCCCAAAATGGCCAGTATTGGAGATTATTGGGATGAACAAACAATACAAAGAATAGCATAGTTGTTGTGCGAGTACAATGACCTATTCCCAAAAACCTTTATAGAGATGAAATGCATAACAAGAGAGATAGGAGAGATAAATATACCTCTCAAACCTGAGGCTAGATAATCCAGAGAACGACCGCATAGACTGAACCCAATATATAAGCAAAAAGTATTATCATAAATTGATAGAATGTTGGAAGTTGGAATCATCAAACCCGTAGAAGAATCATAATGGATAATCCCTATGGTAGTCTAGGAGAATAAGCAAGGAGGTATAAGGATATGTGTTGATCTGAGAAAGCTAAATGATGCTTGCCTACATGACCCTTTTCCCACCCCTTTCACAGATGAGGTATTATATAATGTGGGAGGCCAAGAAGCATACTCATTCACAAATGGATTCTCAGGCTACCATCAGATCAAGATAGCTCCAGAAGATAGGTACAAGACCACTTTTTCCACATAATTGGGATCCTACTAGTACACAACCATGCCTTTTGGGTTGAAGAACACACCAATAATATTCTCATGGGTAGTCATAGCTGCCTTCAAAGAATTCATCCATCAGTTTTTATAAGTATATCTGGATGATTGGATGATCTACAGTCTCTTGAAAGATCATGTAGAGGTGTTAAGGATGATGTTGGAAAGATGCAGGCAGTGTTAGATATCATTAAATAGCAAGAAGTGCATCTTTGGGACAACTTTTGGAATACTATTGGGACATATAGTCTGTAAACAAGGGCTATTGGTGGATCTTGCAAAGGTTGTGATCATTGTTAACTTACCACCACCCAAATCAGTACGCCAGTTGAGATCAACACTAGGACACACATGCTACTATAGGAAATTCATAAAAGGGTATGCGCAAATCACTGCATCGATGGATAAACTCTTGAAGAAGGATAGTAAATTCCAGTGGAATGAGGATTTTCAACAAGGCTTGGACACTTTAAAAGAAAAAATGGCCATAACACCCATACCAGTATTCCTAGATTGGGAAAATACATTTCATGTGCATGTAGATGCATCAACCATAGCACTTGGAGATATTCTGGTGTAGCCATGAACGAGAGAGTTAGACCATCCTATAGAATTTGCAAGTAGAAAACTATCAGCGTCAGAGCAGAACTAAAATACTACAAAGAGAGAAGGCCTAGCAATGGTATATGCACTGCAGAAATTCAGACACTATCTACTTGGGAAACACTTTAAAATGTTCACAGATCATTCTTCCCTCAAGTACCTAGTCAATAAGCCAGTGTTGGGGGGGAGAATATGTAGATGGTTACTCTTGTTTCAAGAATTTGAATTTGAATTGTTAGTCAAACCAGGGAAGTTGAATGGAGGACCCAATCATCTGTCGAGGATCACCAATGGAGAGGAGCCTACAAATTTAGAGGGAAACTTCCCTGATGCACAATTATTTTCAGTCCAAGTAGTTGATGAATATTTTGTTCGCATCATTGAATACTTGAGTATAGGGACTGTGCCAAAAGAATTCAACGCTACACAGAAGAAAAATCTTGTAGTCAGAGCCCCAACTATTAATTGATTGTAGGACACTTATACAACATGGACGCAGACAACATCTTGAGAAGATGTGTACTAGAACATGAAAGGCCTAATATTTTAGAAGAGGATCACAAGGGAATAGCTGGAGGACATTATGCTAGAAAATATACCGCGCAGAAGGTATTACGTGTAGGACTAGGGTGGCCTACCATTCACAAAGGTGAAAATGACTACTGCCAGATATTTGATGTATGTTAGAGGGTTGGAAAACCAAATAGACGGGATGAGATTCCCCTAAGACCACAAGTAACCTTGCAAGTATTTGAAAAATGGGAAATATACTTTGTGGGACCAATCAACCCACCAACAAAGAGGTTAGGAAGGTATATCATTACTGCGACAGAGTACTTAATGAGATGGGCATAAGCAACACCAGTAAAATGCTGTAGCACAAAGACAACAAAACACTTCTTGTTTGAGAAAGTGATCACTAGATTTGGATGCCCAAGGATTTTGATGAGTGACCAAGGCACTCACTTCATCAATAATACTATCAAGGCTATGAATGAGGAGTTTGAAGTCCATCATCAAAAGAATACACCATATCATCCTCAATAAAATGGAACAATGGAAGCCTTTAATAAGATCCTAGAGAGTGCATTGACAAAAATATGCAATGTCAACAAGGACGATTGGGATTTGAAGATACCAACAACCTTATGGGCATTCAGACTACATGGAAAAAGTTGACAGGACAGACACCATTCAGGTTGTTGTATGGATAAGAAGCAGTGGTGCCATTAGAATTTTTGGTACCTAGTCTGCGCGTAGCAACAATCACCAACATGACAGAACGAGGTGCAGTACAAGAAAGGCCAAGTCAGCTGATAGAGATGGAAGAAGATAGGATTCTAGCAGGATTTCACCAAGAAGTACATAAAGAAAGGGACAAATCTTGGCATGACAAACATATTAAAAGGAAGAGTTTCAAGGAGGGAGACCTAGTCTTGGTGTATGACAGTAAATTTCTCCAACATCTAGGAAAATTCAGAATGCATTGGTTGGGACCATCTAAAGTGAAGAATGCCACAGAGGGGGGAGCTTTACAGCTGCAAGATTTAGGAGGTACATAACTCAGAGGAGTGATCAATGGGAGTTGACTGAAACTATATAAGGACAATCGACCTCCTAGTACTTAGAAATTTACCATGCAGTAAGAAGATATGTATAAAGTGTATTATAATAGAATTAAGGAAGAGAAAATGAGAAAAACAAATAAAAATAAGAAAAATAAGAAAATCCATAAAAAGTAAAAAGGGGATAAAAATAAAAACAGATCGACGCACATGGAGGGTCTTGATAGAATATAATTGGTAGAAAATAACGGTGCGTTGCAACAAAACCATGGTTCAAAAACAATGTGCACATAAGAACAGTTAATGGGTAGAAAGGTATAATGCCCAGGAAACACCGCAAAAAGTTAAAAAGTGACAAGTATTAGTGCGACACAACTGTTACTTCTCCATTCCGCTATAAAGTCAGAAAAAGGAGGGGAAGCGACCCATTGTGTTATTTTCTAAGGAGAAGAACAAAAAGCCGAGTGCAAGAGCGATAGAGTGCGAATTTGCACCAGCCTCTATCGATTTGGAAGTCTATAAGTCATTGTTTCTCTCCATTTCACCACCGAGGGTTGGAGCTCCAAGTAGAACCAGACGAAACATGCAGAGCAGCGCTCGGATGCCACAAACCGGAATAAACGAGATGCCCACAGTGGTGGATGTGGATGAAATACACACACAGTAGTATGAGCAGACCACATTGCATGTGGAAGAGGAGCAGGAACCCACAAAAGAGCCTGAGTAGACAGAAGAGGACGCCGAACGGATGAAATCCGACGCGTCCAGGGGAAAAGGGTCGCTGCAAGAAGAACAAGCCACAAATTTCACGCACCAAAGCCTAGAGACAGAACTAGAGCATGATATGGAGCAAGAGGCCATACCAGAGGGTGGGGTATCATACTCACAAGGGAAAAAGAAGGTGAGAGAAGAAAACAATGCACATGGCGTACAATGCACAGAGGCAAAACTAAGTATAGTGATGCCAAAAATTCCCAAGGGAGTGAAGACCGACAATAACATGGTAGGAGGAGTAGATAGCCTTAAATAATTTGACCATGATGTCTCTAAAGCCATAAAGTTCCCAGATTTGGTAGCACAAAGCTACCTGGAGAGCATAGGAGAAGGCCTATCAGGCGCACCACTGTTGGAGCCTGCGCAATGGATCTTGGGACTGTACAACACCGACATCATAAAATTATTAGACACACCGCACTTCGAGCACGGGAAACACATCAATGAATGTGTCAAAGAACTATTAGCAAGGGTGAATGGAGGCATATTGTGGATGGATAGGCGAGTGTCTATCAATGTCGACCTTATCACAACAATTAAAGGGCTACCCACAGATGGGGAGAAGCTGAAACAATACCTAGAAGTCAAGGCTAAGGCGAAAGCCATCTCATATGAGATCAAAGAAAAGTATGGTGCATAGAGGGGTAACAGAGGTACCAGGATCAACGACGTCAATGATCTTGTGACACGATTTGCAACAAGATTACTCAGTTGAAAATTAATGTGCAAGTGTCGAAAAGAAGAAGTGCCTGCAGGAGTAGTAGCAACCATGACGCAGTGTGCAAAGGGGAGCTCAATGAGCTGGGCCCATTATCTACTAAACTCATTCCTTGAATATTGCAAGGATGCACAAGACTAGGGCTCTGAGTTCCACTACTCATGGTTACTCATCCTCATTTCACTTATGGGGTGGCACGAACCTACATACACTATGTTCCTGTCAAGCATAGGCAAATGTGGTGCAATGCGCTACACGTTATTGTGAAGAGCAACAGATCCCAAGGTAAAGAAAGTCAACAACGGAATGTTCACTCAGTACTTAACAAAGATCCATAATATCTTGGCAGATACATGGAGGATCTCCCCAGAACCTGTCTAGGAGTTTGGAAAGATAGCGAATTTCCACGCATCACGCCACAACATGTGGCTGCAAGCTAGGAAGGATCTAGACAAGGAGTGGTTGCAGCTGAAGTACTGCGTGACGATGCAGTACATCCACATGGAGGTCCAAGAGTGGCCTAAGGAGTGGAAAGTTCTAGAGATTCCAAGAGAAAATCCAACAGTACAAATCCAGACGCAGGGTAGGATAGTCCCCACGCAACATATAAGAAGGAATGGCGTGAGTTAGAAAAGAAGACAAAAATAGGTATAGTGGGGGAAACCAACCCTTTTCAAAAGAAAAACATGTCACAAAAGAAGTCATAGCGTGGTCCTACACAGGGTCCACCGGGCACAAAACATGCACCAAGAGGATCGACAGGACATGGGAGCGCAGAAGAAGTGTAGACGAAGATAGAAGAAATCTCAATTGAAGAAGGATAAGGGTAGGATACCGGCATGGATACACATATGTCAAAATCATATAAACCACCAGAGGCCCAAAGGAAGAGAATAGGGGAGCAACCAAGTGGTTCCATAAAGAAGGCAAAGTCCCGCAAAAATCCTATGGAAACATCATTGATGCAATACAACATGGATTTGATAGCCACGACAGTAGTGGATCAACTGCAGACATGTGGGAGAATGTCCAGAACCACAAATATTCAATTTTGGAGTAAATCAAAGAGGTGAAAACTGCGTTGGAGAAGTCAAAGGTCAAAACAGATAAACAACAACATATGACAACAACGACATTGAAAGTAGGGATACCAATGGGTGAGACAGTGTAGATCACGATGCATGGGAATGTAAACTTCAAGATTACTCCCGACATGTTGTTCATGGATGAGGAGACAACACAGAGGTTTCTGAGAGAGATGGAGATGATGGACTTAGCATTGACCAATATTCCAACCAAAGAATTGTACAAACTACAAGTGAGCGTCATGCAGGAGATTCAGTCCAGAGCAAGGTTGGATGCGACAAACTTATAGTTGGCGCAGGAAGACAACACCTCACTGAAGGAGGCACTTAGCTAGGAAGGGAACAAGAGAAATATAACACAACAAAGAGTGGAGGAGATGGAGAAACATATAAGTGGAGTATTTCAAACCATCCCCGACAACGCAGAATCAGAAGAAGCATCTTCTGAAGAGAAGATGAAGAAAATAACACAAGCCTTGGCGCAATATAAAGAGAAGATCAAAGAACTGGAGGAGCATGCAATACCTACAACTCCTCAAGTAGTCTGAGCACAAAGAGAGCAAGATGTGACAACAACTGCAAAAAATATTGCACAGAACACACATAGAGTGGTAGAACTATTGGAAAAGAACAACCAACTATGGACACAACTATTAGAGGATGGGAGCCTACAAGAGATGCAAGGAAAGGAAGATAAATTGCATGCAATAATGGCATATGTCAAGCAATGATAGAGGACAATGTCACTTCTAGAGAAGATCAAGAATACCGTAGAAATGAAGAACCTTTAGGCAGAAGAAAAAGCGGTGTAGGCATAGAACATCTCACGACAGGCTCAGTTGGAGCCCCTACAAGAAAAGGCAGAACAATTGGTCGTGGAAATCGACGCAACGAAAGTGCGCCTCGAACATATAGGATTGGAGGGGGGAAAGATATTATGACCACTAGTCACTTTGCAGGTGGTCAAAGCCATGTCAACAAAGAGCATCTGGGCTCAGGAGCAGTGCCAATGGATAGCGGATATGTACGAAGCACATGCACAAGCCGTGACAGACACTGGAGTTAGGCAGTGACTCAGGACGAGTCATGATGTCAGTGTTTGGGGCCTATTGGGCGCAGGCCTAGTTTGGGAGAAATACAATTGGTAGGAAAAGAAGCATGTGGAAAGAAGATGTGCATGCAGGAAAATCAACACGTGTAAGGCATATGTGCATGCAGGAGAAGCAACACATGCAAGAGAAACGTGCATGCAAAAGAGGAAATCATGCAAGGCTCTCATGAAAGAAAACCTAGCCATGATAGGTTTAGGGTTTTGGTAAGAATATGTAATGGATGGTAAGCCAAAAACATGTATAAGTAGGTACCTAGGAGGTCTAGGTCGGGGTTGGTGTTGTTGGTTTGAGTTTTTGGTCAGTTTTACAGTGTTGTTCGAAGAATAGAATGACTGTAAATCCGATCTATTTTGTAAGCTGTTGAGCTAAGGAGAGGAAATATGGTATATCTTGAGGGTTAAATTATAGGCTGAGGATCCTAGTGTGATCTATTCCACCTCATTGTAGATATCGATCTATCTGAGGGGAATTGTAGTGTGCGCGACGCTGTAATTTTGGAAACACTATAATAAAAGAGCAGAGCAACCAAATCTTTGTGGATGTAGCCCAGGAGGGGTGAAGCATGGTAGATCATGTGTTATGTGATTGAATATTGTGTATTTCCTTTACTGCCAATAATTAGATGTTAGACAAATGCGTGAATGACTGGTTAGATCCACTATTTTACATGCATGAATAAGAATGATAAGGTATTCAATATAAGATGAATTTTAAAGTAACAAATGAAGATCATAAAGGTTAATCCTAGATCCCTACTCATTCCCATGATGCAAGTACTTGAACATTGCATCCACCAATAGAACTGTCTTGGGTGAGACTGCGCAGTGCACTTTGTGTACTACGTTGCCTTCTGGTTTACCAGAGGGGCCAATAGTTTTAAAGGGGTTCTGTTGGAAACTATGATATACATGAACCTGGTTCATTCCAAGAAAGGTAGAAAGAGAGAGCTAATCCAACAATTATCTACACCAAGAGAACTTCTTAGTGCTCACATATTTTGTTAATAAATCTGCAAGATTCTTCAAGTGTCCACCTTCATCAACAACGCTTTCTTTTCTTCAACCATGTCTCTCACAAAGTGATATTGAATATCGATATGCCTTGTCTTTGAATGAAAAGATGGGTTCTTCATCAAAACAATTGCATTCTGACTGTCATAATCTATCCTTACAGCTTGTTGTACCAACCCAATACCTCAACACAATATTTCTAACCATACTACTTCCACTTGCATGAGTGGCTACCATGTTTTCAACTTGTGTAGTTGAAAGTGCCACTACAACATGTATTTTTCTCATCCAACTGATTTCTCCTCCAAACAGGTTAAACACATACTCACATGTAGATATCCTATGATCCAGATCTCCAACCTAGTCTACATCCACAAAGCCATGTATGTCCAACACTCTGTCCATTCTTGGTCTTCCTTGGTAGGACAATCCATAGCTAGCAGTTCCACACAAATACTTGAAAACCCCTTTTACTTTTGTCCAATGCTCTTTCCCTGGTTTTGACATATACCTTCTCAAAAATCCCACTGCATGTGCAATGTATGATCTAGTACAGACCATTTCATACATCAAACTGCCAACTGCACTCGCATATGGAACACGAGACATGTCCTCCTCCTCTTCATGTGTCTTGGGACACTGATCAACAAATAAATTTACACCAACAAGAATAGGGACCTTGACCAATTTGCATTCTTGTATATTAAACCTCTGCAATATTGTCTCGACATATTTTCTCTGATTTAACCAAAGTTTCCTCTTTTTCCGATCTCTTTTAATTTCCATGCCCAAAATGAAATTTGAAGCACCAAGATCCTTCATGTCAAATTTATAGGACAACTGAGTTTTCACATCCTGGACAATCTCCTTGTTGTTTCCTATCGACAACATGTCATCCACATACAAGACCAAATAAATCAAATGATCACCAATTAATTTAAAATACACACAATGATCCTCTTTGCTTCCTGTGAAGCCAAGTCCCAACATATAAGTATCAAATTTTTGATACCATATCCTTGGTGATTGTTTTAAACCATACAAGGACTTTTTCAGCTTGCATACCAACTCCTTCTTTCCCTTCACAACATATCCTTTTGGCTGCTTCATATAGATTTATTCTTCCAGATCCCCATGTAGGACTGTTGTCTTCACATCCATCTGTTCTACTTCAAAATCAAATGCAACAACAACATATATCAAAAATATTATATAAGTTAACTTGGAAACATGAGAAAAAATATCACCAAAATCAATTCCCTCAACCTGAGAATAACCCTTTGCTACTAACCAATATTTGTATTTCTCCACTTTTCCTTTTGCATTCAATTTCTTTTTAAATACCCATTTTCTTCCAATGGGCTTTCTTCCAGTCGACAAATCCACTAGATCCCAAGCCTCATTCTTATTCAAGGCTGCCATTTCTTCATCCATGGCCTTTTTCCAAAGATTTCCATCCTATGAATCCACTGCCTCCTTGAAAGTTCTAGGATCATCATCAATAATAAACAAAGCAAAATTTTAACAGAAATCAGATGGAGTATACCTTTCCGAAGTATGAGGATCTTCTTCTTTTGATTCATGATCTTTTGTAGAGTTTGATTCATCACCATTTAAATCAAACTCTATTTTCTTTGGTTCTTCCTTACTCAATAGGACTTACTGTTTAACAACATCCTTCATTTCTCTAAATACCACATCTCGGACATACACAACCTTCGTAGTTTCTGGGTTCCAAAACTTATAATCTTTGAGACCATCATTATATGCAATAAAGATACACTTTTCAACCTTATTATCTAGCTTACTCCTGTTTTCCTTTGGAACATGAACATAGGCCTCACAACCAAATACCTTGAGGTGTGTGAGAGAAGGTTTCTTATCAGTCCATACCTCTTGTGGAGTCTTGTCATCCAACGCTAATGAGGGTGATCTGTTGACCAGGTAACATGCAGTACCCACTGCCTCCACCCATAATTCTTAGCCTAACCCGACACCACTGAGCATGAACCTTGCTTTTTCCATCAACATACTATTCATACTTTATGAAACTCCATTCTACTGAGGTGTATATGGAGTAGTCTTCTGCCTTTCTATACCACACTTCTTACAAAATTCTTCAAATTCATTCCCGCAGAACTCTTCGCCATTATCTGTCCTCAACACCTTAATTCTTTTCTTTGTTTGATTCTCAACAAGAGCCTTAAACTCTTTAAACCTATCAAAGCCTTTATATTTCTTCCTGAGGAAATATATCCATGTATTCCTTGAGAATTCATCTATAAATGAGACATAATACATAGTTTTTCCCAATGATGGAACCGACACAGGTCAAAATACATCACTGTAAACTAGCTGTAAAATTCCTTCTGCCCTCGTTGCACCAGAGGGGAGTCTTACCTGATTCTTCTTCCCATATACACAATGTTCACATAAATCAAAATCCAGAGATTAGTTAGACATACCTTCAACCATACGTTTACTATGTTGT
Organism: Picea engelmannii; assembly: GCA_009831015.1. NCBI lineage: Eukaryota > Viridiplantae > Streptophyta > Pinopsida > Pinales > Pinaceae > Picea > Picea engelmannii. The sequence continues at coordinate 520,948 of ML782526.1, read as the reverse complement.
AGTCGAAGAACCTTCTCTCTGATATGCCCTAGTCTTTGATTCCACAACATAACCTTTTCTCCAGAGACGGTAGGATTTATTTCTTCTTCAACTCCAATATCAAGACCAATGGAACTATTAAACCCATCACTAATAGTGCTTCCTTGCATCTTATACAGAGTTCCAAACTGGACTCCCTTCAACAACACCATTTCTCCTCGAACCATCCTGCAAGTTTCCTTTTCAAATACTATTTTTACCCCTGCATCGTCCATTTTTCTTGCAAAAATCAAATTTCTGGCCAAAACTGGGATGTGCAAAACACCAGGTAGTGTTCTAATCCTTCCATCTATGAGCCTCAACTTGAATTTTCCTCATCCTACGATTCTGGTTGTCAATTCATCACCTAAGAAAACATTACCTCCATCCTACCTTTCATATTCACGTAACCACTCCCTATGGGGAGTCATATGAAAGGATGCAATTGAGTCAACCAACCATGCCTCGTGATCTACATGCGTGCTTGAAGAAGCCAAGTACACATCCCCTCATTTTTCCTTGGAGGTATTTTATTTTGTAGAAGGAGCTTCTTCAGATCCCTTCTTTTTCTCAATTTTGGATCTACCCCGCTTCTTGTAATGGCCTTCTTTTCCACATCTCCAACATACATTTACAAACTTTCTTGAGGATTTAGATCTACCCATAGACTTAGATCTCCCAATTGAGGACTTAGATCTATTTCTTTCCTGGGAGTGTCCTCTTGCAAATAATTCATCTGTGCTTTGTCCTTCCATGTTCTTCCGTCTCATCTCCTTTGACAACAAGGATGAGACTGTTGGTTGTGGAGCTTGATTACCTTCCTAATTCAGAGGTATTTGTTTTCAACCATGTTTTTACCCCATGAAGACTTTACACCCCAGAATAATGTACACTCCTCCACACGGGCGAGTGCAGAGGGGGGTTACCCCCTTTGCGGGGTCCATTCCCCTGGCTGGGGGGTCCAGGGGAAAGTGGGCCCTCAAAGGAAAAATTTCCTTGTAAATGTATATTGTAATTTCATTGTAAATTTAGACCGTTCATTATAAGGTCACAGATCTGACGGTAGAAGTTATGTTAAGTTTTTTTTCCCCTAGAGGCTACCCTCTTTTATGAGGTAAATGTATTGCGACTATGCATCAATGTGAATATTGTACTCTGAGTGAGGAGACTGTGAGAGAAATAAAAGGAAGTTACATTGGGTGTGCTGTAGGTTGTATCCCTTCATTTGATGGATACTAATAAAGGAAGGACCTAGAAATTCCTTTGGTGGACGTAGCCCACACTGGGTGACCACATATATCTGTGTCTCTATTGTATTGTGTATCTTCTATGTTTTATTTCCACATTTGATAATATTTTATTGCTCCGTGATCCTGTTTTTCTAACAATTGGTATCAGAGAAAAAGGCAACTTGCAGGAAAAGAGGGTTCCTGGTTCGAGTGGGAGAAATGGCAGAAGATGGAAAGTTTAGGGTCAAGAAATTTAATGGCCAAAACTATAATTTATGGAAGATGCATATGGAGGATTATTTATATGAGAAGGATCTATTCCTACCATTGGGTGGAATAGAAAAGAAGCCGACGACCATGAAATATGAATAATGGGAGGTTCTTGACAGAAAGGCACTAGGAATGATACGATTGAGCCTCACAACATCATTGGATTTCAATATTTCGAAAGAAAAGATAATGAAGGATCTGAGGGATGCATTGGCTAAAATACATGAAAAACCCTCGGTGTCCAAAAAGGTATTTCTAATGAAGAGATTATTTAATATGAATATGTTAGAAGGTGGGTATGTTGCAGATCATTTAAATGAATTTAATACAGTTACTAATCAACAAAGTTTTGTAAAAGTGGACTTTGATGATGAGGTCATGGCTCTTCTAATCTTGTGCTCATTGCTAGAAATATGGAATGACTTGGTCATGGCTGTAAGTAACTCTGTCTCTGGTTCAAATAATTTAAAAATTGATGAGTTTTTTGGTGTTATCCTTAGTGAGGAAATGTGACGGAAAAACACATGTGAGACATCAACTAATGCGTTAAACATGGAGAACAAGGAAAGAAAAAAGGATAGAGGAAAGGGATCATAGAACCATGAGAATTCTAGGAAGGGCAGATCCAAATCCATACTGGGAAATATAGAGTGTTGGAATTGTGGGAAGAAAGGACATCTAGACTGCAAAGCTCCAATGAAACAAAGAGATGGACAACAAGAGGAAAATCAAGAAGCAAATGTAGCAGGTGATGTGTTACAAGATGCTTTGATATTTCTATAGATAATATTTCTGAGTCTTGGGTAGTATATTCAGGGGCTTCATTTCATGCCACACCCCATATGAAACATTTTCTAGATTATGTTCAAGGTGATTTTGGATAGGTTTATTTGGGTGATGATGCACCATGGAAAATTGTTGGAATGGGAAAGGTAAAAATAAAGAAAAGTAATGGAAACCAATGGTTGTTGAAAGAGGTAAGACATGTTCTAGATCTAAGGAAAAATCCAATGTCAACAGGGCAGTTGGAAAGTGAAGGTTGTATATCCATATTTACAGATAAGGTGTGGAAGGTCATCAAAGGATCATTGGTGATAGCATAAGGAGAGAAGGTAGGTACATTGTATTTATGTACTGGTAATACCGATTCTTCTATATCTTTAGCTTCTAAATGAGTGGATACAACACTATGGCATCATAGGCTTGGACACATGAGTCAGAAGGGGATGCAAATATTTTATAAAAGAAATTTGTTTCCATATCTTAAACAAATTGATTTGGATTTTTGTGAGCATTGTGATGATGGAAAACAAAAGAGAGTCAGATTTCTCAGAGTCGGAAAATAAAAGAAGAGTGAAAGGTTAGAGCTTGTGCATACATATGTATGGGGACCAACTAAGGTATTATCTCTTGGTGGCTCTTGTTATTATGTTACTTTTATTTATTATGCAACTAGAAAAACTTGGGTTTATTGCATTCGACAAAAAACTGATGTTTTTGATACTTTTATAAAATGGAAAGCTTTGGTTGAGAATAAGACATGAAAAAGGTTGAAGTGTCTCAGATCAGACAATGGAGGTGAATATTGCAACAAGGAGTTTGATGATTACCATTCATACCATGGGATTTGTAGAGATAAGACAGTTCCAGGAAAACCACAGGAAAATGGTGTGTCAGAAAGGATGAACATGACAATAATGGAGCATGAGATTGCATGCTGGTTTTCCCTTACAGTTCTGGGCAGATGATGTAGATACTGCTGTTTAATTAATAAACATAGGAACTTCAAGTATTTGGATGGTAGAATTCCTGAGGAGGCATGGACATGTAAAAAGGTAAACTATTCTTTTTTGAATACTTTCGGTTGTGAATCATTTGTCCATATTGATAAAGAAAATAGAACAAAGCTTGAGGCAAAATCCAAGAAGTGTACCTTTATTGGATATGATGTTAATGATTTTGGTTATCGCTTATGGGATTATGAAAAAAAAAAATCATTAGGAGTAGAGATGTCATATTCAATGAGAAGGTCATGTACAAAGATTAGTTGCAGGGAAAGAAACAAGAAAAATAAAAATCAGAATACACAATGCTTGATGAGATCACTGGAAAATAAACTCCAAAGGTACCATAAAATCAAAATGTACAACAACAAGATCAAAATGTACCTCAAACTCCTGCAAGTGTTGTTAGAAGATCTTCCAGGTTAAGTAGACCCCCCGAACGATACTCTCCTTCATTGTATTATTTATTGTTGACTGATTCTGTTGAACCAAAATGTTATGAAGAGGCAATGAAGGTAGACACAAAAAATAAGTGGGAGCAAGTCTTGAAAGAGGAAATGGATTCCTTGGTAAATAACCATACTTGGGACTTGGTTCAATTGTCTGTAGGAAAAAGAGCATTGCAAAATAAATGGGTTTACAAGTTGAAGGAAGAATATGGAGGCAAAAAGCAGTACAAGGCTAGACTTGTTGTAAAGGGGTTTGCACAAAAGAAAGGTATAGATTTTTATGAGATATTTTCTCCTGTTGTTAAAATTACTTCAATTAGGACTATTTTAAGTCTTGTGGCAGTAGAAGATTTGCATCTTGAACAATTAGATGTAAAAACAAATTTTCTCCATGGGGATTTGGAGAAAGAGATTTATATGCAGGAGCCATAGGCGTATGAGGTCAAAGGGAAGAAGAATTTGGTATACAGGTTGAATAAGATCTTGTATGGCCTAAAGCAAGCTCCAAGGCAGTGGTATTTGAAGTTTGACAGGTTTATGACAAAACAAGGTTATAGTAGATGTCATTCTGATCACTGTGTTTATTTTAAAAAGCTAGAAAATGGAAGCTATATTACCTTTCTATTGTATGTAGATGACATGATTGTTGTAGGGTATAATATGCAAGATATAAATGTGCTCAATAAGAAATTAGCTAATTCATTTGCGATGAAGGATTTGAGCGTTGCAAAGAAAATCCTTGGTATAAGAATAACAAGATACATGAAAAATCGCAAATTGACATTGTCTCAGGGTGAGTACATAAAGAAGGTGTTGGAGAGGTTTAAAATGCAGAATGCGAAACCAGTTATTATACCTTTGGCCAGCCATTTCAAATTAACTAAGGAAATGTGTCCCAAGACACAAGAGGAGATATAATACATGTCTAGGGCCCCTTATTCATCAACAATTGGTAGATTTATGTATGCGATGGTTTGCACAAGACCAGATATTGCACATGCAGTGGGAGTTGTGAGCATGTACATGAACAATCTAGGTAAAGAACATTGGGTGACAATAAAGTGGATTCTTAGGTATTTGAGAGGTACTGTTACTCATGCATTATGTTTTGGAGGCTCAAACACTGTTCTACATGGATACATTGATTCATATATGGAAGGTGATAAATATAGCATGAGGAGCACCACATGGTATGTTTTTACTATAGGTGGAACAAAAGTAAGTTGGATTTCAAAACTGTAAAAGGTTGTTTCACTTTCAACAACAAAGGCATAGTATGTTGTTGCTACAGAGGCTAGTAAAGAAATGCTTTGGTTACATAGGTTTATGGAGGAATTGGGAAAGAAGTAGGAGAATAACAGGTTGTATGGTGACAATGAGAGTGAAATTCATCTTGCAAAGAACTCAAACTTCCATTCAAATACTAAGCATATACAACTCAGGTACCATTTCATACGATCCATCTTGGAAGATGAACATTTGAAGTTGGAAAAGATACACACTAGCTAGAATCCTATAGACATGTTAACAAAGGGAGTAACCAGGGAAAAAATGAGTTCCTCCTCAGTTTCAGTTGGTCTTCAAGAATAAAGATGAATATGAAGATGATAAATTTGCTAGCTCTATGAAGGATCATAGTCCAACATATACAACATCAGTGGAGTTGTTGAGATTAGTATCCAAGTGGGAGATTGTTGGTTGTGGAGCCTGATTACCTTCCTGATTCAGAGGTCTTTGTTTTTAGCCGTGTTTATACCCCATGCAGTCTTTACACCCCGAAATAATGTACACTCCTCCATGTGGGGGAGTGCAGAGGGGGTTACTCCCTTTGCGGGGTCTGGGGGCAAGTAGACCCTCGAAGGAAAAAAATTCCTTGTAAATGTATATTGTAATTTCATTGTAAATATAGACCATTCATTATAAAGTCGCAGATCTGACGGTAGAAGTTATGTTAAGGTTTTTTTTCCCTAGAAGGAAACCCTCTTTTATGAGGGAAATGTATTGCGGCTATGCATCGGTGTGAATATTGTATTCAGAGTGAGGATACTGTGAGAGAAATAAGAGGAAGTTACAATGGGTGTGTTGTAGGTTGTATCCCTTCATTTGTTGGATAATAATAAAGGAAGGACCTTGAAATTTCTCTGGTGGATGTATCCCACACTGGGTGAACCACGTATATCTGTGTCTCTATTGTATTGTGTATCTTCTGTGTTTTATTTCCGCATTTGATAATATTTTATTGCTCCGCAATCCTATTTTTCTAACAGAGACCACTTCATCAAACTTCAAGGAAGTTGTATTACTACCTATGGCCATGACCATACTATCCCACGAGTCTAGTAAAGAACACGGTAAACTGATACACTTATCTTCATATGAAATTTTAATCTCAACATATACTAACTGACTTACCATAGTATTGAAAGCGTTCAAATGATTTACCACCGAGTCTCCATCTCTCATCCTCATGTTATACAACTTATTTCTCAAGAATAGTTTATTTACTAGGGACTAAGAATGATACAACTTCCCCAACTTATCCCATAAATATTTGGCTGTAGCTTCCTCTGACACATTCAATAATATTGAATCTGAGAGACATAGTCATATTGTGCTCTTCACCTTTTGATCCAAATTTTTCTAGTCATCTACTGAAGTTCATGTAGGTGTAGTACCTCAATCCACCGCGATCCAATGATCTATCACCACCAACAAATCTTCCATATTGAGCTTCCATAGCTCAAAAATGTGCCCATTAAACTTCTCGATCTCCATTTTCAAATTGCTCACCATTTCTTTTCACCTGAAAAATCAATACCACAAATCTCCCACTGTAACAAGGATTATCACAGTCCTGAGCCAAACCCTTGACCACAAAGGCGTCCCCATGAAACTAACAAAGCTATACCAAATGTATATTTTAATCTTGTACAATATTTACTGCAAACAATTTTTCAGTAAAATAACATAAAATATACAATGGAAAATACAAACATTACACGGATATTTTTCCCTTCGAAACTCAAGCCGGGAAAACTAACATATTATATATTCATTCATAGTGATACATTTTTTACAATACAATATACATATAGTGTTAGAAAAACAGGACCGCGGAGCAATAAAATAAAACAAATGTAGAAATAAAACACAGAAGACACACAATACAAGAGAGACAAAAATTTACGTGGTTCACCCAGTGTGGGCTACGTCCACCAGAGAAATTGCCAGGTCCTTCCTTTATTATTATCCAGCAAATGAAGGGATACAACCTACAACAAAACCCGCTGTAACTTCCTCTTCTTTCTCTCACAGTCTCCTCTCTCAGAATACAATATTCACCATCATCCATAGCCGCAATACATTTCCCTTATAAAAGAGGGTTGCCTTCTAGGGAAAAAAACCCTAACATAATCTCTACCATTAGATTTGCGACCTTATAATGAACGGTCCAGATTTACAATGAAATTACAATATACTTTTACAAGGCAATTTTTGCTTTGGGGGATTCGCCCCCGAACCCCCATTGGAGGACGCTGCCCCCCCAACCGGGGAGATAGCCCCCCCGGACCCCGTAGAGGGGTTACCCCCCCTCTGCACTCACCCGTGTGGAAGAGTGTACATACTTCTGGGGTGTAAATACTTCATGGGGTATAAACACGGCTGAAAGCAAAGACCTCTGAATCAGGAAGATAATCAGGCTCCACAACCAACAATCTCCCACTTGGAGACTGATCTCAACAACT
>ML782526.1:495796-510042 GCA_009831015.1 Picea engelmannii | reverse complement strand
CAAATTTTAAAGTATTTGAACCAGAGACAGAGTTACTTACAACCATGACCAAGCCATTCCAGCTTTCTGGCAATGAGCACACGATTAGAAGAGCCCTAACCTCATCATCAAAGTCCACTTTTACAGAACTTAGTTGATTAGTATCCGTATTAAATTCATTTAAATGATTTGCAACAGACCCACCTTATGACATCTTCATATTAAATAATCTCTTCATTAGAAATACCTTATTCGACGCCGAGGGTTTTTCATACAATTTGGCCAATGCATCCATCAAACCCTTCGTTGTCTTTTCTTTCGAATTTTTGAAAGCCACCGACGCTGCCAGGCTCAGTCGTATCGTTCCTAGAGCCTTTCTGTCAAGAATCTCCCATTCTTCGTCCTTCATGGCCGCCGACTTCTTTGCTACTCCACTCAATGGTAGGAATAAATCCTTTTGATATAAATAGTCTTCCATCTGCATCTTCCATAACTGGTATTTTTTGCCATTAAATTTCTCGACCCTAAACTTTCCATCTTCCGACATTGCTCCCACTTGAACCAGGAACCCTCTTTTCCTGCGAGTTACCTTACGCTCTGATACCAGTTGTTAGAAAAACAGGACCGCAGAGAAATAAAATAAAACAAATTTAGAAACAAAACACAGAAGACACACAATACAAGAGAGACATAGATTTACGTGGTTCACCCAGTGTGGGCTTTGTCCACCATAGAAATTGCCAGGTCCTTCCTTTATTATTATCCAACAAATGAAGGGATACAACCTACAACAAAACTCGCTGTAACTTCCTCTTCTTTCTCTCACAGTCTCCTCTCTCAGAATACAATATTCACCATCATCCATAGCTGCAATACATTTCCCTCATAAAAGAGGGTTGCCTTCTAGGGAAAAAAACCCTAACATAATCTCTACTGTTATATCTGCGATCTTATAATGAACGGTCCAGATTTACAATGAAATTGCAATATACTTTTACAAGGCAATTTTTTTCTTCAGGGGCTTCGCCCCCGAATCCCCATCGGAGGACGCTGCCCCCAAACCCCCACTAGGGGTCCACTTGCCCCCAGACCCCCCAGCCGGGGGGATAGCCCCCCCGGACCCCGCAGAGGGGGTACCCCCCCTCTGCACTCCCCCACGTGGAAGAGTGTACATACTTCTGGGGTGTAAATACTTCATGTGGTATAAACACGGCTGAAAGCAAGGACCTCTGAATCAGGAAGATAATTAGGCTCCACAACCAACATATAAGAGCCAATGAGATACAAAACCCTAACCCAATGACCTAGATTAGTAAAAAACCCTAATTCCTTATTTGGAAATAGAAAACCATCGACAAAAACATGTGCTGAAAAACCGCCCAAAATCGGGGCAAACATGCAAAAAATGTGACATGTTTCTTGAGGAATTTTTTTTTCTTGGGGGTGATGCCTCTGAAACCCAACACAAGGGGGATATATCCCCCCTGCACCCCCCCACTCAAACTCCCCTGCATGCCCGACGCAACGTATCAACCACTAGAGCTAGTCATGCAAAGAATATAACACATACCCAACATGTAGCTCATTAGGAGGTTTCCGCCTCGAAGAGACAAGTAAACATGAGTGGATCGCTTTCGTAATAGGATATATTGTATGTTTTTTCCCTAACCTAAGGGTTTTCATAATAATAAAGTGTGGGTTTCTTCTATATTATTCTTGAATCTATTGTGTTGTTTTTATATTCAAGTCTTTGATACTTAAAAATTTCTTACATGATATTAGTATATTTCCTAAAATTATTATGTGTACATCAACATGGTGTTTTTTGTCCTCTACTTTAAGTAAATTATGAAAATGTCATATTAATTAAAATTAAGACAAGAAGTTCCAAATTTGCATTTATCATATTCCATGCCCAAAAACAATGGCAAGTGATTCTCATATGTGAACGATTTTTTTCCTCAGAAAATTACGCTTTATATTATTTAAAATATAAACTGTTCACAAATGAAGATATCATATCATAGATATCGACTTCAAGGAGACCAAAAAAAAAAAACATATAGTACATCTCCATCCTACATGACTATCATGACTTCAGGAAAAGTAAAATAACCACACCTCCAAAGATATCCAAAACCATCACCACATGGGACAAAACAATCCCAAAATTGCCGAAATCAACAGTCCTTCCTTTGCCTAAGAGAAAAAGGATATACATGCTAACATTCATCACACAAACATCCAAAACAACAAGAAAGGTAGACCAGGGAAAACTCCCCTAGTAGAGGTTTAGAAACTGTAGAGGTCCCTCATGTCCCTCTTCACACATGTAATATGTAATCCTCCCTGGTACTTGTTGAAGTGCACGTTTTGAAAGACTCTCCGCAACTGTATTTCCTTCTCTGAAAACATGATCATAGGTAATCTTTTGAAAAATATTTGATATCTCCTTGATGCGGTCCTTGCAACATTCCAGTGCAACTACTTGTAGGTGCCCCTTACCTTTCAACCAATCAATGATAATTTTTGAGTCTCCCTAAATATGTATCCCCATAATTGATAGACGAGAAGACAAAAGGAGTAGTGCCCATGCCCCCAAGAGCTCAGACTTGGTATTAGTACCAGTCCCACAATTGAAATACCATTTATAACATCTATGCTCACTAGTTCTAATAAAACCACCTGCTCCACAATTATAGCCCGAGGCTTCAACAGCTCTATCAAACCATCCCCCAACTCCACATTTTGCAACTGTATTTGTTAATTTCATCCAATAGACAAGTTTCATGTTTTTTTTACAACTCTCCAAGGTGAAAAAAAAAAGGTATGCCACCTTCTGAAAATTTGGTGTACGTCCTTCAAAAACTGCCAAGTTCCTCTTCTTCTAGACGAACCGACATATGATCGCGGGCAGACTAGGATATGATAACAATTGAAATTTCCAGGACTTAAAACATTCAACAATTTTATTACCAACCTGCATTCCAGGATGTTTTATATTTGTTGTAACCTTTTCCCAAACTTTCGTGGCAAAAGTGCATTCCACAAATAGATGGTAGACAATTTCTTTGTTGTTTTTTCATAAATAGCAGAAACCCAGACCATGAAAACCTCTTTGCTGGAGAAATTCCCAGGTGAGGATCTTGTTCTCAACCAAAAACCAGGTGAATAATTTTATTTTTAATGGACAATTCCAGGACCACAAGGCTTTCCTCCAGCCACCAGTCACATAAACCCACTTCTTTTTTTCCATGGCCTCATATGCATTCTTGACAGTTAATAGTCTCGATTCATCACCCCCCATCCAGATAAGTTGATCTGGCTTCTCCGATAGTTGTATACCATTGTTTATAAGTGCACAATGGAAGGAATTACATTCCAAGGCAAGATCCCCTACAAACCCCAGTTCATCACTGGAATACCAATGTGTTCCAACCACCCCGACATGATCTTCACCACGAGCTTGCTATAAAAAATATATTCCTTCCCTGTTGAGAGCTGTGATCAAATCTCCTGTCAAGATCGCCCCTTCCCCCATCCCCAGAATATGGTCATGGCTCAACAAGGTCTTATGAACAGACCCCGACTGCCATGCGAGCCGATGTAAGACAATGTATAATGATTTTAAAAGGTACTTCCAAGTCTGCGACCCTTTAACATCAACAACTATAACCGTGCACAACCATCTTTCAACAGTAACATATGGATAGTATTTGTATTTCAAAATGAGATTCCATAAACCTTCATGTATCAAATCTCTCCAGAGAGTATTGGCCGCCATCGCCCTACTAAAACTACCCAAATCGCGCAAGCCCCAACCCCCAAACTTTTTTGGACGAGCTAAAAGTTTCCATGCATAGAGGTGGACCTTTTATTTTTCAATGCATATTGACCACAAGAATTAATAAATAAGCTGTCTAATCTTCTGAAGAATCGAAGATGGCAGATTTGCAAGTGCTAGCCAATAGATGGGTTGGCTTTCTAAAACTGCCTTGATAAGTACACAACGTCCCCCTAGGGAAATATGTCGATTACACCAGTGGCTGATCCGAGCTTCATACTTATCGATCAACCAGTTCCATTCCTTCGTTTTGTATCTATCAATCTTCAAGAAATAACCAAGATACCTGAAACCACTAGACAGATCAACAAAGTTATAATGAAAAATGGCCTGTAAAATCTCCAAATCTTGTTGTCACACACCGTGTTGGTGAAATTTTGTTTTCATTTCATTTATCTTGAGGCCATAAGCTCTACATAAAACATCTCAGACTCTTTTTATTTCCTGCCATTCTCCAATAGAAGATTTAGACATAATAAGGATGCCATCAACAAACAGTAGGTGGATTATCTTATGAAGCCTAGACACCTTTATGAGTGAGTAATCCTTCCTCTTTACTTCTTTTTAAAGCCAAACTTAAACCTTACATAATTATAATAAAAAACAAAGGTGATAATGGACAGCCCCGACGTAATCCTCTTTCATTGTTGAAGAAATCCGTAGGTTCACCATTGACCAAGGTAGTATAAGTTGCTAATGTAATACATCCCATGATCCACTTTGTCGTAGGGAGGCTGAAACTGTTGGGTATGTGTTATATTCTTTGCATGAGTAGTAGTGTCTGAGCGTCTGCGTCAAGCGTGCAGGGGTTCGGGGGCAGTGCCCCCGAAAGTTTTTTCGCACCGGGACGACATATTTCCGGGACGACATATTACCAGGACAACATATTTATGGGACGCCATATTTCCGGGACCACATGATATTTAGGTGGTTTTTCGGCACATGGTTTTTGCCGATGGTTTTCTATTTCCAGTTAATGAATTAGGGTTTTGGACTAATCCAGGTCATTGGTTTAGGGTTTTGGATGTCACTGGCTCCTATATATATATTGTATTGTAAACAATGTAACACAATGTATGAATATAATATATGTTGGTTTTCCCGGTTTGGGTTTCCAGGTGAAAAATCTTGGTGTAATGTTTGTATTTGCCATTGTAGCTTTTCTGTTCTTTTCTGAATATTAGTTTCCAGTAGATATTGTACAAGGTTAGAATTTATAGAAACCACATTGAAGTAAGACCATTTTTAGATAATCCTAGCTAACTCAATCATAAGCTTTTTTCAAATCAATTTTTAGCATCAATGTTTATAAATTTTTTTCTTTGATACTGTGCATGCATTCTTGTGCCGTCCCAATAGCATCGATAATTTGTCTACCTTTCAAAAAATCGAATTGTTCCTCGGATAAGACATAAGACAATATCGTTCTGATGCACCTAGCAATAATTTTTGAGAAGATCTTATAACAAATATTACAAAGCTATCGGGCGAAACTCCTCAAATGTTGCAAGACCGTTTACCTTCGGGATGAGAGCAATACAAGTCGAGTTGATAACTCTGTTAACAACACCGGTCCTACCTAACTCCTCAACTACTTCTAGAAAATATTTTGCAATCAGATCATAGAAGTGTAATTATAATTCCATGCTCCAACCATTTGGCCTAGGACATTTATCCTTGGCAATACCCTTTAAAACATCCAAAATATCCTCCTTAGTTACTGGATTTTCAAGCTGTATGACTTCCTCCTCACTAACCATGCTTGTAAACAAACCGACCGATGCTACCTTGTACACTATCTTATTTAAACTTGGCTCTTGATAGAAAGTACTGAAATATCATTGAGTTTCAATATTTAATGCATCCTGTCCATAATGAAACTATCCCAATTCATCTTTAATCTCCCAAAGGTGTTTTTTATTCTGCCTGTAACTAGCGAATTGATGAAAAAATTTAGTATTCCTATCGCCACATTTTATCCAAGTCGCTCTGCTTTTAAGACTCCACCTCTCCTCCTCAACCATAAGTAACTTATTTCTATCAGCTTCAAGGTCTTTCAATTGGCTTCTAAGATCATCACTAAGTTTAGAATGCAAGTAATTCTCAGTAAGAAGTGTAATCTCAGCTTCTATATGATTGAAAAGGACAAGTTCCTTTTTCTTTTTTTCCAGCCAACCAAATCTTTACCTGTGCCTTTAAAATGAAGAGTTTCCTAGATAATCTTCATTGTGCTTCATCTCCTTTGTCTTCCTGTTGTGAACCCTAGAATGCCCGAACTAGATCACAGAAAGACTCTTCTTGCAGAAATGCTGTATTGAATTTAAAAGGGCAAGCAACTGGCTTATAACCATAATCTAATTGTAGAACAACAGGTGCATGATCCGAAATAAAATGTAGCTCCACCCAAGATCTGTATTTTGAAACATCATTTAAGAGTTCTTCAGAAACGTAAGCCCTATCCAATCTCTTATGTATTTCCTCCCTTCCTCTCCTGCCATTACACCATGTAGGATGAATTATTGCAGGCTTTATATCCACCAACCTGTTCGAAGAGAAAAGATCTTTAAAAAACACCGCCAATGGATCGATCAAGGCTAAATCACCCCATACTTCTTCAGTACTATCTACAAAGTTCATATCTCCCGCTAGGATGATATTTTTAAGTGCTAACAAACCTTTAGCATCCACTTGTTCCCAGAAGCGCCTTCGCCCTGTGCACGACCCATATGTATTAATAAAACTTATATTCCTTTTATTAGGAAGGTGGATACCTGTCAATAGAATTCCACCGAGACTTAGAAAAGACTGGAGTTCTAAAATATTAGGATTCCAAGCCACTAACATTCCCCCAGATGTCCCAACAGAACTAACAACAATAGTCATGCAATCAGGGTAAATTGAGCACATAAACTTTCTAGCCTTTTCCGCAGAGACTAATATCTCTTGGAAAAAAATAATGTCAGGTTTGTTGATGGAGAAAATTCTGTGAATGGTAGGCGGTTTTAGGGTGCCACCAACCCCTCTTATGTTCAGAGAGATAATGATCATATCTTGGCCCTTGTGAGGGCTTTAACGCCTCTAAGCGCCCCCAAATCATGACTAGAAACTGATTGTTGAGTCCCCAAATCAGGTGCTGGACCTAACTTCTTGCGTGCACTATGAGTTTTGATAGGGGAGACCTCCATACCTAGGCCACAAGACCATGCTAGTTCCTTTCCTTTCCCCACTTCCCCAGCAACCACAGATGCACCCAGATCACAATCTGTGCTTCCCTGATAGGCTTCTAAACCCCAAAACGTTTGTAGAGGTATGGAGCTAACATAGTCATTTAGGGTAGGGATTAGTGCATCTATACCCTTATCAGGTGACTGAGCATTCTTAGGTTTAGTAGGGAGTAGTTGTGAAGAAATATCCCGAGCCCCCCTCGAACCTAGTGGTGGAAAACTCAGGCAGAGTAGGGGTGGAATTGATTGGTAACAAGGCCTCGATAATCCTATCACCATCCATAGTCAACCCTCCGAAATACAAAGCAGTCTTAGTGGAGTTGGTAGTCTCGGAGAGAGAATAAATGAAGGAGGTAAAGGTCTTATCCAGAAAATCCCTCTCCCAAGAAGAAACATTAAAAAATAAGGAGGGACAATATAATTTTAACTTACCGAGATATGAGTCAGAGAGAAGTTCCGAGGAATCAACTTCCAACACAGATGTAAAAGTCCCCGCTTCTTTTGTGTCCCCATCACTCATGTACAAGTCGTTGGCCTGTGTTTCCACGGAGTCCTCCACATCTCCATATCCATTCCATGAAGGACAATCATGTCGGAGATGCCCACTCTTTCTACAAGAACTACAATGAAAAGGCAGACCCAGGTAGTCAAGTCCCTGCACAATCACTTGTCCTCGCCACTCCAGTTCAAGTGATTCCATAAGACTTGCATGGATATCCAATTCAACCACTATACACGCCATGTGTTTATCTGGATTGCAGAGTCCATTTTCATCAAACTTAAGAAAACATCCTATCAAGTTCCCAATGGACAAATTGAGTGGAAGTCCGAGCAACAAAACCTAGACATGTTGAAAGCTGAAATACTTTGTGGCAGGGTCGAAACTGGCGTGCCATCTCTTTAGCATGACACTACCACCCTCGTAGTCCCAAAAACCATTTATGATAGTCTCGACATCTTCTGGAATCTTGAAAACAAGACTGAACCATCCAGAAGGCAGGGTAAGGTATTGTGGTTCATACCCAATGATGGGTATCCAAGTTCACTTCATCCAAGCCGAGAATGAGATATCACACTTAGTCTTATACACGAACCTCCCGACCAACGCGTAGAGAGATAAGTTACATGTTTCTTCCAAACCCACGTCCATGCCTATTACCAACCTCCGTTTGACCTTCTTGGGTTTCCAGACCTGTTTCACCTTCTTTTTTGCTGCTCCTTCACACACAATCTCTCCCTTTGTGTGTTATCCGTCCTCACGCAAATAGACTTACTATGATTGCTTGTCTGTTCAGGGAAACCCGCTTCCCTACTAGTCTGTGTTACCACTCCCCCTAAAGGCCTCCCTAGTTTCTCAAAGCCCCACCCCGAAAATAGAGTGGAGGTAGATGTATGTTCTGAAATAGTTGTACCCAGACCCTGTTGACAAGGTAGACGCTCCAAAGGCTCTCCACTCACACCAGACGATATAAAATTCTAGTATTTTTTTTCACCATTAACCTTCTTACAAAACCGTATAGCCTTTGGAGGAGACAGTAAAAGCCCAGATGGTGCCTTGACCGAGGTAAAGAAATCATTCATGTAGCGATTGCCACCTTTTTGTATGTTTATTCCACCATTTGTGTATAAGGGACGTTCTTAATGCCGAAACACCTCGTCTACAACACCCCGGGAAAATCTGACTCCATCTGCCATCCAGAGGAGAACAATCAACGGTTTGGCAGTATGCCAGCTCAAGGATCTGTTCAAAAAACAATAAAGAAACTACCACCTGGAGCTCCACTTATCTAAAACATTTAACATCCAATAAATGTGCCATAAAAATCCACTCTACGGTCTGCAATGGTTACTCCGCTAAAACTAACTGCCAAACCTTCTCCAAAGGTTGCGAAAAATCAGATCTAAAAATAGTAAAAACACCATTAAACCTATTAGAGCTAATTTAAAAATGATACTATAATGGTGTCCCACCAAAAAACCTTCCTTCCAGTTTCTAAAAAAAGTGTTCCACCATTGTGAAACTTTTAAAACCAAGTTCCTCCTGCTACTAAAAAAGGTAACCCCCTAATCATCCTCACTTGCACTCATCCCACTTCTTTTCCACATTCCAATAGACATTGCGAACTTGATGCATCACTCATTCTCATATGTGAATGCTTTCATCTTTGTATATATGTGACTCATATCTTTGTGTTTAGAAAGAGTTATCCAATATTAATGAAATTAAGCAATGATATTATATAGTTTTATTGTTAGTATTTTCTTTTACGATAAATGTTTCAAATTTAATTTCATTGCTACACTTTGGTGACATAAAGTCATTTACATATTATATTTAATATATTAACGATGTTATGGTGAATTCTCTGTTTGTGTTCAAATTTGTTGTTTTGGTTTACATCATATAAAATGAAATAAAGTGTTTTTTACAATTTAATGTAAGAGATATCTATTATGTATATATGTTATTTAAAAAAATAAATTTATAATATTAAAATAAATAAAAAAATATTTTTATTAGTAAATATATTTAAAAAAATAAATTTCTAATATTAAATATTAAAATAAATAAATATATATCTTTATTTGTGATGATGATGATGATTAATGTTCACTAAGACCAAATTGATCTATTGGATCTAAAGATGGTAAGTGATTACTTGGTATTCTTTAGAATTTTGTTTCTGTGCTCGAAAATCATTAAGAGAAGCTTTCCAAGATCACCATACTTTTGTTGAGTTAAGAGGTTAGGAAGGTTGGTAGTGTGACAAATATTTTGAAAATGAGATATAATATGGGTATAGGCTGGACAATCTAAGAGAAAATGCTTTTCATCTTCAACCTTCTTAGTGTCACAAAAGTGACACACTCTTTCATCCCATGGCGTTTTACATACAACAAATTTATTTACATACAACAAATTTATTTAATCCTTTCCCACATAGTTAATGGAAGGCATGGAAGAAAGTAGGTTTAGGGTAGGAGAGATAACTTCATCTTTAACCTTAAATTTATTTAAAGAAGAAATAATTCAATATATAATTTCAATGCATTTTTATTCTTAAGGGAGTTAGTTATTGAGTTAAAAAGACACTTATCCCATAAACAATTGCTCTTTGTTAGCTAAACGTTGACAACGATAAATTGTCTCACAATTAAAGGTAGGAGGTATAGTTAAATACATGAAAATGATGATGGTTTTAGGTAAATGATATACATTTTCTAGGAGGTATAGTTATACATACGAAAATGATGATGGTTTCGAGTAAACAATATACACCTAGTAGCAGAACATAACGTTGTATACCTTGGAATATATACCATCTAACTTAAGGCACCTTTAAATCAAATTATATATATATATATATATATATATATATATATATATATATATATATATATATATATATATATATATATATTCTAACATATATAATATTAAATACTCGACTATATTTTTATCAAGGTTTTGAAACATGGACCATGAAGGATGTATGAAAAACACTTGCCTCACTTATATTATCATCATTTTATCAACAAAGCATACTCGTTCATCATGGAGAAATATAGTTGTCGTGCCTCTTACCCATGAGGTGTAGACCAATTGGTTTGTGTGGGGTTTAGTCTCCATCAAGTCACAAGTTCAAACCTCACGGGGAGGGGTTGAGGGTGGGAGCCATTTGTGGGGGGATAAAAATATCCCATGGGGCTTCTAGACTTGATTGGGTCTCGTACAATCTTAGTAACAACATCCCACTCATGGGCAGATCATTCTTCCATCCAAAATTGGGGCTAGCCCCGATCTAGAATCACCCTAGCTTGAAAAAAATAGTCATTGCACCTCTTGAATGGGTATCCAAAGTCCATTCTACCCTCACGTGCAAGGTGGGGCTATGATCGTGAATGTATGTAAATCCAAGGCTACTTCACGTAATCACTTGGATATCAAAGTGGAGAATATAAACACAGACATTGGAAAACACTTCCCACTATAAATAAAAAGTGCTACGTGGTAGATTTTTCGTGCCACAAAAAAGGCATTAATAAATGCAAATATAAATTAATAAATTTAAATATAAATTAATAAATTTAAATATAAATTAATAAATTTAAATATAAATCAAGGTCATGTTAGAAAAACAGGATCACAGAGAAATAAAATAAAACAAATGCGAAAATAAAACACATAAGATACACAATACAAGAAAGACACAGATATACGTGGTTTACCTAGTGTGAGCTATGTCCACCAAAGGAATTTCCAGGTCCTTCCTTTATTATTATCCAACAAATGAAGGGATACAAACTACCGCACACCCGTTGTAACTTCCTTTTCTTTCTCTCATAGTATCCTCACTCAGAATACAATATTCACAATGATACATAGCCACAATACATTTCCCTCATAAAATAGGGTTTTCTTCTAGGGAAAAAACCCTAACATAACTTCTATCGTCAGATCTGTGACCTTATAATGAACGGTCCAGATTTACTATGAAATTACAATATACATTTACAAGGCATTTTTTCCTTCGGGGGCTTCGCCCTCGAACCCCCCTAGCTAGGGGGGTAGCCCCCCCAGACCTGCAGGGGGGGTAACCCCCCTTGCACTCCCTCACGTGGAGGAGTGTACATTCTTCTGGGGTGTAAAGTCTTAATGGGGTATAAACACAGCTGAAAAACAAAGACCTCTGAATCAGGAAGATAATTAGGCTCCACAACCAACATGTCAATGAATGATTAATGAAAAGTGTTAACAAAAACTTAAAAGAAAATAATTGTTAAAATATAGATATTGTATTGAGTGGTTTGACACTATGACATTGAATTGTGACATTTCATTTATGATAATTGATATATCGCAAAGATATCTTCAAAATATATGCTTTTATTTATTTCTTAATTACGATGTTGTTAATTAATGGAGGTATCATGGCATTAATCACTTGTCTTTGTGGAAAACATATTAAATCTATACATCAATTCATTTTCTCCAGTCCTTGGTTGGGAATGCACAACCTGCCTCTAGAATATCATAATGTCTAAGTCCTCACAAAATTTCATAATGCTTTGGGTAAGGTTATTTCCCTGCGACGATTATAATTGTAGCTAGAAATCAAACTATAAATACTTTGTTTTCCACTACAAGGGTTGTTTTGTTTGGCATCCTTGAATGCCAATCATTAGATCTACGTTCTTAGAGATCTTGGCCGCTGATCTTGTGACTAATCTCAAGAGTGATTTTACCACTTACAGTACTGGAGTACCATACCCTAGAAGGTTTCCATGTTTGTCCAAGGGGATTTTCTACTCGAAAGGAGACTTCCATTAAAGCTCTTCTAAGCTACTATGCAGAAAGGGAAAGAACTAGTCTAACTGCTATTCTAAAACTACGCTATCCTTACTAGAATCCATAAATAGTTCATAGTATTCTACTGAGGAGCAAGAAGAGATTTGAAGATGAATATGAGATAAAAATTAGTTATCAGGTCACATAAATAGTTCAAATAACTTGACAACTATTAACATAGATGCATCTTAGTTTTGACGTAGTAAATATTTACCAAGGAAATACCGATCAACATACTCATATTCAATAACGTAAATTAAACATTAGATAATTATGAACTTTCAGACTTTAGAAATAGTTCTTATATCCAAAAAAATAATTTAGACTTATGCATGTCAATATCAAGCATATCAAATAATCACTCAACATGCATCAATACAGATAGTCATGTTTAATTCTAGATTATCTATGATCAAATTCAGTTAAAAATGAATAATAAGATTTTCTCAAATTCTAACAACAATGCACAAACTGAAGATATAAGGCTTTAATGCATAAATAAATCTGACAAAAGAGAGAAGTGGTTTTCAAAATAAACGTTTAATTAGTCTTGAATAATAGTATTGAAACCAACAAAACATTGTAGAATTGTTTCCACTTCCAGGTCTTCAAAACTTAATAGATTAAGGCCTTTACAACAAAGCACATAGTCTTCTATCCAGAATTTCCAACCGCTGAGTCTTACTACAAAATTACAATAAATAGAAGAAAATGGAACTAGATTCTAGAACTATTTCCCAAAAATAACAAGCCCAGATAGTTGATTTGATCCGTTTTCTAATACTAAGGAAACATATTCTCCTCAGATCTAGGAACACCTGTGATGAATTTTTCTCCTTGCATTTGTCCTGGGCTTTGCCATAAAGAATTTTTTTCTAACAAAAGTGCAATTAACGGAGGCTGAGGAACTTCCTTGTTTAACTTACATTAGTAAATTTTATTGGCAATTCCCTCTCGTCCAGATGAAAATATTGATAGAAAATTATCAATTTCCTTGAAACATTCTATTGGATGAGTAAGAAATTGTTGGACACCTTCTAGATTCTATAAAATCAAAGTATTGATCCCATTTTCCCTTCATTTTTCTTGCTGCTATACATCTGTGAGACAATTTGACAATGGCACCAATTTTCCACGAAATTACACATGAGGCATTTCACATTCTTCAATGATATCTATTGTTGCATCCCATAAGACTGAACAATTCTGACTTGCTTCTTCAATCAAACCCCGTCAAGACAAACAATTTGATTTCCAAGAATCAAGTGAGGCTTGCATTTGGATATTTTATTCCTCATACATTTTGGAGTAACCTAGTGGAAAATTGGTTCCTTGTACCTCCCATATTTTCAAATTATTAAATATAGCTTGGAGTTATTTTTTCTTTTTAGATTCCAATTGGGACTCAACAGAAAATTCCAAGATTTGTTCATGTTGTTCTTTGATGATGTATAATATTGAATAGAATAATACGTGTGAAGATGATAATTTAGCATTAAGCTTCATTGCTTCTTTCCTCAGGATTTATGAATTTTCATTTTTGATCTTCAGTTCTTCCAGTTGAGAAATCAAGTTATGTATTTGCTTATCATTGATCCGGATTATTTTCGGATTATTTTCGGCACGAAATGAGAGCGGAGATATAATAAAGAAATGTACAGAGATATTGAAGATATTCAATAATATAACATAAATGTATCAGAGACACAACCATAAACATAGATATACAGTAATACACGATTTCTATTAATCAGAGAAATGTACAGAGACTGTAAAAATACAGAGTGAAAGACTCGCTAGAATGGTGGCAGCTTATCTCTGAGAAGAGATGTGACGGCTACTCGCATTC
>ML782526.1:458925-493122 GCA_009831015.1 Picea engelmannii | reverse complement strand
CGCCAAAAGTCATGTGGGCCCCGTTTGGGTAAGTTAGTACATCAACTTCCCGGGGTCGTAACTTTTGCATACGATCTCCGTTTTAGGCGTGTGATAGCTCGTTGGAAAGGTATCGCCGAGGAGATTCATTTTGGGGGCTCAATAATGCCTTTGGATATCATTGAGAACATCGATCTAAAAAAACCTTCATTTAGGCCCTCAAAATGGCCCCGGAAGTTAAAACCTGCTAAAAATAGTAAATTGCCAAAATTGCCATAAAGTTGTTTTGAGCCAGTTGGAAAAGGTGGGTGGCCACCGATATCCACCTGGATCAATCATACTCTATGTTGGTCTTCTCTTTGTATTTAAGAAATGTGGCTACCTGTCTATCATGCTCAATTTTAATCTCATCTATTCTTCTTGTCATATATGAAATGATATTTCAAGCGAGATTATTTGCTTCTGTGAGCTATTTAACCTAAGCTTCATGCTTATGTGTCCAACTAATTTCTTGTACTTTTTACTGTTCTAGAAGGTCTTTTATTTTATTTTTTCTCTTTCCTCAACTGGTTAGTAAACATGCTCACAGACCATTTATTTACACTGGAAAATGCCCCTAAAGCATCAACAACTTCCTCTGCAAATGTTTCATTGTTCATATGTGAAACATTCCATAACTGGGTTACTTCTTGTGTGGTTTCTTCATGATGGACCGTTTTCCTCTTTTTGGACTTTCTCTTCTTTATAATTTTTGGTTTTGTCATAATTTTTTTTTGTCTAAACACAAAACAATATTTTGTATAAGAGAAATGTTATCAAGATCAAAGGAGGCGATAACTAGCCTTCCTAGAATTGATGTTATGGGAGTAGTATTGATAGGATCAATAATCTAAACGAATGTTGTCCGGGAAAACTCCATGTCTGTGTTGGTGTTGAGATTTGTATTTGCTTCAATCACTTTGGCAGGGGTCTAGGTATTTAATCTGCTTGAATCTTCCTCTCTTGTTACAACTTTCTCCTATGTAGATTTTCCCACTTGTGTTTCTATTGAAGAAGCATTGTGAACTGATTATGTTTTATTTTTATCTTCTTCTTTATCTTCCTCAATTTCTACAACTCCCTGTTTTTTATTCTTTTCCTTAAGAAAATATTTCTTCCTTTTAACTTGCCATTCAACGAAGTTCAATAAATTAGCATTATTTCTAATTCCATCAATTCTTTGGGATAATTCATGGAAGATTGTGGCTCTCTAAAAAACAAGGTCAAAAGGATTGTGTTCATGAATATATGTTTTTATTTTAACTACGACACAATGTCTTTTGACGACCTCTACTAGATTATGTCTTTTAAAATCTCCTTGGGCGAGCCAGATTCCATATAATAGATCAACTTCCTTTTGAGCATGTTTTTAATTCAATAAGGTATAAATACCTAAATAAATTGGGAAATTAGGCCATTTCCTTTTCTAATTTTTAGCCAAAGTAGCTGCAATGCCGACACTGACAATCTGATATGTAATATCTCTTAATGATAGCCTTTCTGGGACATACCTGGGAAGGAGATGAGGGGGCCCTTCACAACCAAAAATCCTGATGTATGAAAATTATTCATCTACAAAGAAATCGCCAATTTCTTTTATAGCATCCATAGTCTCCTGAGTGAATCTTGGGGTTGGCAGGTTTTTCAAAAGCAGATGCAGGGGAATCATGAAAAAATTACAGATGTCATAGAAATCATTTTTTCAATTGATTTTCCACATTTTAGAGCAGTATAAATGGATTTCTTCCCCAGAGGGAGACCAAATCAAAGCTAAAAGAGGGAAAGGAGTAACTGCACAAACGACATCCACTAAATAAGCAGACATAAAAAACCTTGGGAAATATCCCAGAGGGGCTTCTTGATACTTTTGCACTTCCTGTTTGATATTGGCAGAGAGTATATGATCCCAATTAAAAACTTTCCCTGTGAGGACTTGGTGGATAAGGGGAACCCAACTTAGTTTAAATTTGGTAGCATTTTTCTCACTGTATAGATGACAAAGCATTATGGAAACTGACATAGTGGATTTATTTAGTCCGTGGACATGATAGATCTTGTCACCTATGATTTTGAAAGAAATAATGTCATACTACCATTCTTTAATTAACTTAGCCATTTTCACTTCCTCCTTTTCAATATTTTTCTTAATAAATTCTTTGATGAAATTGTCATCAAGCCTGAATGTAGGTGGGATTAGCTTATACATATTATTAACATCTTCAGGTGTTAGACAACTGAGAGGGGGGGGGGGTGAATCAGTTGTTACTGTGCTTAAACAATTATACCCATTTTAAACTCATTACAAAACACTCAATGATGATCACAATAATTTAGGGAAGCAAGCAATAGAGTATTCAACATCAATCACACACATGAAGTATACAGAAACATATATTCCTGAGGAAACCCATAAAGGGAGAAAACCTCTTCTTCTTCGAATGATAGGCACTCTTTTTACGTTATGTACATCATCTATCTTTGAGCACCAACTCAATGTGAGGCTACCACCTCTATTTTACAAGATGCAACTTGCTGAGAGCACCAAGTCTATGGTTTCCATAGCAACCACTAGAAGGAATCACCAACTCCTTGAGTGTTCTAGCACCAACTGGATGGAAGCACCAACTTCCTGTCACACAGACACCAACCTGTATAACATAGAAAAATAGTTCTCCCTTGCACCAACCTACCACCCTGGTTTTTCTGGCTGCAACCTGATGGAAGTTACAACTCCCTGTGTTCAAGCACCCACTTGAAACTCTGAGGACAACATTCCTCCCTAGCACCACCCTACCACCTTGGTTTCTAAAATTTTTCTTGAATAATACT
Organism: Picea engelmannii; assembly: GCA_009831015.1. Taxonomy (NCBI): domain Eukaryota; kingdom Viridiplantae; phylum Streptophyta; class Pinopsida; order Pinales; family Pinaceae; genus Picea; species Picea engelmannii. The sequence continues at coordinate 490,275 of ML782526.1, read as the reverse complement.
TTACAACAATACAAACATATCAAAGCTTACCACTTCTTCTCTATTCTGTAATTCTTCTCTGCTTTTGTCTGTTCATGCTTGAATCCACTTGCTGTCTCTTTCCATATTCTCTTCCTTTGTTCTTCTCATGCTCTTAGGTTCTCGTACAGTCTGCTCATTTCACCATTTCTGCTTTGTCAAGCTTATATTCTACATCTTTGCATTTTCTCCCTCTGTTCATGCTGTCATGTTTATTACATGCAATTCAACTTGTTTTACGGAGAAACAAAAACCTCTCTCTGTCATGACATTTTTCTTTTATTCCTGCTCTCATCATCCGTTACACTCTGCATCTCCAACGCTCAAGTCATGAATCTAAAAAATGCTCAGGAATCATGATTCCAATGCTCATGAACAATGATTCAACTGCTCAGGAACAATGATTCAGTTAGTGTAACTGAATCATAACTGATCAAGAAATCACGAGATGAAACAACAACCCTTCGATTAGATTCTGTTTGATCAACGCCATTGGATTATACATGTAGAGGCTTTTTTGAATTTTCAATGCGTAACCTCCAATGTGGAGCTTAGCAGCACTAGCTCCTTCCCCTATCTTCTGCTAATGTGACCTTGGGCGATGATCTCATGTGACCATGCGATTGTGGGCGTGGCCAAAGGTGGTTTGAGGGAAATCCACGTTTCACCCCGCAATTCACTACATAGCTCCACGTATGCTTTCTCCAAAATTGTGGTTTCGATTGCGGCCCGCCTTCAACATTTTAAAGTTCACACACCTTCAATCCCTGCAATGTGATGGTACCATCGATCTCATGATATTGACGGTGCTCCTGAACTCAGATCAGATCTAACCTTCTTAAATCAATGGCCATGATATATTTCCTGATCCGAGCAATGATTCCAATGCTCATGAACAATGATTCAACTGCTCAGGAACAATGATTGGCATATGGAACAAACACCTATCCTTATCAATTGACGAATCTACCTCCACTTTGGGAATTTACCTTTCAACCAGATCAACAGTTCTGTGGCCTCTTTCTCGATCAACGGTCTAGATCTCCTTCGGGTATCTGGACTTCTAAAATCTCAAATCTCAAACTGATGCTATGGATCAGAGGACCCAGATTCACTTCGGATGATCTGACACTTGATATATTCTTCGGATGATCTAACGATTGAGATCTACTTCGAATGATCCGACGGTTGAGAATCTATTTTGGCTCTCCGACTCTCTAGGCTTCGGGAATTTCAAAACTCAAACTGAAAATTATTGAAGTGAGATTTCTTCGGAGCTCACGATCCATCTCCACGTATCCCTTTCGATATGACAGTTGAAATTTACTCCAGCTCTTCGTCTCTCCTGGCTTCGCGGATTTCAAAAATCAACTCCACTTCCTTCACTTTCTCCCGTAGTGTTTTTCCTTGAACTGCACAAATTTCTTCCACGCGTCCTTCTGGCAACCGATGGCCTGGATCTTCTTCGGCCCTCAGGTCTTCGCCGATCTCGTTTCCTTCCCAACCACAGACTCCTGAAGTGATTCACTCCAGAGTTGTGGATCATGCGCCACCTATTAGTCTTGACGATGGACGGTCCTTGCTTTCTTCGGGATTTCGAGACTTTGACAAGTCCGCTTTCCTGCGCTCATCCAAAGGCTTAACCTTCATGCATTTATCTATGGATCCAAAGACTGTTGATCTTCGATGCTCAAATCCAATGGATCAGATCTGTACTTCTCTTGGATCTAACGGTTTTCCTAACTCCCAAAATGTATCTTAGATCGATGATTGAGAGCAACTTCAGACCTTCGTCCTTCAGGACTTTGGGACTTTTGACATTTTTTGGTGATGAAACTCTCGAAGTAAATCTCCCATAGTGACGTAGCTTTCTTACGCCACTTTTTGACATGGAACGAGCCAATTTCCTCTTGACACTTGTCATCATCTGATTATGCCATGTGTACTTTTTGACATGGTATGCCAATGTGGTCTGCCACATGTCCTTGTAGACGTGGTTCTCCCTGATCTAATGGTCATCACATTTTCTCTAGATCCAATGGTATTTATTCATTTTGGATTCCGGGCTTCGAGTAATTCGACTTTCAAGTTACCAATTCTTTCAAAGTGAGATTCCCCGAACAATAACCTCCTTGCAGCTTTTGATGCAAACCAAATGTTGTTCATCGATCATGTTATTGGATGGATGGCTCGATCTATCTTCGGTGTTTCTCTTCTATCTTATCCTATCCTTCCACTTAGAATGAGCCAACAGTTGTCGGGTATTCAGTTGATGGTCCTTTGGATCGGTGATCCAACGACCACTGTCGTGCTTCCTCCTGATATTTCTCGTCTTCTTCTCTGCCTTATGTTCTTGCCATCAATGACAAGCACACTCTTCCTGTAAACATGCCAACAATATCCCCCTTTGGAATTGATGGAAACCCTGAAAAGATGCACTATTCTGCTTAGACCTCCAACTGTAGCATCCTGACCACACCTTTTCTCCGCCTTTGACATCAATGTCAAATAAAACATGCTCCCCTTGAGATGTTGCATTTCTTTTCAGAGGTATCATATATTCAACCAACACATACTCCCCCTGACAGGATGGAATCTCTTAGGTGAGAGAAGGGATGACACCCAACTTCTGATGAAGATATTCAAATGGTGTCTTGGCTAGGGGTTTAGTAAATATGTTTGCAATTTGTTCTATGGAAGGAATATAATTCAGCTGAACAACTCTGTTTGTAACCTGCTCTTTGAGAAAATGATACTCTATTGGTATATGCTTTGTCTTTGAATGGAGAACATGATTCTTTGATACACTAATGGAACTGGTGTTATCACAATGAAGTGGAATGGGATCGGTATAAGTTACCTTCAAATCTGCAAGAGTTTGTATCATCCATAAGATTTGAGTGCAACAAGTAGTAACATCAATGTACTCTGCCTCTGTAGTTTATAATGAAATAGATACCTGCTTCATACTAAGCCATGCTACTAACGAATCACCTAATAAGAATGCACCTCCACTAGTGCTCTTTCTCTCATCCAAACAATTTTCCCAATCAACATCTGAATATGCAGTTAATTGAAAATTTTGATTTTTAGGATACAAGAGACCATAAGTCATTGTACCCTTCAAATATTTGAATATCCTTTTGACAATTGCTAAATGAATTTGTTTAGGATCATACTGATAATGACCTACCATTCCAACAACTTGCATTATACCAGGATGGGATGCTGTGATGTACATAAGACTGCCTATCATTGATCGATATGTTCTTTGATCAACATCAGGTGAAATATCGTCTATACTGAGCTTGCAACCAACCACCATAGGTGGTTGAACATAAGAGGAATATTCCATCTGAAACTTCTTTAACATCTCTTTCAAATACTTTTCTTGAGAGATGAATATCCATGCAGAACTTTGATTGATTCATAAACCAAGAAAATATGACAGTTCTCCTATCTTGGACATCTCAAAATTAGTCTGCATTAAATTAGCAAACCACTGAACTGAAGGGTCATTAGTGCATCCAAAAATAATGTCATCTACATAAACCAAAACAACTAATAAATCATCACCTTCAGACTTAATGTACAGATTACTGTCAACAATACCTTTCTTGAACCCTTTGTCCTGTAGAAATTTGTCCAATCTATAATACCAGGCTCGTGGTGCATGTTTAAGTCCATATAATGACTTTTTCAACTTACAAACATAATCAGGATTATCTGTTAGTAAAAATCCTTCATATTGCTCCACATATACTTCTTCTTCTAGATCTCCATTAAGAAATGATGAATTAACATCCATTTGATATACTTTAAAGTTCTTATGACATGCATAGGCAAGAAATATTTTGATGGCTTCCAATCTTGCCAATGGTGCAAAGGTTTCATCAAAATCATGTCCTTCAACTTGTGCATACCCCTTACAGACCAATCTAGATTTATTCTTAACACTTTGTCCTTGTTCATTCATTTTGTTCTTAAACAACCATTTGGGGCCAATTACATTGTTACATGCATGTCTAGGAACAAGCTCCCAAGTATTTTTCTTCTCAATCTGATCAAGTTCCTCATTCATTGATTTTAACCAATTTACATCTTTACTGGCTTCATTAAAGTTATTGGGTTCCACCATAGATATGAAGGCTATATGTGATTTTTCGATGTCTTTGATTATCCTTCTCCCGGTTTGTACACCTTTGTCTTTATCACCAATTATCTGACTTGCAGGATGATTCTTTTGAGTAATTCTGGAGGAAGGTTTTGATCCTATCTGCTGATTTGAGTCTGCCTGAGTATTTGTATCTTCATATGACTCAGAGTCTTCTTTTTCTGATTCTTGGACCTGTTCATATTCAACTTCAGCTGTGTCCTCTATAGCAGACTCAATATTTCTCACCTCTCTTACTGGGATTCCTTCATCAACCTTTAAATCAATGTAATGAACTAATTTATACAATCTTTTATTAAAGCATCTATATCGTTTACTATTGGTAGCATATCCTAAGAAGATGCCTTCATCAACCCTGTCATCATACTTGCCAAGGTTTTCATTATTATTCTTTATGTAGCATTTACCCCCAAAGACTTTGAAGTGTTTGATTGAAGCATGTCTTCCATACCACAGTTCATAAGGTGTCTTGTCACTATGTGGCCTGAGGTGGGATTTGTTAAGAATATGGATTGCTGTGTGTATTGCTTCTATCCAGTAGGTTTGACCAATGTTCTTCTCATTCATCATTGACCTGACCATTTGATGAATTGTTCCGTTTTGCCTCTCAACTACTCCATTTTGCCGTGGACTTCTTGGGATTGTGTATTCTCTCTTGATCCCATGTTTATCAAAGAATTCCTTGAAATATCTTGACATAAATTCTCCTCCTCTGTCTGATCTTACTTCCTTTAACCCGTTTCCTGTTTGATTCTCAGTTAAAGCCTTAAATATTTTAATTTTCTTAAATAATTCAACTTTTTCTTTGAGAAAAGAAACCCAAGTGAGTCTGGAGTAATCATCAATGATCAACATGAATTAGTTTTCCTTCCTTGTGCCTTCCTGTCTTGATGGTCCACATAAATCCATATGAACTAATTGGAGTGGTTTCTCTGTTGAAGTAGAGCTCTTGGATTTAAACTGTGTCCTTGTTAGCTTTCCTACTTGGCAGGGTTTACACATAGAATCTTGTGGCTTTGATATTCTTGGAATATCTTTTACTGCCTCAATATTTTTGAGCTTGATTAAGTGGTCAAAATTTAGATGTCCAAGTCTCCTATGCCATAACCAACTTTCATCATGTTTTCTTAGATGACACTCTTCTTTATCTTCTTTCAACACATATACATTATTATATGTCCTTATGCCTTTAGCCACCACTTGTCCCGAGTTTACAGACTTTATCTTACAATATTTGGAGGTGAACACCACTTCACATCCTCTGTCACACATTTGACTTACACTGAGCAAATTATGTTTTAGCCCATCTACAAGCAAAGCAACCTGGGCTTTTCCTTTACCATTACTAAAAATCACCATCCCTTTACCCTTGATTTTACCTGGTTCATCATTTCCAAAGGTCACATTTCTTGTTTTTCTTTTATTTATAGACATAAAATTATCCTTGTCTCTAGTCATGTTCTTGGAACATCCACTGTCTATATACCAAGGGTATTTTTGTTTTTGAGCTGAAAGTACTAGACCACATTTTTCACTATCTTTCTTTTTCCATGTGCTGGCATTTCTAGCTAAGGGTTTTATCCTTGGATCTGCTTTGTAATTCTTCATATGGCAGTTTTCAGCTTTGTGGCTAAAGTTATGAAAATTATAGCATTCAAGATCATTGTTCAATAAGTCAAAGTGATTGGTGCAACTTTGTCTACTCATTGGCTATTTAGTTCTATGTTGCAAAGATTGTTTATTTCTTGATCTCCTCAATTGCATGTCTCTAAACTTAATTTGAAAATTTGCAATCTTATGACCAAAATTAGAGCAGTAAAAACAATAACCATGGAATACATTTTGGTACCTAAAGGATGGCCTTCTTCTTGGCATTTGTTGCTCCATCTTCTGATATCTTTGTTTTTTATCAGGGATCATCTTGTCTTTATTAGATTTTGGTGGCAGAGTACTCACATGGTTTGATTGTCTACTGACTTGGAACTTGATCATCTTGTTGAAAAGTAAACAAGAAACATGTGTCTAATTTACTTTTCCCTTAAATAAATTGGACAATAAATATTAATCTATTATCTCATTTATAACTGAGTGAGTTGGAATTGTAACATAATTATAAGTGTAGTTAAGTGAGTTAATCTTAGTTTTACTAGTTGTAACTAAACTTGCACTTGGCTTGAGGTTGGAGTATGCACTCGAGGGCAGCTCAAACTACATTGATTGGAAGGACATGATGGAAGAAGTACTCAAAGATAATGGCTTGAAGGATTACATTGACAAAGATGTTCCTAAGCCAGATGCGACAAACACTGCAAATATTGATTCATGGCAAAAGAAAGTGCAAAGGCGAGGAGGATTCTGTTGGAAGGAGTACGAGACCACATTGTCTCAAGTCTCAATGGGAAAAACACACCACATGCAATGTGGAAGGTTTTGATGGATCTGTTCCAGAAAAGTAGCGACCATAGGAAATTGGTGCTCAAAGATAAACTTAGGAAGATCAATATGGAGAAGGGCGACACCATTCCAAAATATCTCACGAAGTTTGTCCAATGTCGGGATGAGCTTGGAAGTGTGGGAATAACAGTCGCTGCTAATGATTTGGTGAGCTTGAATCTCCTAGGACTTCCCAAGAGTTGGCACAGTTATCAAGACTCTGTCAATGGAAGGGAAAAATTGCCAGATTGGGAACAAGGAAAGGGAAAGGGGAGAAATTTCATTCAAAATCCGAGTCTAAAGTCAAGAAGCTAGATTTGTCCAAAGTGAAGTGTTTTCACTGTCATGAACATGGGCATCTCACTACTAACTGTCCGTAGAAGAGGAAGAAGAAGACGATTGCTGGAGATGCAACTGGTGAGGCTCTTGTCTTTCAATTTAAACTTGACTTCTCTTTGATCGCCTGCATGGCTTCAAGTGCATCGGGATCGGTGTGGTATTTTGATAGTGGTTCTTCCTACCACATGATGGGAGATAAAGAGCCTTTCAGTGACTTGGAGGAGAAAGATCTCAGAATTCATATAGAGATGGGCGACGATGGACGATACAGTGCGACTGGTATTGGTACCATTACCTTTCAGAGGGAGTCAGGTAAACCATTTCAATTGAAAAATGTTATGCATGTTCCAGGTATGAAGAAAAAATTAGTCTCAGTTGCAATGTTGGATGATATAGGCTATGATGTTGTTTTTAGCGGTGGAAAATCCTACCTGCAACATAAAGCAACGGGTCAAGTCAAGAATATAGGGATTCAAGTTAAGAATCTCTACATGCTAGAGGTAGATGGCTGTGGTGCCATGGTGGGCAAGGCAGAAAAAGTGGTGAGCTGGGATGAGGGTGAATTATGGAACAAACGATTGGGCCATCTTCATCATGGAGCCTTGACGATCATTTAGCAAATATCTACTGGACTTCCAAGGGGAACACTTGCTCAGTTAGATTAGTGCAAGGGGTGCACCCTGGGGAAGTATGTAAATTTCACCTTTCATGAAAAGGAGAACCGTGCTTCGGTGATCCTGGAGAGAATTCACACAGACATGTGTGGACCATTCTTGGTTGCTTCAATAGAAAAACATAGATATTATGTTATTTTTGTTGATGACTTTTCTCGTAAATGCTGGATATTCTTCATGCAGAAGAAGGATCAAACATTCTCAAAGTTCTGTGAGTTTAAAGCATTGGTGGAAAAAGAGTCGGGGAAGAAAGTGAAGGCTCTAAGGAGCAATAATGGTGGAGAATACATCTCTAACGAATTCAAAGACTTCTACAACAGAGAAGAGATTCAAAGAGAACTCATAGCGCCTCATAACCCACAACAAAATGGGGTCACTGAGAGAAAGAACAGAATGATCGTGGGTGCAACACAAGCGATGTTGCATGATCAAGGGATACCAATGCATTTGTGGGTAGAAGCATGCAATACTGTGGTTTATGTGCAAAAACGTTGTCCTCATAGAATACTTGGAATGAGTACACCTGAAGAAGCTTTCACTGGTAAGAAACCTGATGTTTCTCATTTTAAATTTTTTGGCTCATTTGTTTATGTGCATGTGACCAAGGATTCTAGGAAGAAGCTGGAACCAACTGTTGAAGTTGGGATATTTGTGGCGTACACATAACTACCCCAAAATTATCATATGTATTTTCCAAATAGTAAGATGACTGTTATGCGATGGGATATAAAATTCGATGAGGGGAAAGCCACGCGGTTGTCGCTTGAGAGGGATCTAGACTTGCATACAGAAGAGGAACTGTTGGTTCCCAAAGATGAGTCTCAAGATGTGGATCAACCACATGAGGAGGTTCATGGAGTGGAGGAAACCACTCAAGAAGAGCCATCAAGAATAAATGGCAGAAATCACACCATGAAAGCTGACAGATTGAGACTATATGCTGCAAAAAATGTAGGAGCCCCTACTTCACAGTGCAGACAGAGACAATCTCCTAATCGATTTGTTGGATACATGGCTCTCATGAGAAAATGTATTGTGACTGAACCATCTTCCTTTCAGGAAGTAGTGCAGGATCCCACTTGGGTTGATTCTATGGTAGAGGAGTATGACTCCATTGTAAAAAACAATGCATGGGAAATTGTCCCAAGACCGGTCAACAAATCAGTGGTAGGTTCGAGATGGATCTACAAGGTAAAGCAAGCTGCTGATGGGAGTGTGGAGAAATACAAGGCCAGTTTTGTGTCCCGAGGCTTCTCACAGATCGAGGGGATAGATTATGATGAGACCTTTGCACCTGTCGCAAGGTAATCTTCCATAAGATCCATCCTTGCACTCTCAGCGCAGATGGGCTGACGCATTCATCAGATGGATGTAAAAACTGCATTCCTCAATGAGATCATTGAGGAAGAAGTGTACATTGAGTAGCCATAAGGTTTTGAGACCTTTGACAGGGAGTCGCATGTGTGCAGACTCAAGAGAGCACTGTATGGGCTGAAGCAAGCACCCCGTGCTTGGTACACTCGGATAGACATCTATTTCACTGGACTGGGCTTCACCAAAAGTGAAGCAGATGCAAACCTATACCAAATTTTGGTGGAGGGTAAGATTTTAATCATTGTTCTTTATGTTGATGATTTAATACTGACTGGTGATGAGAAACTGATACACTCATGCAAGGAGGACCTTGCAAAGGAGTTCGAGATGAAGGATTTGGGCCTTCTTCATTATTTCCTTGGATTGGAAATATGGCAGGGAGATGGTGAACTTTTTGTGTCTCAAGGAAAGTATGCAAGGGAGATACTTGGTAAGTTTCACATGGAGGGATGCAAACACATGGATACTCCTCTTCCAGGAAACTGGAGGAAAGAGGATGCTACTTTTGGAGAGGTAGTGGATGCTACTGTCTATCGACAATTAGTAGGTTCACTAATGTATTTAGTGAACACGAGATCGAACATTTGCTATGCGGTTAACCGGCTAAGTCAAGCGATGGTTAAGCCTACCAAACTCTTTTGGAAGGCGGGTAAGCATGTCCTGAGATATCTGAAGGGAACATCTGAGTATGGATTATGGTATAGACAGACAGACGAGGTGAAGTTGCATGGCTTCACGGATGCAGATTGGGCGGACAACCCAACGGACAGAAAGATCACATCAGGGGGGATCTTTAGTATCAGATCTACAACTTTTTCTTGGTACAACAGGAAACAAAGATCCGTGGCACTTAGTTAACTGAAAGTGGAATACATGGCAGCGATTCAAGCTGCATGTGAGGCTATCTGGATGAGAAAGATCTTGGTTGGTTTGTTTGGTTCTCATTTAGATCCGACAATGATTCATTGTGATAATCAGAGTTGCATTAAAATCTCGATTAATCCTGTGTTTCATGATAGATCTAAGCATATAGATATCCAATATCATCATCTCAGAGATTGTGTGCAGTGGAAGATCATGTTTCTTCAATACATTCCTATGGAAGATCAGGATGCAAACATTCTGACGAAGGCGCTCACCAGGAGAAAATTCAAATATCATAGAGACATGATTGGGGTGAAGGATAATCCCTTTCTTGTTGAGAGGGAGTGTTGAAAAGTCAACAAGAAACATGTGTCTAATTTACTTTTCCCTTAAATAAATTGGACAATAAATATTAATCTATTATCTCATTTATAATTGAGTGAGTTGGAATTGTAACAGAATTATAAGTGTAGTTAAGTGAGTTAAGCTTAGTTGTACTAGTTGTAACTAAACTTGCACTAGTGAGAGTTTAGTGAATTAATTATTAATTAATTCAAATCATTGAACTCACATGCAACTGAAGATTCACCACGGTTAACTACATGCATGTCAGATCCAGTGGAGACCCAGTTGAGATAACAAGTGAAAGGGACAGTTTGGCTATTAGTTGTGATTTGAGTGAAGTGCACTCATGCAATCACACATGTAGTGGATATGCTTATGAGCATGTGCAAACTAGGCTATTCTAATTCATTGTGAGAATTAAAATTGCAGGGATTGTGCAGAGGAGGGAGGCTGTCTGGACACAGAGAATTGACATAGGTATTTGCTGATTTTTGTATGATAGTGTGAGACAATTGTATTGTACTGAGATCTCTTGGATTAGAGTTTTGTATGAGATTGTTTCATGATCCATGATATACATAATATATGATAGTGGGGTTTTGAGCTTTACGCTTTCCCAGGAAAACTTATGTGTTATGTGTTCTTGATATTTCACTTTGTGATCGTGGCTTAAATTCTACAAGATTAATAGTAGAAGTGATTATGTATTTAACAGTGGCATATAATTGTTAGATCAGGAGAATCACATGAAATACATTAAGTGTATTGAAATTTCTACACATCTTTACTAGCTTTTTTCTTTCAGGCTGTTCGCTGCTTGAACCACTTACATAGCCTAAACCAGTCTTCAACAAAGGAGATCTCTATTTTCTCATAATGTCGTTTAGTTCTTCTGAGGCTTTAAATCTTGGAAGATTTTGGAGATACAATGCTTTAAACTTCTCCATCTCTTTTCTGGTTTTTACTACCTCTTCTTCCAAGGCTTCACATCTTTCCTTCTTCTCTGATAACTGTCATTTCAGAATGTCCTCTATTTTCTTTGCCTCTTCTAATTATACTTTTAGTGGGGAAAAATATTCATCAGGTTTTTTACTGTCTTTCTCAAACTGTATCAACAATTGTTTTTGCTTTTTCTTCTTAAATCTGAGTCTAGCAATTTCTTCTAGGGCATTGATCAGTTCTCCTTCCAAGTCAACCACAACTTCTTCATCATTAACATCACTTCCTGTGATTTTATTATCATAATCCTCTTTGGCCATAAGCATAAAGTAATTAACCTTATCTTCACAAGCATAATCACTATCTATGTTTCCTGAAGGGTCATCATTGTTTACACATAAACTTTTCTTTTTACCAAATCTCTTGGATTTGTACTTCTCTTCACCTTCAACATTCTGGTCCTTTTTCTTGTGTGGACACTTAGATGCAAAGTGAACTATCTTTCCACAGTTAAAACATTTGAAGGGAAACTTTCCTTGGTACTTTCTTGATCCTTTCTTTAGTCTTCTCACAAATATTTCTTCAATTTCATCAGGCTAAGAATCCTCATTCTTGTTCTATTTAAATGATGCTTCTCTAGAGGTGGGTTTATCTTTACCTATCCTCATTTCATAAGCAGTCAGAGTTCCTAGGAGTTGGTCAATAGGCATAAATTTTATATCATTAAATTCTTCTATAGAAAAGACCTTTGGGTTGAACCTATCTGGAAGAGATCTCAAAATTTTATGAACTAAAGAGGCTTCCTCAATTTTTTCACCAAGTCCTTTCATTGCATTTACTAGTTCTTCAACTCTCAGAAAGTACTTCCCAACAATTTCATCCTCTTTCATAATTAGCTGTTCAAACTCTAATATGTAGGTTTTAAGATTTGCATCCTTTACCTTCTCATTACCTTCATAACTGCTAATGAGTTTGTCCCACATTTCTTTGACAGATTATAAGTCCATAACTTTTACAATTTTTTCTTCTGCAATCCCACTCAGAATAACATTCACAGCCTTAGCGTTGAAGCTGGATTCTATCTTGTCATCCTTAGAAGCTAGTACAACTGGCTTCACATAACCAGTCTTTATCACATCCCAAACATCTGCACCTAAAGCCATTATGTAGGTTCTCATCCTAACTTTCCAGAAGGCAAAGTTTGTTCCATTGAAAAAGGGGGCCTTATTGGTTGAAGTTCCTTCATGGATAGTCATGTTTAAGCTCTAGGATCTACCCTTAGATAAAAGGAACCCGCTCTGATACAAATTGTTAGACAACTGAGAGGGGTGGGGGGTGAATCAGTTGTTACTGTGGTTAAACAATTATACCCATTTTAAACTCATTACAGAACAATCAATAATGATCAAAATAATTTAGGGAAGTAATAAATAGAGTATTCAACATCAATCACACACATGAAGTATACATAAATAGATATTCCTAAGGAAACCCATAAAGGAATCTCAAAAACGCTTAGGAATCATGATTCCAACACTCATGAACAATGATTCAACCGCTCAGGAACAATGATTCAGTTAATGTAAATTAATTGTAATTGATCAAGAAATCACAAGATGAAACAACAACCCTTCGATTAGATTTTGTTTGATCAGCGCCGTTGGATTATACATGTAGAGGCCTTTTTGACTTTTCAATGCGTAACCTCCGATATGCAGCCTAGTAGCGCTAGCTCCTTCCCTTATCTTCCATCGATGTGACCTTGGGAGATGATCTCATGTGACCATGTGATTGCGGGCACGTCCAAAGGTGGTTTGAGGGAAATATGCTTTTCACCCTACAATTCACTACAAATCTCCATGTATGCTTTCTCCAAAGACGTGGTTTCGATTGCGGCTCGCCTTCAACATTTTAAAGTTCACACACCTTCAATACCCACAATGCGACTGGACCCTCGATCTCACGATCTTGATGGTGCTCCTGAACAGACGGATCAGATCTAACCTTCTTAAATCAACGATTGTAATATATTTCATGATCCAAGCTCTAGGAGTTTCAAATCTCAAACCCTGCTTTCTTCCTTATGCCAATCTTCCATAGTCGATGATATGCAGACACCTGTCCTTCTCAATCGATGACTCTGCCTCCACTTCGAGAATTTGACCTTTCAACCAGATCACTGGTTCTGCGACCCCTTTCTCGATCAATGGTTGAGATCTCCTTTGGGTCTTCGGACTTCTGAAATCTCAAATCTCAAACTGACGCTCTGGATCAGATGGCCCAAATTCAATTCAAATGATATGACGCTTGATATCTTCTTCGAACAATCTGACGATTGAGATCTACTTCGGATGATTTGGCGGTTGAGAATGTATTTCAACTCTCTGGCTCTCTGGGCTTCAGGAATTTAAAAACTCAAACTGAAAATTATTGAAGTGAGATTTCTCCAGAGCTCACAATCTATCACCACGTATCCCTCTGGATCTGATGGTTGAAATTTACTTTGGCTCTCTAGCTCTCCGGGATTTAGGGATTTCAAAACTCAACTCTGCTTTCTTCACTTTCTCCTGGAGTGTTTTTCCCTGAATTGCACAGATTTCTGCCACGCGTCCTTCTGGAAACGAAAGGCCCAGATCTTCTTCGACACTCGGGTCTTCAACGATCTTGTTTCCTTCCCAACCACAAACTCTTGAAGTGATTCGCTCCAAATTTGTGGATCCTGTGCCACCTGTCAGTCTTGATGATGGATGGTCCTTGCTTACTTTGGGACTTCGGGACTTTGACAAGTTCACTCTCTTGTGCTCATCCAAAGGCTTAACCTTCATGCATTTATATCTGGATCCAACGACTATTGATCCTCGACATTCAGATCCAATGGATCAGATATGTACTTATCTTGGATCTAACGGTTGTCCTCACTCCCAAAATGTATCTTAGGTCAACGATTGAGAGTGACTTCAGACCTTCGTCCTTCGGGACTTTTGACATTTGTTGGTGATGAAACTCTCGAAGTAAATCTCCCGAAGTGACGTAGCTTGCTTACGTCACTTGTTGACATGGCACAATCCAATTTACTCTTGACACTTGTCATCATCTGATTATTCCATGTGTACTTGCTGACGTAGTATTTTGACGTGGTCTGCCAACGTGGTCTGCCACATGTCCTTGTAGAAGTAGTTCTCCCTGATCTAATGGTCATTGCATTTTATCTAGATCCAATGGTCCTTATTCATTTCGGATTTTGGGCTTTGGGTAATTCGACTTTCAAGTTGCCAATTTTTATGAAGTGAGATTCCCCAAACAATAACCTCCTCACAACTTTTGAAGTGAACCAAATGTTGTTCATCGATCATGTTTGTGGATCGATGGCTCGATCTATATTCGGTGCTACTCTTCTAGCTTATCCTATCCTTCCACTTAGAATGAGCCAATGGTTGTCGGGTATTTGGTTGATGGTCCTTTGGATCAGTGATCCAATGACCACTGTCGCGCTTCCTCCTGAGCTTTCTCTCCTTCCACTCTGCCTTCTATTCTTGCCATCAATGACAAGCACACTCTTCCTCTAAACATGCCAACATCAGGCCTAAATGAACCAACAAATTGGCGGGATGAATTAACAACAATACATGTAGAGATATCAGTATGGGGGATAATCCATCGTACCATGTCGTAATAGGGAAAAATACCTGGTATGATGACAATTTTGTGAAGTTTAGATGCTTTGATATCAACCAAATCGTCGACATCTAACTCATATTCTTTAGTGAAATCCACTTCTTGGAAGAATGTGTAAATTTGTCTCCACTCCATACTATTTCTCATGCTCTTCTTGAATGTAGCATCATAGAAAAATGCCGAATTGGGGTTCTTTTCAATATCGTCTTCATCGTCATTCTGCTGTTTTTCTTTGCTTCTCCGAGTCATTCTATCTTTGCGAATTCCTATAAACAAACAACAAAGTGTAATTTTTACTTAAAAGAAACAACTAACATTTTTATATAAAATTTAAAATAATTTCTAATACTAACCAGTGAAAGGAAACCCCAGAGAGAATGATGCGAATTAAGACTTCTGAGTTTAAGAATTCAGGGTTTTTTAACAATTTGAAAACTTCCTTAGAGAATTTATGAGAATATTGAGGATGATTAATGCATTAAAGCTTTGTACTCAAATCTTCATTCATTGTCATTCAATGTTCATAAAGTCACGACAGAGCTGTAATGGAGGACAAGACAGTTACCACTATTTTAAATCTACGAGGGAAAGTACATTACATGATAGTGGGTCACCGAGAGTTTCAATGGGATAAAATTATATCTTTGAGGAGAAAAGGTCGATCCAACAATTTTATCATGGTTTATTAGAGTTTTAATTGATGTTTTGTCTTTTAATAGTGGTACTAGGGAATCAAACATTTTATTAAAGGGAAAGGCATGAACCTAAGAGCAACAACCGATCCGATCACTAGAATACCAGGAAGGCAAAATACTAAGAAATTAGGGATTATTTGTGAAAGAAAATCGTGGTAAGAATATCCCAATCCAGTACTAGTGGGAGACCGAGAATCGAGGTTTCAAAAAAACTTAAAAAATTATCTAAACTAAAACTTTGATCCAGTATTAATCCTGCTATCACGCATTGAGATATCGGTGAATCAATGATCTGTTGCTAGATAATGAAATGAAGTCCCGATCTAGTAGGTCATGACATTCTTAATGATTTATTGCTTATTTTAAGTTTTAACATTTATTTGTGTTTTAAGGATTAATTTGAAAACCAATTAAAAATAAAATGAAAATAAAAAAAGATGAAAGTAAACAAAGGGACCCATTATTATTTATTGTAAATAAAACTAAATATAATGAGGGGTTGTTGAGGCTCAACAGGTAGAACTACATGTTGAGAATGAGTGCCATGTGTCACACCATATAGCAAGTGGTAATATGGCCATGTGTCATGTGAGGTGGCATGATTTGGAAGTGTGTAAAGTACCAAATGTAATATAATATGAAAAAATAGGAATATTCAACATATATAATTGGAACAACAAAATATTGAGAAGAACAACACCAAAAATAATACCTTTATTCAAAGAAAGAAATGTTCACTTGTCTCTTAGAGGGGGAAACCTCCAATAGAGCATAGCTCTATTACAATAATTCTTAAGACAAGCTTTCTCTTGCCTCCTACTCTTATTTATACTAATTATATCTTCTAAAGAATATTCTAGAGGAAGATATTTCTAGAAGCGGAAGCTTCTATTAGGTCTTTTACATTGACTTGTTCACAATGATTAAATAGGTCTTACTAACTAATGTCGGCCTTTATTACATGGAAAATATATTTAGGCCTTATTAACTAATGTTGGCCTTTATTGCATGGAAAATCTATTATTCTATCTACATGATGGGTTAGGTCCCTAACATGCTCCCCCCCTTGAAAAAGAGCCTTGTCCTCAAGGATTAAGATGAGAAAAATGTTATAGAATGGTAGCCGGTTCCCAAGTGGCATATTCTGGTGGAGTATCCTTCTAGTGAACCAAATATTCCTTGATGGTGCGCTAACATAGGTGATTCTCTTGCTGGTCTAATATGGCTTGTGGCCGCAACCAAATAAAACCTTCTACATCCAACTCTGGTAGGATGGTCTGGTTGTGGCATTTGATTCCAATCGATTTCTTTAGGAATGAGACATGGAAAACAAGATGTATCTTGGAGTGACTAGGAAAAGCTAACTGATAGGCCACTGGCCCCACACGTTTGAGAATAATATAAGGACCATAAAATTATGGTGCAATACTGCTGGGATTTGAGTGAAGTCTTCTTGTATGGTTGGAGATAGAGAAACACATGATCCCCTTAAACAAATTGAAGTTTAGAGTGACCCTGATCTGCCTGTTGCTTCATTCAGTTTTAATCCATTACCAAATTTTCTTTGAGAGTACAGAGAATGGTCATGCAGACAGTAAGATTGCGGTCAACCTCTTGAACCTTGGAGACACCTCGTATGTATGGGAGAACCGATGGTGGCTTCTATCTGTAGACCGATTCAAAAGGAATCATGCGAGTGGTAGTATGATAAGAGGTGTTGTACCACCATTAAGGTTGGTGTAACCACTAAATCCAATGATGTTGTCTACTAGATGCAAAACACCTCAAATATGTTTCCAAACACTTGTTGATGACATCTGTTTGGCCATCAATCTGGGGATGAAGGCAGTATTGAGTTCCCTGAAGCCCGAATAATTCTTAACATAAATTAATGGTAAAAGTGGGATCACGTTCATAAATAATAGAATGAGTATTCCATGGCGTTTGAAGATATTATTCATAAAAAAATGATCCAATGTGGATGCTATGAACGGGTGTTGAAGAGTAGAGAAATGAGCATATTTGGAAAGACAATCCACTACCACCATGATGACTGACTTATTTCCTGATTTAGGTAAGACAACAATGAAATCCATAGAAATATCCATCCAAATAGTAGGTGGAAGTGGAAGTGGTTGGAGTGTACCATGAGGTTTGACAGTATTTCCCTTATTACATTGACATGTATCACATTCAACCACAAAGGTGTGGATGCCACATTTCATACCATCCCAGAAGAAACATCATTTGACCCGTTCATAAGTTTTGGTAAAACCTAAATGGCTTGTTGTAGGTGAAGCATGAAACTCAGAGAGCACCTTGTATTTAAGTGTCAAATGTTTGCTTAAATACAAGCGACCTTTATAGTGAAACTCGTCATTGTGCCAAGAGCGCGCTAGAGTAGCTTGGGGATACTATTGAAGTTTTTGGATTAGGAAAAACATTTTGGGGTCTTGCAACTATTCCTGTCGAACAACCTGAATCTAGTCAGCGATAATGAATGAGAGGGAAAAGAGGGACCCTTCATCTTCATATTTCTTGGAAAGAGCATCAACCACCACATTTTCTTTTCCTTTATTATAAACAATCTCATATTCATATCCAAACAACTTGGTCACCCATTTTTGTTGCCTTGGGGATGAAATTTGTTGTTCCATAAAGTGCTTGAGGTTTTGATGATCCGTCTTAATTTGAAAGAGTTGTCCCAATAGATAAGGGCGCCAGAGATCCACTACATGTAAAATAGCCAACATTTCCTTTTCATAAATTGATTGTCCCAAATGTTGGTCCGATAATTGTTTGCTGGTGAAAGCTAAAGGTCATCTATATTGAATGAGGAATGCCCCCATTCCTCTCCCTGATGCATCACATTCCAAAACAAAGGTCTTGGAGAATTCAGGTAAGGCCAGTACACGAGTAGTGCACATAACTTCTTTCAAGGCTTGGAAGGTTTGGTCAGCTGTTGGAGTCCAACTGAAAGCATTATTTTTAAGGAGGACTATGAGAGGAAACACATTTTTTCCATAATTCTGAACAAACTTGCGATAATATCCCATTAAACCTAGGAAACCATGTAGAATTTTAAGAGTTTTAGGGTGAGGCCAATTATGCATAGCTTAAATTTTCTTGTGATCCATCCTTACACCATCCTTGCCAACAATATGACCTAGGTACTCAACTTCAGAGGCGCCAAAATCACATTTAGACTATTTGAGGAAAAGTTGGTGCTTGGAGAGGAGATGGAGAACTTGATCTACATGGGTGAGATAGGCTAGGCATGTTTTACTATATATGAGAATATCATCAAATAAAACTAACACAAAGTGATGGAGGAAAGGATGAAAGAAATGATTCATGAGACTTTGAAAAGTGGAGGGGGAATTATAGAGGCCAAAGGGAATAACCAAGAACTCATAGTGGCCACCATGAGTGAAAAATGCAATCTTTGGGATGTCTACCTCTTTCATACGTATCTGGTGGTAGCCCAATCAGAGGCCAAGTTTTGTAAAGTAATGAGCCCCACTGAGTTCATATAGAAGGTCATCTATGATGGGAATGGGAAATTTGTCCTTGATGGTGAATTTGTTAAGGGAAAAAAAATCAGGACACATGCACCAAGTGCCTTCCTTCTTGAGGACCATGACAACAAGGGAATAATAGGGGATGGTACTAGGATGAATAACACTTGCTTCTAATAATTCTTGGACAATTTTCTCAATTTCATTTTTTGAGTAAAGGGATTATGATAAGGGTGAACATTGCTAGGAAGAATGCCTAGGATTAAAGGAATGGAATGGTCATGGTCTCTGCGAGAGGGGGGAAGGCCCTGGGGATTTTGGAAAATAGTGGGATGGTGGGAAATGCTAGCTTGAAGTTTGAGGTGTATCGGGGGTGTCTCAACTGCTTGAATGGAATGGAATTGGGCAATGATGCTAGAATGACCTTTTTTGAGTAATGTTTCCATGCGGTGGGAACTGATGATATCTGGGGACCCTACTATAATTCCTTAGAATTTATATTGTTGTCCTTCATGTTGGAATTGCATGGTTAAATCCTTAAAATCCATGTTTATGGGGCCAAGAGTGCATAACCATTCAACATCAAGCACAATGTCATAAACATCCATGTCAATAGAAAACATGTGATATTTCAGTTTATGCTGACCTATTTGTAGGTGCACATTTTCACAACACCCCCCACATTTCATGGAACCACCATTGGAAATCATGATTTGAAAATTGTTGACAACACGAATATAGTAATTGACCTCTTGAGCACGGAAATAATGAACAAAATTATGAGTGCTTCCACAATCAACTAGGATGATGACTTTCCATTGCTTATTGTAACCAATCAATGTGAGGGTTTGGGGAGAAAAAAAAATCAGTGATAACATTCAATGAAATCAGTGGTCAAATCCAGGAGGATCAATGGGTGGAGAAATATTATCTACTTGGGGTATCTCAGCTTCAGGAGAGACCTCAAAATATTCATTAGAAACATCCTTTGAAATGGCCATAAATAGTTTCTATTCTTTACACTTGTTCCCTAGAAATTATTTGTCATCACAATTATAGCAGAGACCCTTGAGTTGGGGTTCATCCATTTCCTCTCATGTTAATTTTTGGACCTTGAGAGGAGTGGCCTGATGGGCACGGGTGGTGCGTTTAGGGTGGGGAACAAAGGTGGGTTTTTTTCTCTGGGCCAAGATGACTTGTTGTGACTCCTTGGCATGTTAGTTTCTTCCAACCAAGTCTGTGGGTGAGCCATTATGATTTGATCTTGGATTTCATCCTTGAGGCCACTGATAAAACATTCCCTAAAAGGAGCATATGTCATGCCCTCCGTTCGAAAATCCAAGCTCTCAAAGAAAAAAATAAAATCTTCCACTGTTCCAGACCGTTTCAACTTGGTTAGACATCCTAAATGGTGGTTGTCTGTGTCAAAGAGTTCATATAGCTCATCAACAAACTACGACCAAGAAACATACCCTTGACGTGGATTTCTATGCCGTTTCCACAATTTCCATCATTCCAGATCCAAATAGATAATTCCATAAAAAATCTTGATCAACTCATCAATAATTCCATGCAGGGAGAAATAATGTTCCATTTGAGTGACTCACGCTGTTGGATCCAAGCCATCAAATTTTTTTTCCTCAACTTTGGGAAGATGCGTGTCACGAAGTAGGGAGATGGAATGAGAGTGCATAGGCTGGTTGGAGTCAACATATTCATGATAAATATGTGGGTTGGAGGAGGAAGGACCTTGGAATTTGTTCATGAATTGTTGGAGAGCGAAATTGACTTCAATAATTTGGCTACCTAATTATTTATGGATGTAGTCCATTTTGGCATGAATGGTAGGAATGTCCTTATTCACTTGGGCCTGAAGGACAATAAGGTAATTTTTCATTTTTTGATTGGTTTCTTCTTGGTGGGTGGGATCCATGAGCGAAAGAGAGGTGGGTCCATGGAAAAAAAAGTAGATAAGTGATATATACCACTACAATTAGGGACACGGGAGAAAACCAATGGGATAAGTGGGAAATAAAGGTGTCGGGAAGGGTATGGGTCAACGGGGTAAAATAAGAAGTTAAAAATGATAGGTATCACAATAATAAGGATGAAAAGAGGAATCCAATGAGATAGGTCTCAAATAAGGTTGCTGGACGGACCCAATTTTGGTTTTTTACTCTTGCGGAGTTATACTTCGACTTGAATAATACTATAACGTCGAAATGCCCAAATTCATAACAGAAAAAAATGTGTAGGAATTTCACAACCATATTGAAAGAGGCAAGGTTATGCATCCAAAATATCCTTTCTTTTCCTTTTCAGAATATTTCCCCTGGTTAGGGTTTGTAGGGTGTCTATGGACAAGGGTTTTCCATGTGCTATAACTCTCTGATATACGTGCGGAGTTGAACAATAGTAGTTGGCCCAATATATCAGGGAACCAACTAAGGAGGCTTGATCATACCCTTATCCATACTACCCAATTACCCAATTACTAGAGAGTATCTTCCTGAGTTCTATTCTCGGTGGCACTACAACAATCAGGCGACCAATCGATTGATCTAGGGTTGGTTTCAGGAGAGCTAGGGGAATCCATATATACCTGTTGGTGTGTGGGAGTAATGGATGTGTACATATTCTGTCTGATGTGGTACTACTATGTTGGATATGTGTTATATTCTTTGTACGACTATAATAAGCGCCCTCAAACTTTTTTTCCTCGGTTTTTGTGTCCATTTTTGGGTGATTTTTCGTCACATGGTTTTTCGTCGATGGTTTTCTATTTCCAGTTAAGGAATTAGGGTTGTTGACTAATCCATGCCATTGGATTAGGGTTTTGGATTCCGTTGTCTCCTATATGTATATTGTATTGTAAATAATGTATGATGTGAACAAATATAGAATATGCTAGTTTTCCCGGCTTGGGTTTCCATGGGAAAAATCTTTGTGTAAAGTGTGTATTTACCATTGTAGATTTTTTGTTCTTTTATTGAAAATATGTTTGCAGTAAAATATTGTACAAGGTTAAAATCTACATACTCAAGGGGTACCAAAATGGGTTACAAAGTTTTCCAACAAGGGAGAAACTTTTGGTTTCTAGGGAACCTTGTGAATCCGTCTGTATCCCCTGCATGTAGTCTTCTCCACGACAATTTTACTTTCTGAATGAAAAATATCTATGCTTTAAAGAAGCTGATAGTACACGTCTCTACCCTATAATTGTTTTTTACCCACAATTCCTACCAAGGAAAGTGTTCTAATACCACTTGTAAAGTACCATATGTAATATAATATGTAGAAATAGGAATATTCAACAGATATCAATGGAACAAAAAATATTGAGAAAATCAACACCATAAATAATACCTTTATTCAAAGAAAACAATGTTCACTTGTTTCTTCGAGGGAGCAACCTCCAGTAGAGTAGAGCTCTATTATAATAATTCTCAAGAAAATATTTCTCATGCCTCCTACTCTTATTTATACTAATTCTATCTTCTAAAGAACATTCTAGAGGAAGATCTTTCTAGAAGCGAAATCTTCTATTAGGTATTCTTACATTGACTTGTTCACAATATTAAATAGGCCTTACTAACTAGTGTCGGCCTTTATTACATGGAAAATATATTTAGGCCTTATTAATTAATGTCAACTTTTATTACATGGAAAATATAATATTCTATCTACATGAGGGGTTAGGTCCCTAACATAGTACCTCATCTTCAAGGTGTCAACTCAGATACCAGACTGAGTGCTAGGAGTTGTTTTGACCACTGGTTTACCCAAGGGATGATATCTCGATACCCTGGTGGGATAGTACCTAGGATATTGGATATCAGAGGAGTACTATATGTTGGTCAAGAGTGGAAAGGGGCTGCAGGTTTGATGAACTGATGCCCCGATGGGCCGATCATCAGTAAAGTGGAGACCAGAAGGATTGGGAGTACTCTTATATGCAGTGGGTCAACACCCTAGTGAGATGGTGAGTCGGTGCCACATCGATACCATGTCACCACCATTTGGAGGCATGGGGGGTTGTGTAGGTGACGTTGAGCCATATGGGTGCTACATCGTGATGAGGTGGCTTTTGGCCATTAAAGGCCTAAGAAACTTGGGAAGGCCATAAATTTTAATCCAACACTCGGATTTGAGCATAATTACAGTTTTTGGGAAGCTCTTGAAGAGAATAAGATGATGGTGCCCTCGAGAAGAGGCTTTGAGATGGTTAAGGAAAAACAAAATTCTAATACCCCATCCCTTAAAAGGTACTTAGGGGTTTGGGTGTCTTACAATCATCTATTGAAAAATTAAATGGTTTATTTTTTATTACTTTGGTCGAAATGATCTATAGTTTCCTTTAGATTAAGACTTCAATGTTGTGTATTGAAAAATTAAACGGTTTGATTCTTATTACTTTGGTCAAAGCGACGTGAACAATTATTCTTGAGCTTTAATCATTTTTTTTTTAATTATAATATTGTACACAACTTATCTCTAGAAAGTTGAAGCAAAAACTTAAATTAATTTGAAAACTATAATTAAATTTACGTTGAAACTGTTATGAAATTGCAAATTTGAAAATATTGCAATTTTAACTATGTCTAGTTTGAGTCAAAACATTGTTTAAAAAATAAATCTAGAATCGAGTCACATTTTCAGAAAATCTAGTTATAATCAATAAAAAAAATTATAATATGGAATTTGTTTTTAAAACTTTGTTTAAAGCCTGATATGTTTCTTATTTAATATCTTTAAACTTTAGGATAATCACGTTTCCATGAAATCCATTTAAAACTAATAAAAACAATTATAGTACATATTTTGTTTAAGACTTGATTTATTTGTTGTTAGATCTTTTTGAAATTTAAGATCAAAGTTTTATGTGTTTGTCCATAAATTATAGGTTTGTGTAAATTATAAGTTAATTGATTGATCTAGAGTTTTAGTTTTTATCGGGTTGTTGATTCAATTTCTATATCTTTTTCTTCATCTAGATATTCTTAAAATGATTGCAAACTTATTTTTAATGTTTGCAAACTTATTTGTAATGCACATACATTTTAAGAAGGCGAGATGATTGGAAAAATAATTTGTTGCCATGATTATAACTTACTTATTTTTGAAACAACACATATGGAAACACTCCAACATGGGCAAAAGAGAAATACATATACATATCATATAAAGTATTTTCAATATATGATTGTGCATTTTCTTTCGTCTCTACATTGAATTACAAAGAAAATACACTTTGCTCGTGCAAAGCTAAATAAATTTTCCTTTTTATGAAAAACTTGAAAAAGAAAATGGAAGACCCAAAAATTGTGGCAGTGATAGAAAGGATGATAAATGATGCAAGAGCATAGACCCCCTCCCAAATCAAATTCAAAATATCGAACCTTCCAGAAGACGGACGTGGCCAAGAGGAAACGACATGATTTGTTGCGATATTTGCTGTTTTGAGTGATCTTAGCGATATTATGAGGATAGATTTGATATGGAGTGATTCAATCCCCTTATTGATCCTTTTAATATTCATTTTTATGAATGTAATCATGGGGGAACGAGTGAAATGAAGCAAAACATTATGTAAACCAGGCGAGAGTGGCAGGGGCCTAATAAGTTCCCTTAGTGTGTATTTGAGCTTGATAAGTTCCCCACAATTAGATCACATGGTGAAAATGGAGGGACACATGTCATGATCGTGTGATTGCGGGCAGTCTCGAAGTGGATTTGAAAATGACTAGTTGACCCCCCCAAAAGACTACAAGTTAAAACCGCTATTCCACGTGGTAAACTTCCATCGTTGTTAAGACCAAGGTCATAACTTTTGGTTCCAGGGATAAAGTATTGGGTGCCAATGTTAAAGGAGCTGACAACTGGAAGTTAGCTTCTGGTGTTAATGTGAAGGGTCCTGGATTTGAGCCTTCAACATCGATTTGGATAGGACGGGACGAGGTGTTGGGAGGGAGCACAAGATTTGCATGAGATGGGTGCACGAGAAGGGTGGAGTTCCTATGAACTTCACGATTGTCTAGTGTGAAGAAGAACACCATTAAAATCCAGGGTGTCGAATAGAAGGAGATTGCCAGTGTTTATTGCTGGTATGGACATGACCATTCCATTTCATGGGTCCATAACACACAGGTATGAGGATCAAACACATAGATAAATTGATCTTCATGACTCCCAGAATTGGTCTTCATCAATAAACACAGACGCACATCATTCACAATTACATGTGGATCTCTATGTTGTTGGAAAGATACAATCAAGAATCTTATGGGCTCTAGAAAAGTGCATAGTGTGGTGAACAATGTTGCTGTAAATTGTTGTACGAGGAAAATAATATTACAGAGCGATATGGTGTGATGATCAAAATAATTCATTACAAATTACAAAAATATGAAACCAACAATGATCAAATCCATTAAATTTAGGAATTTGAAGATCAATTGAAGAAAATAAATAGCTTCCACATTGCGCCATTGGTAGTTACATATCTATTCCAATGGGACCAACATAATGTTGATTTAGTGGTCCTAGAATTTGGTGTCTGGAAAATAGTATTTGTAGAAGCTATATCATTTATCAACCCCTGGTCAAATGTTAATTTAAGTGGGGCTATCTAAATTTGACATGATACATGCCTCAACAACAAGGAAAAATGTACAAAGGAGCAGTAATCATGTACTCACTCACTAACCAAGTTTCAACTAATCATAGTCCATGTTTCATATTACACTTAAAAGCATTGAAATGCATGAATTTACAAAACCTTGACACTCAAAATTATAAAATACAACACTACGGAAATTACCAACATTTCTCACACCTAGATCTATCAACAAATGATCTAAGGACATGGTTAAAATGCAATATGAAATTTCAAAATGCAATGAGGAAAACTAGAACCCAATGAAGTTTTCAATACAAAATATGAAGATGAGAAAACCGAAGCCAAATATCTACTTTACAAGGGGCATGATTTAAGCATTCCAAATTAATCCATAAATGACACAAAATAATACCTAGGATTTTTATCAAGGATATGAATATAAAGAAGTTTAAACTACTTAACTTAAAACTTTGCCCATAAATAAAAATCAAGCCATATGAACAAGAAATTAAAATATAATAATTTTTAACATAAGAAAAAATGTAAACCTAAATAACAAGGAGTTTTGCAGTCTCGAGGATTAGCCCAGTCATGAGCTAGATGTGATATCTTTCCCCCAAACTTGGGGAGGTCACAGGTTTGACTCTCTTGATCCACTCCGAATTATGAAAAATAAAAAGTTAAAACCCTAATAAGTTTCAACATGCAAAAGAAATTAAATTGAGATACCAAGAATTATTCTAACAAAAATATGAAAAATAAAAACTCAAACCCAATAATTTAAGCTTTCAGAACCGCCAAACAGAAAGATTCACCAAATGGCCTAAGAAATCTCAAAAACATAAAAAATAAAAAATAAAAAGTTTCAATATGAAAAAGACATTAAACCTAGATATAAATAATTTTTCTAACAAAATAAAACTCAAACCCAAACATTTGGTGCCAAACATGCTATAATTTAGGCTTTTAGAATCACTCAATTAGAAACATTCTTAAAATCATCCAAAAATTCTTAATTTTGAACAATATGGAAAATTAATTTTTAAAAAATTACACATTTGCAGTTGTTGTAGCAACCACTAGAGATTTGTCATTGTGGTGTTCAAATATTCTCTTATAATAAAATACTCCACAATTTTTTTCTATCCATGTGTATTTGGATTGCCTGCAATATGTTTGACGAAATGTCAAGTTTAATAGAATGATTGCAAAGTATTTGCAGAAAAATGGCAACCATGAACAACATAATTGCATGGGATATTATAATATCCCAGCCTAGATGACTTGGGGATATGATAGGGAAAAATATTAAAACCAAATATTTATTCAAATATCAATGTATCCTCGAATATTTAAATATCATAGTGAGGAAGAGCAATGAAACAAAATCAATTTGCATAGATTATCAACTACTCAACAATGTGACCATTATACACAAAAAGACCCTACAAATAGATACTTCATCTCATATGGAAATATTCTTGGATTGTATCAAAGGGGCTATAGAGTTTTTAAAGATTGATTTAAGTGAGTTCACTAATTTTAGAATTCAACACTATCAAATGATAAATCCACACCCATCACTAGTTTTTGGAAAATCAACTTTTGCAACAAAGGATGGAGACAAAAAACATTTGTTGATGCACTTTGGATCCAAAAAATATCCAACCTATTGAATAATTTGACGAATAATATCTGGGGACATATTTATGAAAATTTGTAAAAGCATTCATAAATGACTGTATGATTTTTCCATTAAAAAGGTAGACCACTTAGACAATGAGGTATCACCAGAAAAAAACTATGCATTCCTACAAAAAATTATGTTATGAGATTTATTTGACATTATTATCCTTTTAATGGTCATATGACAGATATTGCAAAAAAATATCAAAAATTAAACAAATCACCTAATCCTAGACATAAATACATGAAATAAGACATGATTTAAATTGACAGCAACACATTAGGCTAGATCTTTTTACAAAATACGACATGATTTAAATTGACAGAAACACGTTAGGCTAGATTTTTTTACAAAACAAGACATGAATTTTTTAGTATCCCAAATAAAAAAGTATCCGACAAAATCACTTACGATTTTCCAGCAAAATTATATGAAGAATAGAGAACCTAAATTAGAACAAACATTCACATTGTGAAACAAGACATGGTATAATATTTTTGAATCAACCTTTATAAAAATGTCCTTGAAATGCCATTGGAAATTTCAAGCAAGGAAAAAAACAGAGACACATGAGATTATTGATATGGACCAAAATGATATGATACATATATGCCTCTATAGTAAGTTAACTTGTAGTTAAGGACATCACTTAGAGAACAAGCACAAGGTAGAGAGTGCATGCTTTTTTGATGACTGGCAAGAATTAAGAAGCCACAAACCCCATTATTTTTTTGGGTTGCGACACAGTGTGTGTTTCCACACTCCAACAAAAGAAACAAAAGTTTCAATTGGCTATTTATATTCTACACATTGTTCTTGAATTGTTGTAGGGGCATGGCTGTAATTGGCTATTTCTATGCTACACAATGTTCTTGAATTGTTGCAGAGACAAGCCTGAATCAAATTGGATTTTTTTCCATACGTGTTCATTGCACACAAAAAAAGCACGTAAGGTGAAAGATAAGCTATGAGCATTTCCATTGCACTTATGAATAATCAAAACAAATCAGTTATTTAATAAGTAAAATCATTTTTCAACTTTTCATAATACCTTTTTTATTTTTATTTTTTAATCCGAGATGTAAGATCACGTTCTCTTCGTTCAATGTGAATCTATTATGAACTCGAAGGTCACGTAGCATGTAGACAATGGTTGGTTTTTTGTGTAGATATATCTCATATGGAATGTCTATTAGTCCAGTGAGCAGATCATGTAGAAGAGGCTCTTTGATAATGCACTATACAATATTTTTGTCAATGGTGCGGATAATAGCATTGAGGTAGTGTTTATATGTGAAATGGTGTCTTTGATTACATTTAAGACAATCAATCATTGCATCTTTTATCAGTGAAGATGCCCTTGTAGGAGAGTTGCAAAATGTACAAACATTCTCGAACAATGTTGAATATGCATTTGCTATTGTCAGTGCACCTTCAACCTATATACACATTGCATAAGGGAATTAGCTAAAAAATGTATATACATGTATACAAGTTTAAATATTGTTGTATAAGAAGTTTGTAGATGAAGTTGTACATGTATACTTACAACATTTGCTAAACTAGTTAGTTTTTTCAGATCCTCTATTACTTCTGTTTTGAATTATGTTATGACTGTTGATTGTGTTGTGCAGAACAAATTCTCTTTTAAATATTTGCTGTTGCTTGTATTTTTAAACAACATCATGGAGAATTTTCCTATTTGCAATTGTTGTTCCAATGAACTAAAGAAATGTTCGTATGTTTCAAACAATTGAAGCTGCCGCGTGGAATGTTATAATTGTTATTTCAATGAATTTAATATATATTAGCAAATAAAAGTTACATGAATGAACATTGGAAGTTGGTGTAGAGGATACTCGACTCTATTGACTAGATCCAATAGTCGAGTAAGAGTTAGTCGGTTGACTGTCAAAGCAAAAGTCGGTTGAGGGTTCTGTTAACCGACCAACCCAAAAAATTAAGTAGTTACAATTGCCTCGTAGCTCATGTAGGTATAAATAAACAAGCATGTATCATAGAAGAGGGTATCCATTGTGTTGTATTGATTCATCTATTTAATAAAGGATGTTATTTGGGCTTCCACTACTTTGTGTATGTCTCTGTTTATATGTATGTATATGTGATTCTATGTTTTCTTATGTACTGAACTGTTGCTAACACTCCCCTTCTTTTCCCTAGATTACAACATTGGTTTCGTTGCTGGTAGTTCTGAACCTGGGCATGCAGAAGATCACATAGATGATAACTTTACAAGACATACGCGAATGGTGAGAGCAAAAAATTGAAAATTACATTAGGAATTATGCAAGAAGAAACAACCTATCGCTAGGAGAAGCATGATCATGATTTTTCTTGGAGACCCACAAAATATTTCTAGAAGCTATCCCAGAATCCTTGTTCGAATACATAAAAAAATATGGTAATGCGTAAATTGACGTCCGACGAAAAATTAACCCTCAAGCTTACAAACGAGGGTCGAACGAATCTTCATGAGTGGGTTGAAAGAATCGTCGAATATTACATAAGAAAACAATCTATTTAGGATCAAACATCCCTTGATACAATAAAATACAAGTTCTACACGTAGCTACACGATGGATTTCTGTGCATAATTCCCAGTTTGCTTCATAAAATTTTGCTTGACAAAGGTGTAAGTGACATTGTTAAATTATGACCTCGACTTGGTACCCCACCAAAAAATAGTCACTAGGAAGAGAGAGATGAAAAGTGGGCTGAATTCCTAGAAGCAATGTGCAAAGATACAAAACAAGCGTGCGACTACTTTTTGAGCAAATAAACATGACCATCTTCACTAAATCCAAGTAAGTCAAGGTGACGATCAAGGGTCGACTCATCCGTGAGATGACATAAGAAAAGAGAATATCAACGTTTGTTCGAATGGAGCATAAATGTCTTTGAGAGGAAATAAAATTTACAAACAAACGCCCGACATCCAAAAATTGGAGCAGGACAAGAGACAAAAGAAAAGATAGGAGATTTGTAACCTATGGACTAGTCGAAAGTTGAATGGAAAATTGGTCAGAGAAGATAATCCTGAGAGAGTGCGTGAGCAACAAGAGTCTGAAAGAAATCGACCAGAGCTGGAAATAACAAAAACCATGACGATACCTGATATAAGTAACGAAGAAAAATTGATAGAGTCTAGCATGAGAACCCATCAACTGAAAACCAAGACGAAAGCATGATTATGAAGAGTTAGGACCAATGATATGCACTCCTCCTGTTCAAGAAACCGACCCTTTAATTAGAGAATTCATTCAACAAAGACTTCATATCAATGAGCAATCTACAAGATTATGGTATATAACTGACAAACATGGAAAATTACACAACACACTCATTGTCAAGACATAAAGAAATGAAGTCGATAAAATGCTCATTCACATCAAGGATCTGATGGACATTCCCCCCCCTCCAAATCTCATATCAAGAGAAAAAAATCTAATAGATTATAGTTGTGAAATGACACATCCGAAAGAATGACATATCATTGAATATAAAGACCAAAGTTATCAAAATGAAGAAGTAACTCATAGTGAAAACAAGAAAAAATTACTTTTATCATACCATCACTCAGAAGACCGACCGACATACAAGTCAAAATCATAAAAACCAACTAAGAACCCAACATCCTAGTAAAAAATTGTGATAAGTAGAGGATCACAAAAATCTAGTGTTCTAAAAAAGCATCCAATGGGCTCAATAATATTCCCCTTTATGAAGGAGACGAGGATCCAAGAAGACATTGGTTTGTATGTAAAAAATTATGGGATGCAACAAACATCTCATATGAAGATAAGCACAATTTGGTGCCGCTCTTTGACATCATGCTCTAACATGGTTCATGAATTTAACATAAAATTAGAACTGATCAAAATCAGAAATAAAGAGCATTTTTTTTTATCATTTTTCAAGGTCCAAGATGTTACACACTTGGCCGCACAAAAACTGAAAGAAATAAAGCAATGACCA
>ML782526.1:411797-440335 GCA_009831015.1 Picea engelmannii | reverse complement strand
ATTCTTAATGATTTATTGCTTATTTTAAGTTTTAACATTTATTTGTGTTTTAAGGATTAATTTGAAAACCAATTAAAAATAAAATGAAAATAAAAAAAGATGAAAGTAAACAAAGGGACCCATTATTATTTATTGTAAATAAAACTAAATATAATGAGGGGTTGTTGAGGCTCAACAGGTAGAACTACATGTTGAGAATGAGTGCCATGTGTCACACCATATAGCAAGTGGTAATATGGCCATGTGTCATGTGAGGTGGCATGATTTGGAAGTGTGTAAAGTACCAAATGTAATATAATATGAAAAAATAGGAATATTCAACATATATAATTGGAACAACAAAATATTGAGAAGAACAACACCAAAAATAATACCTTTATTCAAAGAAAGAAATGTTCACTTGTCTCTTAGAGGGGGAAACCTCCAATAGAGCATAGCTCTATTACAATAATTCTTAAGACAAGCTTTCTCTTGCCTCCTACTCTTATTTATACTAATTATATCTTCTAAAGAATATTCTAGAGGAAGATATTTCTAGAAGCGGAAGCTTCTATTAGGTCTTTTACATTGACTTGTTCACAATGATTAAATAGGTCTTACTAACTAATGTCGGCCTTTATTACATGGAAAATATATTTAGGCCTTATTAACTAATGTTGGCCTTTATTGCATGGAAAATCTATTATTCTATCTACATGATGGGTTAGGTCCCTAACATGCTCCCCCCCTTGAAAAAGAGCCTTGTCCTCAAGGATTAAGATGAGAAAAATGTTATAGAATGGTAGCCGGTTCCCAAGTGGCATATTCTGGTGGAGTATCCTTCTAGTGAACCAAATATTCCTTGATGGTGCGCTAACATAGGTGATTCTCTTGCTGGTCTAATATGGCTTGTGGCCGCAACCAAATAAAACCTTCTACATCCAACTCTGGTAGGATGGTCTGGTTGTGGCATTTGATTCCAATCGATTTCTTTAGGAATGAGACATGGAAAACAAGATGTATCTTGGAGTGACTAGGAAAAGCTAACTGATAGGCCACTGGCCCCACACGTTTGAGAATAATATAAGGACCATAAAATTATGGTGCAATACTGCTGGGATTTGAGTGAAGTCTTCTTGTATGGTTGGAGATAGAGAAACACATGATCCCCTTAAACAAATTGAAGTTTAGAGTGACCCTGATCTGCCTGTTGCTTCATTCAGTTTTAATCCATTACCAAATTTTCTTTGAGAGTACAGAGAATGGTCATGCAGACAGTAAGATTGCGGTCAACCTCTTGAACCTTGGAGACACCTCGTATGTATGGGAGAACCGATGGTGGCTTCTATCTGTAGACCGATTCAAAAGGAATCATGCGAGTGGTAGTATGATAAGAGGTGTTGTACCACCATTAAGGTTGGTGTAACCACTAAATCCAATGATGTTGTCTACTAGATGCAAAACACCTCAAATATGTTTCCAAACACTTGTTGATGACATCTGTTTGGCCATCAATCTGGGGATGAAGGCAGTATTGAGTTCCCTGAAGCCCGAATAATTCTTAACATAAATTAATGGTAAAAGTGGGATCACGTTCATAAATAATAGAATGAGTATTCCATGGCGTTTGAAGATATTATTCATAAAAAAATGATCCAATGTGGATGCTATGAACGGGTGTTGAAGAGTAGAGAAATGAGCATATTTGGAAAGACAATCCACTACCACCATGATGACTGACTTATTTCCTGATTTAGGTAAGACAACAATGAAATCCATAGAAATATCCATCCAAATAGTAGGTGGAAGTGGAAGTGGTTGGAGTGTACCATGAGGTTTGACAGTATTTCCCTTATTACATTGACATGTATCACATTCAACCACAAAGGTGTGGATGCCACATTTCATACCATCCCAGAAGAAACATCATTTGACCCGTTCATAAGTTTTGGTAAAACCTAAATGGCTTGTTGTAGGTGAAGCATGAAACTCAGAGAGCACCTTGTATTTAAGTGTCAAATGTTTGCTTAAATACAAGCGACCTTTATAGTGAAACTCGTCATTGTGCCAAGAGCGCGCTAGAGTAGCTTGGGGATACTATTGAAGTTTTTGGATTAGGAAAAACATTTTGGGGTCTTGCAACTATTCCTGTCGAACAACCTGAATCTAGTCAGCGATAATGAATGAGAGGGAAAAGAGGGACCCTTCATCTTCATATTTCTTGGAAAGAGCATCAACCACCACATTTTCTTTTCCTTTATTATAAACAATCTCATATTCATATCCAAACAACTTGGTCACCCATTTTTGTTGCCTTGGGGATGAAATTTGTTGTTCCATAAAGTGCTTGAGGTTTTGATGATCCGTCTTAATTTGAAAGAGTTGTCCCAATAGATAAGGGCGCCAGAGATCCACTACATGTAAAATAGCCAACATTTCCTTTTCATAAATTGATTGTCCCAAATGTTGGTCCGATAATTGTTTGCTGGTGAAAGCTAAAGGTCATCTATATTGAATGAGGAATGCCCCCATTCCTCTCCCTGATGCATCACATTCCAAAACAAAGGTCTTGGAGAATTCAGGTAAGGCCAGTACACGAGTAGTGCACATAACTTCTTTCAAGGCTTGGAAGGTTTGGTCAGCTGTTGGAGTCCAACTGAAAGCATTATTTTTAAGGAGGACTATGAGAGGAAACACATTTTTTCCATAATTCTGAACAAACTTGCGATAATATCCCATTAAACCTAGGAAACCATGTAGAATTTTAAGAGTTTTAGGGTGAGGCCAATTATGCATAGCTTAAATTTTCTTGTGATCCATCCTTACACCATCCTTGCCAACAATATGACCTAGGTACTCAACTTCAGAGGCGCCAAAATCACATTTAGACTATTTGAGGAAAAGTTGGTGCTTGGAGAGGAGATGGAGAACTTGATCTACATGGGTGAGATAGGCTAGGCATGTTTTACTATATATGAGAATATCATCAAATAAAACTAACACAAAGTGATGGAGGAAAGGATGAAAGAAATGATTCATGAGACTTTGAAAAGTGGAGGGGGAATTATAGAGGCCAAAGGGAATAACCAAGAACTCATAGTGGCCACCATGAGTGAAAAATGCAATCTTTGGGATGTCTACCTCTTTCATACGTATCTGGTGGTAGCCCAATCAGAGGCCAAGTTTTGTAAAGTAATGAGCCCCACTGAGTTCATATAGAAGGTCATCTATGATGGGAATGGGAAATTTGTCCTTGATGGTGAATTTGTTAAGGGAAAAAAAATCAGGACACATGCACCAAGTGCCTTCCTTCTTGAGGACCATGACAACAAGGGAATAATAGGGGATGGTACTAGGATGAATAACACTTGCTTCTAATAATTCTTGGACAATTTTCTCAATTTCATTTTTTGAGTAAAGGGATTATGATAAGGGTGAACATTGCTAGGAAGAATGCCTAGGATTAAAGGAATGGAATGGTCATGGTCTCTGCGAGAGGGGGGAAGGCCCTGGGGATTTTGGAAAATAGTGGGATGGTGGGAAATGCTAGCTTGAAGTTTGAGGTGTATCGGGGGTGTCTCAACTGCTTGAATGGAATGGAATTGGGCAATGATGCTAGAATGACCTTTTTTGAGTAATGTTTCCATGCGGTGGGAACTGATGATATCTGGGGACCCTACTATAATTCCTTAGAATTTATATTGTTGTCCTTCATGTTGGAATTGCATGGTTAAATCCTTAAAATCCATGTTTATGGGGCCAAGAGTGCATAACCATTCAACATCAAGCACAATGTCATAAACATCCATGTCAATAGAAAACATGTGATATTTCAGTTTATGCTGACCTATTTGTAGGTGCACATTTTCACAACACCCCCCACATTTCATGGAACCACCATTGGAAATCATGATTTGAAAATTGTTGACAACACGAATATAGTAATTGACCTCTTGAGCACGGAAATAATGAACAAAATTATGAGTGCTTCCACAATCAACTAGGATGATGACTTTCCATTGCTTATTGTAACCAATCAATGTGAGGGTTTGGGGAGAAAAAAAAATCAGTGATAACATTCAATGAAATCAGTGGTCAAATCCAGGAGGATCAATGGGTGGAGAAATATTATCTACTTGGGGTATCTCAGCTTCAGGAGAGACCTCAAAATATTCATTAGAAACATCCTTTGAAATGGCCATAAATAGTTTCTATTCTTTACACTTGTTCCCTAGAAATTATTTGTCATCACAATTATAGCAGAGACCCTTGAGTTGGGGTTCATCCATTT
The DNA here is from genome assembly GCA_009831015.1 of Picea engelmannii. Classification (NCBI taxonomy): domain Eukaryota; kingdom Viridiplantae; phylum Streptophyta; class Pinopsida; order Pinales; family Pinaceae; genus Picea; species Picea engelmannii. The sequence goes on along the minus strand of ML782526.1, from coordinate 436,065 downwards.
CCTCTCATGTTAATTTTTGGACCTTGAGAGGAGTGGCCTGATGGGCACGGGTGGTGCGTTTAGGGTGGGGAACAAAGGTGGGTTTTTTTCTCTGGGCCAAGATGACTTGTTGTGACTCCTTGGCATGTTAGTTTCTTCCAACCAAGTCTGTGGGTGAGCCATTATGATTTGATCTTGGATTTCATCCTTGAGGCCACTGATAAAACATTCCCTAAAAGGAGCATATGTCATGCCCTCCGTTCGAAAATCCAAGCTCTCAAAGAAAAAAATAAAATCTTCCACTGTTCCAGACCGTTTCAACTTGGTTAGACATCCTAAATGGTGGTTGTCTGTGTCAAAGAGTTCATATAGCTCATCAACAAACTACGACCAAGAAACATACCCTTGACGTGGATTTCTATGCCGTTTCCACAATTTCCATCATTCCAGATCCAAATAGATAATTCCATAAAAAATCTTGATCAACTCATCAATAATTCCATGCAGGGAGAAATAATGTTCCATTTGAGTGACTCACGCTGTTGGATCCAAGCCATCAAATTTTTTTTCCTCAACTTTGGGAAGATGCGTGTCACGAAGTAGGGAGATGGAATGAGAGTGCATAGGCTGGTTGGAGTCAACATATTCATGATAAATATGTGGGTTGGAGGAGGAAGGACCTTGGAATTTGTTCATGAATTGTTGGAGAGCGAAATTGACTTCAATAATTTGGCTACCTAATTATTTATGGATGTAGTCCATTTTGGCATGAATGGTAGGAATGTCCTTATTCACTTGGGCCTGAAGGACAATAAGGTAATTTTTCATTTTTTGATTGGTTTCTTCTTGGTGGGTGGGATCCATGAGCGAAAGAGAGGTGGGTCCATGGAAAAAAAAGTAGATAAGTGATATATACCACTACAATTAGGGACACGGGAGAAAACCAATGGGATAAGTGGGAAATAAAGGTGTCGGGAAGGGTATGGGTCAACGGGGTAAAATAAGAAGTTAAAAATGATAGGTATCACAATAATAAGGATGAAAAGAGGAATCCAATGAGATAGGTCTCAAATAAGGTTGCTGGACGGACCCAATTTTGGTTTTTTACTCTTGCGGAGTTATACTTCGACTTGAATAATACTATAACGTCGAAATGCCCAAATTCATAACAGAAAAAAATGTGTAGGAATTTCACAACCATATTGAAAGAGGCAAGGTTATGCATCCAAAATATCCTTTCTTTTCCTTTTCAGAATATTTCCCCTGGTTAGGGTTTGTAGGGTGTCTATGGACAAGGGTTTTCCATGTGCTATAACTCTCTGATATACGTGCGGAGTTGAACAATAGTAGTTGGCCCAATATATCAGGGAACCAACTAAGGAGGCTTGATCATACCCTTATCCATACTACCCAATTACCCAATTACTAGAGAGTATCTTCCTGAGTTCTATTCTCGGTGGCACTACAACAATCAGGCGACCAATCGATTGATCTAGGGTTGGTTTCAGGAGAGCTAGGGGAATCCATATATACCTGTTGGTGTGTGGGAGTAATGGATGTGTACATATTCTGTCTGATGTGGTACTACTATGTTGGATATGTGTTATATTCTTTGTACGACTATAATAAGCGCCCTCAAACTTTTTTTCCTCGGTTTTTGTGTCCATTTTTGGGTGATTTTTCGTCACATGGTTTTTCGTCGATGGTTTTCTATTTCCAGTTAAGGAATTAGGGTTGTTGACTAATCCATGCCATTGGATTAGGGTTTTGGATTCCGTTGTCTCCTATATGTATATTGTATTGTAAATAATGTATGATGTGAACAAATATAGAATATGCTAGTTTTCCCGGCTTGGGTTTCCATGGGAAAAATCTTTGTGTAAAGTGTGTATTTACCATTGTAGATTTTTTGTTCTTTTATTGAAAATATGTTTGCAGTAAAATATTGTACAAGGTTAAAATCTACATACTCAAGGGGTACCAAAATGGGTTACAAAGTTTTCCAACAAGGGAGAAACTTTTGGTTTCTAGGGAACCTTGTGAATCCGTCTGTATCCCCTGCATGTAGTCTTCTCCACGACAATTTTACTTTCTGAATGAAAAATATCTATGCTTTAAAGAAGCTGATAGTACACGTCTCTACCCTATAATTGTTTTTTACCCACAATTCCTACCAAGGAAAGTGTTCTAATACCACTTGTAAAGTACCATATGTAATATAATATGTAGAAATAGGAATATTCAACAGATATCAATGGAACAAAAAATATTGAGAAAATCAACACCATAAATAATACCTTTATTCAAAGAAAACAATGTTCACTTGTTTCTTCGAGGGAGCAACCTCCAGTAGAGTAGAGCTCTATTATAATAATTCTCAAGAAAATATTTCTCATGCCTCCTACTCTTATTTATACTAATTCTATCTTCTAAAGAACATTCTAGAGGAAGATCTTTCTAGAAGCGAAATCTTCTATTAGGTATTCTTACATTGACTTGTTCACAATATTAAATAGGCCTTACTAACTAGTGTCGGCCTTTATTACATGGAAAATATATTTAGGCCTTATTAATTAATGTCAACTTTTATTACATGGAAAATATAATATTCTATCTACATGAGGGGTTAGGTCCCTAACATAGTACCTCATCTTCAAGGTGTCAACTCAGATACCAGACTGAGTGCTAGGAGTTGTTTTGACCACTGGTTTACCCAAGGGATGATATCTCGATACCCTGGTGGGATAGTACCTAGGATATTGGATATCAGAGGAGTACTATATGTTGGTCAAGAGTGGAAAGGGGCTGCAGGTTTGATGAACTGATGCCCCGATGGGCCGATCATCAGTAAAGTGGAGACCAGAAGGATTGGGAGTACTCTTATATGCAGTGGGTCAACACCCTAGTGAGATGGTGAGTCGGTGCCACATCGATACCATGTCACCACCATTTGGAGGCATGGGGGGTTGTGTAGGTGACGTTGAGCCATATGGGTGCTACATCGTGATGAGGTGGCTTTTGGCCATTAAAGGCCTAAGAAACTTGGGAAGGCCATAAATTTTAATCCAACACTCGGATTTGAGCATAATTACAGTTTTTGGGAAGCTCTTGAAGAGAATAAGATGATGGTGCCCTCGAGAAGAGGCTTTGAGATGGTTAAGGAAAAACAAAATTCTAATACCCCATCCCTTAAAAGGTACTTAGGGGTTTGGGTGTCTTACAATCATCTATTGAAAAATTAAATGGTTTATTTTTTATTACTTTGGTCGAAATGATCTATAGTTTCCTTTAGATTAAGACTTCAATGTTGTGTATTGAAAAATTAAACGGTTTGATTCTTATTACTTTGGTCAAAGCGACGTGAACAATTATTCTTGAGCTTTAATCATTTTTTTTTTAATTATAATATTGTACACAACTTATCTCTAGAAAGTTGAAGCAAAAACTTAAATTAATTTGAAAACTATAATTAAATTTACGTTGAAACTGTTATGAAATTGCAAATTTGAAAATATTGCAATTTTAACTATGTCTAGTTTGAGTCAAAACATTGTTTAAAAAATAAATCTAGAATCGAGTCACATTTTCAGAAAATCTAGTTATAATCAATAAAAAAAATTATAATATGGAATTTGTTTTTAAAACTTTGTTTAAAGCCTGATATGTTTCTTATTTAATATCTTTAAACTTTAGGATAATCACGTTTCCATGAAATCCATTTAAAACTAATAAAAACAATTATAGTACATATTTTGTTTAAGACTTGATTTATTTGTTGTTAGATCTTTTTGAAATTTAAGATCAAAGTTTTATGTGTTTGTCCATAAATTATAGGTTTGTGTAAATTATAAGTTAATTGATTGATCTAGAGTTTTAGTTTTTATCGGGTTGTTGATTCAATTTCTATATCTTTTTCTTCATCTAGATATTCTTAAAATGATTGCAAACTTATTTTTAATGTTTGCAAACTTATTTGTAATGCACATACATTTTAAGAAGGCGAGATGATTGGAAAAATAATTTGTTGCCATGATTATAACTTACTTATTTTTGAAACAACACATATGGAAACACTCCAACATGGGCAAAAGAGAAATACATATACATATCATATAAAGTATTTTCAATATATGATTGTGCATTTTCTTTCGTCTCTACATTGAATTACAAAGAAAATACACTTTGCTCGTGCAAAGCTAAATAAATTTTCCTTTTTATGAAAAACTTGAAAAAGAAAATGGAAGACCCAAAAATTGTGGCAGTGATAGAAAGGATGATAAATGATGCAAGAGCATAGACCCCCTCCCAAATCAAATTCAAAATATCGAACCTTCCAGAAGACGGACGTGGCCAAGAGGAAACGACATGATTTGTTGCGATATTTGCTGTTTTGAGTGATCTTAGCGATATTATGAGGATAGATTTGATATGGAGTGATTCAATCCCCTTATTGATCCTTTTAATATTCATTTTTATGAATGTAATCATGGGGGAACGAGTGAAATGAAGCAAAACATTATGTAAACCAGGCGAGAGTGGCAGGGGCCTAATAAGTTCCCTTAGTGTGTATTTGAGCTTGATAAGTTCCCCACAATTAGATCACATGGTGAAAATGGAGGGACACATGTCATGATCGTGTGATTGCGGGCAGTCTCGAAGTGGATTTGAAAATGACTAGTTGACCCCCCCAAAAGACTACAAGTTAAAACCGCTATTCCACGTGGTAAACTTCCATCGTTGTTAAGACCAAGGTCATAACTTTTGGTTCCAGGGATAAAGTATTGGGTGCCAATGTTAAAGGAGCTGACAACTGGAAGTTAGCTTCTGGTGTTAATGTGAAGGGTCCTGGATTTGAGCCTTCAACATCGATTTGGATAGGACGGGACGAGGTGTTGGGAGGGAGCACAAGATTTGCATGAGATGGGTGCACGAGAAGGGTGGAGTTCCTATGAACTTCACGATTGTCTAGTGTGAAGAAGAACACCATTAAAATCCAGGGTGTCGAATAGAAGGAGATTGCCAGTGTTTATTGCTGGTATGGACATGACCATTCCATTTCATGGGTCCATAACACACAGGTATGAGGATCAAACACATAGATAAATTGATCTTCATGACTCCCAGAATTGGTCTTCATCAATAAACACAGACGCACATCATTCACAATTACATGTGGATCTCTATGTTGTTGGAAAGATACAATCAAGAATCTTATGGGCTCTAGAAAAGTGCATAGTGTGGTGAACAATGTTGCTGTAAATTGTTGTACGAGGAAAATAATATTACAGAGCGATATGGTGTGATGATCAAAATAATTCATTACAAATTACAAAAATATGAAACCAACAATGATCAAATCCATTAAATTTAGGAATTTGAAGATCAATTGAAGAAAATAAATAGCTTCCACATTGCGCCATTGGTAGTTACATATCTATTCCAATGGGACCAACATAATGTTGATTTAGTGGTCCTAGAATTTGGTGTCTGGAAAATAGTATTTGTAGAAGCTATATCATTTATCAACCCCTGGTCAAATGTTAATTTAAGTGGGGCTATCTAAATTTGACATGATACATGCCTCAACAACAAGGAAAAATGTACAAAGGAGCAGTAATCATGTACTCACTCACTAACCAAGTTTCAACTAATCATAGTCCATGTTTCATATTACACTTAAAAGCATTGAAATGCATGAATTTACAAAACCTTGACACTCAAAATTATAAAATACAACACTACGGAAATTACCAACATTTCTCACACCTAGATCTATCAACAAATGATCTAAGGACATGGTTAAAATGCAATATGAAATTTCAAAATGCAATGAGGAAAACTAGAACCCAATGAAGTTTTCAATACAAAATATGAAGATGAGAAAACCGAAGCCAAATATCTACTTTACAAGGGGCATGATTTAAGCATTCCAAATTAATCCATAAATGACACAAAATAATACCTAGGATTTTTATCAAGGATATGAATATAAAGAAGTTTAAACTACTTAACTTAAAACTTTGCCCATAAATAAAAATCAAGCCATATGAACAAGAAATTAAAATATAATAATTTTTAACATAAGAAAAAATGTAAACCTAAATAACAAGGAGTTTTGCAGTCTCGAGGATTAGCCCAGTCATGAGCTAGATGTGATATCTTTCCCCCAAACTTGGGGAGGTCACAGGTTTGACTCTCTTGATCCACTCCGAATTATGAAAAATAAAAAGTTAAAACCCTAATAAGTTTCAACATGCAAAAGAAATTAAATTGAGATACCAAGAATTATTCTAACAAAAATATGAAAAATAAAAACTCAAACCCAATAATTTAAGCTTTCAGAACCGCCAAACAGAAAGATTCACCAAATGGCCTAAGAAATCTCAAAAACATAAAAAATAAAAAATAAAAAGTTTCAATATGAAAAAGACATTAAACCTAGATATAAATAATTTTTCTAACAAAATAAAACTCAAACCCAAACATTTGGTGCCAAACATGCTATAATTTAGGCTTTTAGAATCACTCAATTAGAAACATTCTTAAAATCATCCAAAAATTCTTAATTTTGAACAATATGGAAAATTAATTTTTAAAAAATTACACATTTGCAGTTGTTGTAGCAACCACTAGAGATTTGTCATTGTGGTGTTCAAATATTCTCTTATAATAAAATACTCCACAATTTTTTTCTATCCATGTGTATTTGGATTGCCTGCAATATGTTTGACGAAATGTCAAGTTTAATAGAATGATTGCAAAGTATTTGCAGAAAAATGGCAACCATGAACAACATAATTGCATGGGATATTATAATATCCCAGCCTAGATGACTTGGGGATATGATAGGGAAAAATATTAAAACCAAATATTTATTCAAATATCAATGTATCCTCGAATATTTAAATATCATAGTGAGGAAGAGCAATGAAACAAAATCAATTTGCATAGATTATCAACTACTCAACAATGTGACCATTATACACAAAAAGACCCTACAAATAGATACTTCATCTCATATGGAAATATTCTTGGATTGTATCAAAGGGGCTATAGAGTTTTTAAAGATTGATTTAAGTGAGTTCACTAATTTTAGAATTCAACACTATCAAATGATAAATCCACACCCATCACTAGTTTTTGGAAAATCAACTTTTGCAACAAAGGATGGAGACAAAAAACATTTGTTGATGCACTTTGGATCCAAAAAATATCCAACCTATTGAATAATTTGACGAATAATATCTGGGGACATATTTATGAAAATTTGTAAAAGCATTCATAAATGACTGTATGATTTTTCCATTAAAAAGGTAGACCACTTAGACAATGAGGTATCACCAGAAAAAAACTATGCATTCCTACAAAAAATTATGTTATGAGATTTATTTGACATTATTATCCTTTTAATGGTCATATGACAGATATTGCAAAAAAATATCAAAAATTAAACAAATCACCTAATCCTAGACATAAATACATGAAATAAGACATGATTTAAATTGACAGCAACACATTAGGCTAGATCTTTTTACAAAATACGACATGATTTAAATTGACAGAAACACGTTAGGCTAGATTTTTTTACAAAACAAGACATGAATTTTTTAGTATCCCAAATAAAAAAGTATCCGACAAAATCACTTACGATTTTCCAGCAAAATTATATGAAGAATAGAGAACCTAAATTAGAACAAACATTCACATTGTGAAACAAGACATGGTATAATATTTTTGAATCAACCTTTATAAAAATGTCCTTGAAATGCCATTGGAAATTTCAAGCAAGGAAAAAAACAGAGACACATGAGATTATTGATATGGACCAAAATGATATGATACATATATGCCTCTATAGTAAGTTAACTTGTAGTTAAGGACATCACTTAGAGAACAAGCACAAGGTAGAGAGTGCATGCTTTTTTGATGACTGGCAAGAATTAAGAAGCCACAAACCCCATTATTTTTTTGGGTTGCGACACAGTGTGTGTTTCCACACTCCAACAAAAGAAACAAAAGTTTCAATTGGCTATTTATATTCTACACATTGTTCTTGAATTGTTGTAGGGGCATGGCTGTAATTGGCTATTTCTATGCTACACAATGTTCTTGAATTGTTGCAGAGACAAGCCTGAATCAAATTGGATTTTTTTCCATACGTGTTCATTGCACACAAAAAAAGCACGTAAGGTGAAAGATAAGCTATGAGCATTTCCATTGCACTTATGAATAATCAAAACAAATCAGTTATTTAATAAGTAAAATCATTTTTCAACTTTTCATAATACCTTTTTTATTTTTATTTTTTAATCCGAGATGTAAGATCACGTTCTCTTCGTTCAATGTGAATCTATTATGAACTCGAAGGTCACGTAGCATGTAGACAATGGTTGGTTTTTTGTGTAGATATATCTCATATGGAATGTCTATTAGTCCAGTGAGCAGATCATGTAGAAGAGGCTCTTTGATAATGCACTATACAATATTTTTGTCAATGGTGCGGATAATAGCATTGAGGTAGTGTTTATATGTGAAATGGTGTCTTTGATTACATTTAAGACAATCAATCATTGCATCTTTTATCAGTGAAGATGCCCTTGTAGGAGAGTTGCAAAATGTACAAACATTCTCGAACAATGTTGAATATGCATTTGCTATTGTCAGTGCACCTTCAACCTATATACACATTGCATAAGGGAATTAGCTAAAAAATGTATATACATGTATACAAGTTTAAATATTGTTGTATAAGAAGTTTGTAGATGAAGTTGTACATGTATACTTACAACATTTGCTAAACTAGTTAGTTTTTTCAGATCCTCTATTACTTCTGTTTTGAATTATGTTATGACTGTTGATTGTGTTGTGCAGAACAAATTCTCTTTTAAATATTTGCTGTTGCTTGTATTTTTAAACAACATCATGGAGAATTTTCCTATTTGCAATTGTTGTTCCAATGAACTAAAGAAATGTTCGTATGTTTCAAACAATTGAAGCTGCCGCGTGGAATGTTATAATTGTTATTTCAATGAATTTAATATATATTAGCAAATAAAAGTTACATGAATGAACATTGGAAGTTGGTGTAGAGGATACTCGACTCTATTGACTAGATCCAATAGTCGAGTAAGAGTTAGTCGGTTGACTGTCAAAGCAAAAGTCGGTTGAGGGTTCTGTTAACCGACCAACCCAAAAAATTAAGTAGTTACAATTGCCTCGTAGCTCATGTAGGTATAAATAAACAAGCATGTATCATAGAAGAGGGTATCCATTGTGTTGTATTGATTCATCTATTTAATAAAGGATGTTATTTGGGCTTCCACTACTTTGTGTATGTCTCTGTTTATATGTATGTATATGTGATTCTATGTTTTCTTATGTACTGAACTGTTGCTAACACTCCCCTTCTTTTCCCTAGATTACAACATTGGTTTCGTTGCTGGTAGTTCTGAACCTGGGCATGCAGAAGATCACATAGATGATAACTTTACAAGACATACGCGAATGGTGAGAGCAAAAAATTGAAAATTACATTAGGAATTATGCAAGAAGAAACAACCTATCGCTAGGAGAAGCATGATCATGATTTTTCTTGGAGACCCACAAAATATTTCTAGAAGCTATCCCAGAATCCTTGTTCGAATACATAAAAAAATATGGTAATGCGTAAATTGACGTCCGACGAAAAATTAACCCTCAAGCTTACAAACGAGGGTCGAACGAATCTTCATGAGTGGGTTGAAAGAATCGTCGAATATTACATAAGAAAACAATCTATTTAGGATCAAACATCCCTTGATACAATAAAATACAAGTTCTACACGTAGCTACACGATGGATTTCTGTGCATAATTCCCAGTTTGCTTCATAAAATTTTGCTTGACAAAGGTGTAAGTGACATTGTTAAATTATGACCTCGACTTGGTACCCCACCAAAAAATAGTCACTAGGAAGAGAGAGATGAAAAGTGGGCTGAATTCCTAGAAGCAATGTGCAAAGATACAAAACAAGCGTGCGACTACTTTTTGAGCAAATAAACATGACCATCTTCACTAAATCCAAGTAAGTCAAGGTGACGATCAAGGGTCGACTCATCCGTGAGATGACATAAGAAAAGAGAATATCAACGTTTGTTCGAATGGAGCATAAATGTCTTTGAGAGGAAATAAAATTTACAAACAAACGCCCGACATCCAAAAATTGGAGCAGGACAAGAGACAAAAGAAAAGATAGGAGATTTGTAACCTATGGACTAGTCGAAAGTTGAATGGAAAATTGGTCAGAGAAGATAATCCTGAGAGAGTGCGTGAGCAACAAGAGTCTGAAAGAAATCGACCAGAGCTGGAAATAACAAAAACCATGACGATACCTGATATAAGTAACGAAGAAAAATTGATAGAGTCTAGCATGAGAACCCATCAACTGAAAACCAAGACGAAAGCATGATTATGAAGAGTTAGGACCAATGATATGCACTCCTCCTGTTCAAGAAACCGACCCTTTAATTAGAGAATTCATTCAACAAAGACTTCATATCAATGAGCAATCTACAAGATTATGGTATATAACTGACAAACATGGAAAATTACACAACACACTCATTGTCAAGACATAAAGAAATGAAGTCGATAAAATGCTCATTCACATCAAGGATCTGATGGACATTCCCCCCCCTCCAAATCTCATATCAAGAGAAAAAAATCTAATAGATTATAGTTGTGAAATGACACATCCGAAAGAATGACATATCATTGAATATAAAGACCAAAGTTATCAAAATGAAGAAGTAACTCATAGTGAAAACAAGAAAAAATTACTTTTATCATACCATCACTCAGAAGACCGACCGACATACAAGTCAAAATCATAAAAACCAACTAAGAACCCAACATCCTAGTAAAAAATTGTGATAAGTAGAGGATCACAAAAATCTAGTGTTCTAAAAAAGCATCCAATGGGCTCAATAATATTCCCCTTTATGAAGGAGACGAGGATCCAAGAAGACATTGGTTTGTATGTAAAAAATTATGGGATGCAACAAACATCTCATATGAAGATAAGCACAATTTGGTGCCGCTCTTTGACATCATGCTCTAACATGGTTCATGAATTTAACATAAAATTAGAACTGATCAAAATCAGAAATAAAGAGCATTTTTTTTTATCATTTTTCAAGGTCCAAGATGTTACACACTTGGCCGCACAAAAACTGAAAGAAATAAAGCAATGACCAAGCGAGTTGGTCCACGGATATGATAAAATATTCAAAGAGCTACTTATCCAAATACCATCATAAATCAATTAAAGTATACTAGTACAATGGTACGTAGACAGATTGCTACAACGAATCAAAAATCCATTACGACTCTATGAGATAACCTCATGTGAAGACACATTAAAGAAAGCACAACGTGTTGATTTGGACAATGACGACCCATCGATTTCCTCATCAACACAAAAGGCTAGAAGAAAAAATAGAACATCTACAACAAACCATTAAAAATATATCCTTAAGAAGAAGTGAGGTGTGGTGTACAACAAGCTACAAAGATGGTCATACAAAAGATACTTGTCTTAACAATCAAGTATCAGGAGCAACGGATGCACAACGAGTGCAAGCGGAAACATATTGTAACATATGTGAAACTCTGACCGAACATACTATACAAGATTGTCCACACAACTTGAAAAATACCAAGTGGTGCCATATTGTGAAATTCACAACCACATAACATCAGAATGATGAATACATGCATGAAATAGAAATGTAAACACAATATATCACACTGAAGAAAGTGACCAAAATAATGACTACGAGAGAAGAACTGATTACTGTGGTTGAGGTGGTCGCGGTCGAGCCAGTTTCCAAGGTCAGGGTTGAGGTCGAGGTCGACCTTACTGCTACAATTGCTGGAAAGACTACCACATTAGCCCCGCTACCCAATAAAATATTGTGTTGAATTGAAATTTTGTGCCATTTGTGGCATCGACGATCATTCACTAGAAGACTGTCCAATAACACTTGATAATATCATGACCAAAAGGAACGTAAACCTCCTACACCCATTCTCCAAAGAAGAAGTGTTAAATTCAAAGAACTTACATGTCGTTACTAGATTGTGCAAACAACAGGATAATATCCCCATACAAGATCAACAACCAGGGAAATCTAGTAAGTTTCCAAACATATACAAAGAAGAACAAATTATGAGGGAAGCACTTAAATTCTTCAAAAATTCTAATCAAGACCAACAAAAAAAAAGAAGACCAAAAAAATACATTGTACAAGAATTATTACAACTCTTAAAAGAAAAGCACTCAATCGGTCGATTGCTGGATCTGCTTAATATACTAAGAGAGTATAAATAAGGAAAAATACCATCAAAGGGCGTCATACAACTTTCTTATAATAATAAATATTATGACCCATGGGTCAAATTGGAAATTAATGGGGTATTGATTAACCAAGAAGTCATTGACTTTGGATCACAAGTAAATATCCTACCTCGGGATATGTGGATATGGCTGGGTCAACCTTCATTAGCAACAACACTAAATTACCTAAAGTTGATAGATCAAATATTAATAGAGCATATTGGTATAATCCGAAACGTTGAAACTTATATTATGGATATACCGACATCAGTCGAATTCAAAGTAATCGACTTAGTCGAGTTAATTCCAGTATATGAAACATTTGTCGGTCGGACATGGGGATGACAAATGAAAACAAATAACTCGCTCAAAAAGGACAGAATCAAGTTAAAAGGGAATGGAAGAAAAATAATCATTTCTCTAGACCCTTATGAAGGGAAACCTTTGAGTGAATCATTGGACGAAGATCATGAAGAATGATGTTTGTACCAAATAATCAATGAACAAAGAGATTACGATGTGTTATCACATATAGCTGTCAAGGGAAGCAGGTCGTCCAAGTTTGTGGACTGCATAGGAAGCGTCCAAGCGCAACATTCAAAAGCAGTCCATTTCGGGATGAAATACAGGAAAGCCGACAAGTTCATTTTTCAACGGCGGAGATCCCCTATGAAGTTCAGATTAGCGGCCCCCAAGCATTCAAAATTATAAAGTTGCGTGAGGTTTAGTGTTAGACAGAAGCCCCAAAATTAAAGATCAAGTGCCACATGTCCTCATCCAACAGATGAGCACGATTTACTTCGGATTTTAGGTTTCTCATCTCGATTTCCTCCGAAGTGCATTCCTGCATAGTGAAAATATCTCTGCCGTGTGTCCTCCCAGATATAGCGGCTTAGATTGGCTCCAGACTCCAAAGCTTCAAGGTTTTCTCTCCCTCCTCGTTTGCAAATTCCCGAAGTGTTTCTGCTGTGGAGTCTCAAATATTTTGCCACATGTCCTTTGGACGCTGACACGTGGCACTCAGTCTAGGCACCTCGGGGCATATCATCCGCTTGTTTCCATGTGACGTGTGTCACCCTCCTTTCTGCGACACATCAACACAGTGACGTTAGGCCACCACGTCGACATCAAGAGATCGTCCTCCATGAGGTGTTATTGTTCAACGTCAAAAGTCCCCGAGCGCCAAAAGTAGCGCCATCTCTAAGCACAATTAGAATGATCCTAAAGTTGGAAGGCAAATAAACTTTAGTGGGGGCACTAAATTGGTAGGGCTTTCCATATTGTAGACTGGGACTGGATCGACGACCACACTTCATTGTGGGGATGGAACATGCTCGAATGATAAAATTCTTGAGCGGTCTCGCAATTGAAACCATGGTATAGAGAAATAACTACGTGGTAGAATGTGGTGAATTGCAGGCTCAAAAGCGGTGTGCATCCAAATCACTTATGAAGGCCCCACAATCACATGCTTATATAACGACAAATTCGAGAATAGCACATGGCCGCCCCCTAGGTGTTAAGTCGCACTCCAATCTCGAGGAGGATTCAGTTAATGAAAAAGGACTGGTAGTTGAAGCCTCAACTCATTCCATAAGTAGAGGGCGTGAAATCTCTAGCCAAGGAGATATAATTATCAGCCCGAGGTACCACGATGGACGATTTCTTCTTGCAGGCCCATGCTAATCTAAACTTGCATCTGAAAGGAGGAAACACTCATAGTCTAATAGAAGGATGCACAGACAGAATCTTTGAATGGAATGTCCAGGTCACATTCCTGGTAGTTGTGGACTGATTTGATTATAAATAGATCAGTTTAGATTTTGTAAAGGAGAGGGGTTCACAGGCTAGAGAGACGAAAGATTTTTATGAGCAGGGCTCTATATTTTTAGTTTGTAAGCCTAAGGTATTGGATTATAAATATTATGTTATTGAAGATTCCTTTGAATTGTTTTTATCAGACCATCTTCTTAGTTTACACGCCGTTCTGTTTCTTCTTGTCTAGATGTAATCTCTCTAATTTATGGATTCTTGACGCGATGGAGGATTTGTTGTCATCATTCCCATATTTCATGGTTCATCATATATTTTTTGTTTTTCTTCTTGTCTAGATGTAATCTCTCTGATTTATGGATTCCTGAGGCGATGGAGGATCTGTTTTCATCATGCCCATCTTTCATGGTTCATCAAATATTTTCTATTTTTCTTCTTGTCTAGATGTATCATCTCTTTGATCTATGGATTCTTGAGGTGGTAGAGGATATGATGTCATCTTTTCCATCTTTCATAGTTCATCACTCAGACATTTTCTGTCTTCTTTCTCCTCATCACCACATAAATCCTTTGTATGATAGGCAGTTTAAATGCCTTCATTATTCACAATGCTTATGACTCCATAGCCCAATGGTCCCAAACTGATTTGTAGTTACTTCTGTTATCTTTTCCTCTCCTTGCAGTCTCACTGATCCACCTACTCAAACCATTTTAATCCATTTACCTTTTTTGAAGGGTACTGGGCTTATCCTCTTGCAGTCTGAGGGTGACTCTAAGTGCTAACATTCATGGCACCATTTCTAGGGATGGGAGTGAAGATATCTTCCCTGGAATAATGACAATGAAAAGATCCAGTTTTAGATGGTGAACTAAAGATGGACACATTATTCTAACTGCTCATCTTTCACCATGGTGACTCCATTGTTCGAAAATCTATTGGCGACTCCATTGGTTTGAAATGGACAATATTTTAGCTTAGAGGTATGCTTTCTGTGACTTTTTAGAGATGGTTGGTTTCCATATTCCAGTGCCTAGTAGAGATGAATGGGAAAGTAGCCTTCCTAAATTTCAAGGAGAAGAGTGGGAGGAACCAACTGAACACTTGCCGAGTTTTCATGATTTTATTCATCAGCTTTGTATCGTGCATGGAGATGTTCAGATAAATATTTTCAGGTATTCATTAGAGGGGATTGCTCGCGATTGGTGTAGATCTCTCCCAGTTGCAAGTATCATCTCTTTGACAGACTTTCATGCAGCTTTCAATTCCGTTTGTAAAGAATATTTTCTAGATGAACATCTTTTTGAGGGATGTTGTAATGAGTTTTCTTTACTCCATAAAGATTTTGCTAGTCATGAAAGCCCGATTTGTGATGAAGCATTTATTGTAGAAGAAAACATTTATCACGAAGATCAAGAGGTGTTGAATGATATTCATTATGTTAACAATAACACATAAAAATATGGAATCATATCAGATGTATCTGTTGTTTTAAATGTTCATGAAAATCAACATGTCTCTTTTGAATATTCTGATGACGAAGAGCAAGTGTATTATGTAGTAGATATTTCTCCTGACTACGAAGCTGAGATAGATGATAAGCTAGTTAAAACAACTAGGGAACATTTCTCTCTATTTTTTCCTAGCTTTTCAGAATTGAAGGAATATGTTTTTTGCTTCTATTATGGAGAAAATGCAGAGGATATTCCTGTCCTTGAAGCAAATTTTTTTGGCAGCCCTGCTTATGATGAAGAAGTTGTTTCAAATGCTGACCAAAAACAACCAATTTTTGATGAATATCCCAGTGAATATGATGAAGAGCAGATCTTTTTCATGGCTCCTTTGGAACCTTGTAGCATGGTTCATGTGTATGATAATTATGAATCTAATCCCTGGGAGAGCCACGAAGGAGAAAAGGAAGGGATGAATGTACAACTCGTCCCATGTCCAACACTAGTAAATGAGAAAATATCACCTGGGATTAGCCAACCTGCATCAATCCTTTACCCACATGTACATGCTGAGAACATCAAACAACAGGTAAGCAATCATGCAATGAAGGAGATAATTTCTTACCAGTTTAGCACGCCTTATTATATATTTTATGACCCTGTAGGGTTATATATGGAGTTGAGTTTTCCAAAAAGAATTGGAGCCTGCAAAATTATTCATCTTATCATCATTTTGGGGTATGGTCAATGTTACAAAACATGTTTTCGTTCTGCTGTCATACTTCCCTTACCTTTTGTGGATAATTTGCAGTGAAAAGGAGAATTATGTTACCAAGAAATTTGGGTGGCTATGGTGGAAGTTTGCTTTCACCTAGCACATTGTAAAAAATCATATAGTCTAGGATTGTACATAAATAAGCTCCTTTTGTAGCACATGTGTTTGTTTTATTTTAGTAAAATAGTGTACATATCATCCTGCTGTCTTTAGCAAAATGAATTTGAGCTCGACTCCACAAACCATTAGCTAAGGCACTGGAACTGCACGTTCTTGTCAGATCGCAGGGAGCATGCCATCCCCCATGGAGCCAAATATTATCACATATAGTTGTCAAGGGAACCAGGTCATCCAAGTCTGTGGTCTGCACAAGAAGCATCCAAGCGCAACATTCAAAATCCATCCATTTCGGGCTGAAATACAGGCAAGATGACAGGTTCATTTTCAATGATGAAGATCTCCTATGAAGTTTATATTAGCGGCCCCCGGGCATTCAAAATTATAAATTTGCGGGAGGTTTAGAGCCAGAAAGAATCCCTAGAATTAAAGATCAAGCACCATGTGTCCTCCTCCAATGGACGGGCACGATTTACTTTGCATTTCAGGTTTCATTAGTTTTGGAGTTATTCTCTTGATTTCCTCTAAAGTGCATTCCTGGAGAGTGCACAGATCTCTACCGTGTGTCCTACCAGATCTAGTGGCTCAGATCTTCTCTGGACTCTGGAGCTTCGACGTTTTCTCTCCCTCCTCTTTTGCAAATTCCCGAAGTGTTTCTGCTGCGGAGTCTTAGATATTTCGCCACTTGTCATTTGGATCCTGACACGTGGCACTCAGTCCAGGCACCTCGAGGCATATCATTTGCTTATTTCCAAGTGACATGTGTCACCCTCCTTTCCATGACACATCAACACAGTGACGTCAGGCCACCACGTCAACATTGAGAGATCATCCTCCAGGAGGTGTTATTGTTCAACATCAAAAGTCCCCGAGCGCCAAAAGTGGAGCCATCTTTAAGCGCAGTTAGAATGATCCTAAATTTTGTAGGGGGATAAAATTTAGCGGGGGCGCTAAATTGGCAGGGTTGCCCAGATCACAGATCGTGACTAGATCGAAAACCACGCTTCATTGTGGGGACGAAACATGCTCGAACGATAAAATTCTTGAGTGGTCCCGCAATTGAAACCATGGTATAGCGAAAGAACTACATGGCAGAAGGTGGTGAATTGCGGGCTCAAAAGCGGTGTGCATCCAAACCGTTTATGACTGCCCCACAATCACGTGCTTATATAACGACAAATTCGAGAGCAACATGTGGCCTTCCGCTAGGTGTTAAGCCGCGCTTCAATCCCAAGGAGGATTCAATTATTGAAAAAGGATTGGTAGTTGAAGCCTCAACTCAGTCCATAAGTAGAGGACATGAAATCTCTGGCCGAGGAGACATAACTGTTAGCCCAAGGTAACACGATGGATGATTTATTCTTGTAGTCCCATGCTGATATGAACTTCTGTCTAACAAGAGGAAACACTCACAGTATGACAGAAGGATGCACAAAAAAAAGCTTTGAATGGGATGGCTGGATCACACTCCTCACAGTTGTGGAATGATATGATTATAAATAGATCAGTTTATATTTTGTAAAGGAGAGGGGTTCAAAGGCTGGAGAGACGAGAGATTTTTATGAGAAGGGCTCTGTATTTTTAGTTTGTAAGCATGAGGGCTTGGAGTGTAAATATTATGTTATTGAACATTCCTTTGAATTGTTTTTATCATACCAACTTCTTAGTTTACATGCTGTTCTATTTCTTCTTGTCTGGATGTAATCTCTCTGATTTATGGATTCCCGAGGCAATGGAGGATCTATTTTCATCATGCCCATCTTTCATGGTTCATCAAATATTTTCTGTTTTTCTTCTTGTCTGGATGTAATCTCTCTGATTTATGGATTCCTGAGGCGATGGAGGATTTGTTGTCATCATGCCCATCTTTCATGGTTCATAAGATATTTTCTATTTTTCTTCTTGTCTGGATGTAACATCTCTTTGATCTATGGATTCCTGAGGTGGTAGAGGATTTGCTGTCATCTTTCCCATCTTTCATGGTTCATTAGTCATAAATTTTCTGTCTTCTTTCTCCTCATAACCACATAAATCCTTTGTCTAATAGGCAGTTTAAATGCCTTCATTATTCACAATGCTTATGACTCCATATCCCAATGGTCCTGAACTGATATGCAGTTACTTCTGTTATCTTTTCCTCTCCCTGCAGTCTCACTGATCCACCTAATCAAACCATTTTAATCCATTTACCTTTTTTGATGGGTACTGGGATTATCCTCTTGCAGTCTGAGGGTGACTCTCAGTGCTAACACGTTGAACCAAATTTGCAAGGATAAATCTCAACAAAATCTCCCATGTGGGTTAGACACAATTCCGACTCAGCTCTATATAACTGACATATAAAAAATTATGAAGCGCACTCAAAATGTTGTTGGACCATTGAAGCCGTCCCAATTAAACATTCCAGAGCATGCTATTCAATTCAAATAGTACCTATAGTGTATAAAAAGAGACTTATACAAACTCCTACACTTATTCTGTTCGATAACACGATGAAAAATATGCTACACTACAATGAACGAAACATTCCATCGACACATGTCGAGGAATTTTCTAAATCTGTCAAAGAACAAGGTAGAACTCAAATCCTGGTGGAAACCTTCACAGGCCAAGCTGCAATATGGTGGGAAACACATTCCCCATGACTACAAACACACACAACTGTATCAACTTACTTTGTAGAACGTTGTGGAGAAAATAAACTATCCAAAGCATCTGACATCCCTATCTTCAAGGTTGGGTATGACCCAATCGAACATATCCACCATTGTAAGAATGAATGGTGAAGAATAGGATATAGAGATGAAAGGGTATGGCCACACATGTTTTCAAACACACTATATGAAATACCAAATAAATGGTACAAGATAGAAGAAGCATGTGGCCATACTCTCAATTGGTTTGACATTAAAGAATTTTTTATCAAAGACTTCGAATTTATTTTGGAGGAAGAACATCTAAGAGAAACAACACAACAAATTAAAATATTCCTAGAAAAACCTACACCAACTATACAAAAGGAAAAAGACAAGATGATGGTTGATGAAGGATCGACATCGTCTTGCCACCTTGTTTCAACAACACAAAGAATTGATATGGAAAATACAACATGTCCTCACTAGATCTTTCTATGGAAAAATAACCACCCAACGATGCAAAATCATGTAAAATCAATATTAAAAATATCTAAGGAAGAAAAGGAGGAAATTGAACAACCTGAATTTTCGATGAGCTTCACTAAAATCGAAGAAGGAGATCAACATCTGGAAGAAGAAAAACCACCAGAGTGGATGAATGCTGAAGTAAAGACAAAAGAGTTCAATATATCAAATGGCGATCGAAAAAAAATGGCATGGAAACTATTGGACGAAGAAGGAGACAACCGACATAGTAGACTTACTCTAAGAATATCAAGATTCATTTACGTGAGACTATAAATATCTAAAAGGACTTGTAGAAGAAATGGGAGAAATGAAAATTGAACTCATTTTGGGAGTAAATCCAATAAAAAAGTGACCTTACAAATTAGCTCACAAATGCAATCCCATCGTCTAGAGGGAAATCGAAGGAATGTTATCAAAAAACATCATATACATCATATGTCCAATCGACAAAGAAGAATGGGAAAGTCCTATGGTGGTTCAATCGAAGAAGCATGACTCTAAAAAGTTAAGAATTTGTGTTGATTTCAGAGGTCTCAACAAACTAACTTTAATGGATTCGTTCCCCACTCCATTTGCTGACGAAATAATTAATGAAGTTGTAGGTCATGAATGCTACTCATTCACGGATGGATTTTCGAGATACAATCAAGTGACTATAGCCAAAGAAGATCAACCTAAGATGACATTTGTATATGAATTTGTCTCCTTCTCCTATAGAGTAATGCCATTTTGGCTAAGGAATGCCCCAACAATATTTTCAAGAATGTTAGTAAAAGCATTTCAAGAATACATCTACAAGAAAATGGTTTTCTTCTTTGACGATTGGACTATATACAACCTATTAAAAAACCACATACAATGGTTCAGATTAATGCTAGAGTGATGTAGACAAATACAATTGTCTCTCAAGATTAAGAAGTGCATATTTTCCACACCAATTGGCATTCTCTTAGGCCACGTGGTATGTAAGGATGGTGTAAAATTTGACAATGCAAAAATCAAAATCATCCTCGAATTGAAGCCACCTGTAAATAAAAAACAAATTAAAATATTCCTCGGACATACTGGGTATTACCAAAACATTATATGCCACTAGTCAAATATCACTTTCCCAATGGATGAACTACTTCATAAATAAATTGAGTTTAGATGGAGTCAAGACTGCCAGGAGTCATTTGAAATTTTAAAGACGAAACAGGTCGAAGCCTCCATACTAAAATTCCCTGATTGGTTGAGAAAGTTTCATGTCCATGTCGATGTTCCAAATGTCACTGTCAGGTCATTTCTAGTGCAACCATACAACAACACAATTGACCACCCGAACACGTATGCCAGTTGAAAGTTGAATAAAGAAGAAATAAATTACTCGACCCTCGACCACAGAAAGGGAAGCCTTTCGATGATATTCACTTTGAAGAAATTCCAACATTGCTTACTGGCGAACCCATTCAAATTATTTACAGATCATCATGAATTAAAATATTTAGTCAATAAACCTGCTCATCAAGGAAAAATCTACCATGGGTTATTACTTTTCCAAGAATTTGAGTTCGACATAATTTTCCGACCCTGGAAAATGAACGTTAGGCTCGACCATCTGTCCCGAATCGAGAGAGGGGAGGACTCGAACGACATAGAGGATGACCTTCCAGATGCACATCTATTCCGTGTCGAAGCGACACCAAAATATCTGGAAGAAATATCAATTTTCTTGGAGGAAGGGAAAGCACCCAAAGACCTCTCAACAAATAAAAAGAAAGTGTTAGCTCTAAAAGAAACACCATTCACAATCATAAACGAATATTTATACAAAATGCGACATGATGACGTATTAAGGAGATGTGATCTAGAACATGAAAGAGAAGACATTATCAACAAGGCACATGTAGGACTAGCTGGGGGCCACTTTTAGGTTGACAAAACAACACAAAAGATCCTTCAGGCGGGTCTGTGGTGGCCAAATCTGCATAAATATTATCGGGAACAAGTTAAGAAATGTGATAGCTATCAAATAATGGGTCAACCTTTGTGGAAGAATGAAATGTCATTACAGTTGGTCAACCCTAATCGACCATTTGAAATCTGGCCCATCGATTTTGTTGACCCATTTCCTTAGAGAGAAAAAATAACAAGCACAAAATATATTATCACTGCAGTTGAATATGTGACTAAGTGGGCGGAATAAAAACCAGTTGAAACATGCACTAAAGAGGTCACAACGAAATTTATTTATGAGAACATAATCACAAGATTTGGATGTCAACTCACACTAATCAGTGACCTAGGGACACACTTTGTAAATGAGATGATCCAATTCCTACTAAAGAAATTTCTCATTTATCACAAAATAACAATGACATACCATCCCTAAGAAAATGGTGTTGTTTAAGCATTTAATAAGACACTACATAAAGGACTCACTAAAATCTGCGACATTGACAAGAATGATTGGGACGACAAAATTCCTGCAGTCTTATGGGCATACAAATATGCTTATAAGATATTGATTGGACATACTCTCTTTAAACTTGTTTATGGACAAGAAGCTCTGATACCAATTCACTTATGGGCCAACTCAGATAGAGTAGCAACTTTTGCTAAATTCGACCAAGACAGAAGAAAACATGACCGTCTTTATCAATTGAATAATCTAGAAGAAGGAATATTAATAGCAATGCATCACCAATAATTTCAAAAACAACAACACAAAGCATGGTATGATCGTCATCTAAAAAAGAAGGAGATAAAAAATGGATACCTAGTTCTACTATATGACAACCGAATCAATGGAAAACCCATGAAGTTAGAGACAAAAGTCGTACCATTGTCTTGTCATTGTCTGTGTCCCCATCCTTTATGTGCAACATGTTCTGCATCCTAGATTTTATAGTAAGGTTGATGGCAGCTCCAATGGTTCTAATTGGGTACATGTCTATATTTTCTGTGAATTGTTTAATTGTTATTTCTAGGATGAAATTGTGTTCTTTACAAATCAGAGACAATGTTTCTATGAGACTATATTCATCTAGTGATATGATACGGTCACAATCACCACGATCATAGTACTTTTTTGGTAGAATTTTGAAATTTGTAATAGATATTCCACTTCCAGGTAAAATATCTTTCCCATTGTCTTTATATGAGGTGTGCAAGAAAAATCAATGTAATTGTGATCATTCCATGTCCATCCGTCATATCAACATGCAAAATTCTATGTGATCTATTTGCTTTGTCCAATTATGTGTTGTAAACAACCATTATATCTCCAATGAACACTTCTATAGTCCTACAACTATTCAATTCCTCTATTGATACAACATTTGGAGTCACAAACCTATGCCAATAAAAGGGGTTTATACAAAATAAGTGATATGAAGAACACATTCTATTTTTTTTTTTGCATAAATTTACAATTTACATTTTTATATACATACATTTCAATTTGTTCTAATTGCATAGTGTTGGTTACTTCACTTGTACCTGTTGTTGTTTCACTTCAGTGTGAAATGTTGGTTGCATCAGTTGTAGGTACTGGTATTTCATTTGAACTAAACATAATAATTTGTAAATGGAATTAGTGTTGGATTACTGAGAGGGGGGGGAGGGGGGTGAATCAGTAATGATAAATTATAATACTTTTAACCACAATTTATTCTTCAACAATATTCAACAGTTTATTATTAGCATTCAATATATCATCAAGAATATAATCATAAACATCATCACATCACAATAGATACACAATACACCAAAATTTACGTGGAAACCCAAACGGGAGAAAACTGCATAATTATTTTCTTATATCAAAAGAATAAACTCAATGGAAGCACCAAATTTCTATTCTCTAGCTACAATTGGAAGGAGGCTCCAACCCCTTGTTCTCAGACTCCAACATGAAGGAATCTACAACTCCCTAAATTATCTGGCTCCAACCAGAAGGAGGCTACAACCCCCTGAGTTCTTCGACTCCAACTGGAAGGTGGCTACAACCACCTATCCTTGCCCCGCCCAATCGCCCTACAATATAAATGTAGACTAACTGTCACTATCACAAAATCTGACATTGTCACCGCCACTGTCACTGTCACTCTGTCTCTATCATTGTCTCTATCACTATCACAACTTTGTCACTGTCACTATTACAATATTGTCACTGTCTCATGAACCAAATAAACCTGTACCATACCATGCATCAAGTGTATACCAATATACATACTATGTCATGTATTAATCATGAACCAAAAGATACATCAACAATGAATAGTGAATCATGAACTAGAGCATCAACCATGTACAACCTGTGCCATATACCATATCATCAACCATATGCAGATCTGTACCATATCATCGATGAAGTATCTCAAATAACCAATGCATGCCTTTCATGCATATGCCACCATACAACATGAATATGCCTCAACCATATACAATCAACTCAAAGATAAGAACCATAAGAACCATGTCATGTGCTGAACCAGATATAAGAGTGCTCCTCTGTTAAGAACCAAACATCAATATAGCATAGAAAAACCTCAGGAAAAGTACTCAACGCCTTGAAAAAGAGATAATTTCAGATAATAAGCCTCTTCGAGGGGGCAACCTCCTTTTACCCCACTTAAATGTTCAAGTCCAAGAT
>ML782526.1:373296-406681 GCA_009831015.1 Picea engelmannii | reverse complement strand
CCCCACTTAAATGTTCAAGTCCAAGATGATTCAAAATGAAAATGTCTCCTTGGTATATATAGGAGACTAGGAGGTTTAATGGCCTAAAGCCGACATAAATAAAATAACATTACTAATCTAAATTACAAATAATGGCCTAAATACGACATAAATAAAATAACATTACTAATCTAATATGCCCCAATTAAGTGGTAATGAGCCAATATTAGGGATTAACATCCTCACCTTACCAAGCAACCAAGATATACCATATCAAAATACCAATACCAACCATACCAAGTATGGCTTAAGAACACACCATATCATGACAAAAATTGACCATATAAAAAAGTATAGAACCATACCAATGCCTCTGTAGCTGACCTAAAACAATAATATGCTGACCTGTAACATTCCTTTCAGACTCTAGGGACCTAGTACCAACATCTACTCAAATTTTCATGATCTTTTCACATGTATGCAAATTTCTCTTCTATATCCTGGGTATATATTCCCTTTCTCCACTGTATCCTGCATACATATGCTCCATTTCTGACCTGCAACCCGTGTATACCTCAAAAACTAGAGTTTGCTGCAACCCCAAAACTTTCACTTTCGACCTCCTTTTGCTACCTCAGAAAATGATGCTACAACCTTAGCAAACATATCACTAGATCACAAGAAAGATAAGAAATGAATAAGTGTTTTAGTATATTTGTGAATGACTCCTTGAGGTGATTATATACTTGTGGTAGGTAACTCCTCTCCTTAATTTACGGATTCCAGGGTTTTCTTGTTATAACAACTTTACCCCTTTGACCAAGAATTATAACAAACTAGGGGATTCTTGTCCACTCTCTGGGGCTTCCAACTTTATAAGGCCATACCTCCCTAATCATGATGAACCACATGACATTCTGCATATCACCGAAAACAAAACAATGAGTACTATCCATATATGAGGGTCTTACCTACATTCACACTATTCCTTCTATCCATATTCTTCATTCAACTCTGCGTACCAAAAAACACACCGTCAGGGCTACCGAAATTATTCAAGGGTTGACATAAAACTCTAAGATCACACTCCAAGGGTTGACATCAATGACAACCAACTGTCCAAACCAATTGTCCAACAATTAGTAGTTATCAATCTCTATTTTTCACGTGTAAGAGAAAGATAGTTGTGAATGTTGAAAGGAAGACAATTTATGAATATTTACCTTTGTGATTGTTGTTGATGTAATGTTTTCGATGCTTGAGTGCTAATGCTTCCCTGGTTTGTCCAACTTCTCATGTTTCAAACATTCAAACATCAACTATGGACATTAACTATGCAATATGTAAGAGCGTATAGCATATTACATAATATATACTAGTGTATAAGTGATAAGTATATGTACAAGTTGATGTTTCTAAAATGCAAAGAAAGTTTGACACATAACAAGACATATAAGATAGAAGAAGTGATACCAAAACATGGCAAGCAAGTTTGACATACACAAGACATATAATATAGAAGAAGTGATACTAAAACACACCAATTTGTTTGACATAGAAGTATTATAGAGGAATTCATAACATAACATGGAAATATGTTTGACATGGAAGCACCTACAAGTAGGCTATGGCAGACAGATCACCTATACAGGACAAAAGACATAGAACTTATAATAAATAATACTAAAACAACATGATATATTTGGTTTACATATACATTGTGGATATAGAATATGATGCATGATGAATATGCATTACAATATATGTATATAATTCTCTAGAAAGTATGTATTGGTTGGGTTATTGTATGTCTCACCATATATGTATATAATTTTTTAGGAAGAAAACAATAAGAAGGAAGCAAGAAGAAAAAAATAAGAAGGGCACACAAATCCTTTGAACAATCAATGCATATTCATCATGACTATAGATTGTCATGCATCATGAATGTAGATTACCATATATGTATATAATTTATTATGAAGAAGATATTGGTTGGGTTTTTGTTACGAGCATACCTTCTCTTTGAAGATTTTTCCCGCGTTTCTTCTTCCTCTCTATTGCTTATAATTTCTTCTTCTTCTTCTCTGTCGCTTATAATTACTTCTTCTCCTTCAATTTTTCTGCTTCTTATGATGCCAAGGTGATGCACAAAATGTAGTGGAAAAATAAATAAACTATTAGGTGAGAAGAACATGAAATATACAATATTAAGAAATGAGAAATGAAATGCAAATTAATAAAATACAGATAAGGTTAGGAATATGAATTTTTCTGTTTTTCTTTCCATGTTTTTTTTTTTTCTTATTTCCTTTTTAAGTGTCGATGTTTGGTTTGATGTACTCTAAATTGAAAAAAGTAGTTTAGCAAAGTAAATAGATTTTAGTATGGTGCAAATGCAATGCAAATTGTCGATGTACTCTTTTTGTTATTAACATGATTGTTTACTAAATACATATAGAACATGCTTACAAAATATGTGAAAAGGACATGGAAATATGCTTTGCTTTAGTAGGAAAGAAATAATTGTTTACTCAATACAAATAAAAGAGGTTTGAAAATATGTGACAAGGATATGAAAATATGCTTTTCTTTAGTAGGAAGGAAATAAAAGTTTGTAAATATGTGACATGAATATGGAAATATGCCAATATGTAATAATATGTATATGTATTTCAGAGTTCATATGTTAACATGTATTATGATTTATGTGTATTTTAGATTTGAAGTAGAAGAAAAATTGTATCATGATTGGTCCAATATGTATTTAACATGTAAATTTTGGATTTTTCATTGTTTTCATTTAACCAGACATGATCAATAAACACTTTTTGTGCGTGATTTTATCTATCCAAGAGGAGGTGGAGATTGTAATTGCACATGTAGTTTTCCAATCTTTTTGTCTTTTCATTACACTGTGACATGTCAATATTGATGTCTCATAGAATGACTAGGGTTTCATTTGAATGAAAATGACATAATGATTTTGTAATGGTACTCATTATGCTGTTTAGACTTGCATGTGGTGCAACATGGATGTTCACTATTGAAATATGTGATCCACAGTCTGCTAATTTAATGACACAGACCTCTACAAATTGCTCTTCAAAGTGCATGTGTTCTAGTATTGTTAGATGTCTTTTTACCAGTATCATCACCCCATGTTTATTGCAATTTGATATGCAATTGAAATTTGCAGATTGTTCATTTTGCATGGATAGTGTCATGTTTGTTTCTTGCAAGCAAAAAATGTCAAATTGCATTGTGTCATAGTCATTGAGTATGCCACTCATATGTTCATGCAAACTACTTGTGTTTATTGAAATAATTTAGGTGGATGAGTTTCCTTTTATGGAATACAAATCATATTATAGGATCCATTTTGCAATACTTTGCAAGCGCTGCATCTCAGCATTTACTTTCGGTTTCACCTTGAAGTTATCCATTGTGAGAGAATTTAAAAGATACAAAGATTCTATGTTTCTTACACAGGATAAAGTTGTATATACCTATCCATGCATTCATATCACAGTAGGATCAAATGCAATACAATCAAGTGTTAAACCCCGTGACCTATGTATTATGCGTGCACATGCAAGTTGGATTGGGAATTGTTTCCAGATTTTCAAGTGGTCTCTCTTTTCTGTCGATGATATTAGTTTTTCTATGTGCAATATGGTATCCAGTATTGGGAAATGTCTATGCTATATAAATAAGCTAGTCCATTAGCTTGGCGATGACCAATATGTGGATCATAGAACTTGATCCATAGAACATCGATTTTTTTTTTTTTGGTGTAGGCTTTGTTTATTCCATCTACACTATTGACTAGACCATCTAATGAATCGTAGTTGAATGCATATATTTTGACAAGAATATTTAATTTTATGACAATTTGCGAAGGCAACATTACTCTTTGTTGATGGTATGGAACATTTCCATTGTTTTCTTCCTCCTCATCAATTGCCTTGATTAAAATTTCATTTCCAGGCATCAATGACAACATATATTTGTTATGCATTGCAACGTCTTTGTTTATTTATAATAGGTAAGGGAACGTTGGGTCACTTGCGGCAGGTCAAATGCAATTCATATTGATATATGCCAAATCGTTAATTATCTGGCTATTTGTGCACATTCTATTGAGAATTGCAATAAACTTTTCATTTGTTTGGCACATTGTCGTATGCAATTCGTAACACCTGACATTATCTTTCCATAAGTCATATGTTATTCATTGCATGTTCATGGTAGGTTGTTCAAATATGAGGTAATCTTGTATGAGTTGTGCTTGATAAATGTCACCACAAAAGACCATATCTATGTTCCCAAAGTATTTTGTTTGTACATGTTTTATGTTTCATATTCTATT
This sequence comes from Picea engelmannii, assembly GCA_009831015.1. Taxonomy (NCBI): domain Eukaryota; kingdom Viridiplantae; phylum Streptophyta; class Pinopsida; order Pinales; family Pinaceae; genus Picea; species Picea engelmannii. The sequence continues at coordinate 402,330 of ML782526.1, read as the reverse complement.
GTCAATGGAGAATATGAATCGACTTCCAATTAGAGAAGTTTCATCAATGAAGACAAGATGAAGTTCTTGATAAATATTTGATAAGGTGTCCAACATTTCCTTGCTAAGTGGAAGGAAATGATATTTGTTGAAAGACATTATGATGCAGGAGCATCATTGGCAAGCACACAGAACAAGACCCATCAACGTCGAGGAATATGTACATGAGCCAACACCCACAATTGCAGTAGATATTTGAAATCCGCCTTAACTCAACGCCAAAATTTATCTTTCGAGGCACTCTTGAACCTAGAGCCGAAATTACCCTTTGAGGCACGTTTAGATAATCATGAGTGAAGCGAGAGTTTCCATTATGACTCTGGAATGCGATTGATCCAAGATAGCCGTAGGATAGTCTTAGAGTAGACACATAGTTAAGGGGGAAACCCTAAGAGCCCTATGATATATGGAGTTTTTGTACGCCCAAATGAGGTTGGTTGTAGAGTAGATGTTAGCTGCAAGTTAGAAAGAAATGGGAGTTTCAGTTGTTGTTTTGATTTCAGTTGTAGTCATTTTCACTTATGAATAGAACAAAGGCAAATTGATCCAATGCATGGTGTGAACATTGTTTTGCAATTCTCTGTATTGTGTTTTCATGAGTGAATGAATGAATCTCGTTATTAGTAGATGGAACTGTGAATGTTAGGATACGTTTTCAATTGTTTCTCTTCTGTTGAAGTAGTGCAAGGTGTGCACACAGAACGCAAGGAGTGAATTAACGAGATCTATCTCTATTCCAAAGCTCAGAAGAGATAACACGAAACTTTCCCTTTCCAAGGAGTGCAAAGAGACTGGTGCAAGGCATGCACAATCATCCACAAGAATCCAAAACCTTGCGTAAAGATATGGTGCAGGGAGTGCACAGATTCGAGATTTGACTAAGTGTCGAAGAGACTTTACAGAAGTCAAAGAACGGAAAAGGAGAACACTGGGAAGGCGAGAGGAATTTCTCTTCGAGAAATCCTTCAGTTCTGAGTTATTGAGATCCTTGAAACGCAAGGAGTGTGCAGGAAATCAAAGTCCTTAAAAGACCAAGCTTAGGAGGGGTAACACTTTTCATAAGTGTTAAGGAGGCCTAAGAATCGAACCCGTCGAAGGAGAAAAGGTTCAAAACCTTTGGACACCCAGAAAACCTTCTAAATCTGAGGAAGGGGTAATCCCAAAGGAGGAGAGATCTCAGTCGTTCAACTCAAACACAAGAGAATCAGAACTGTCCATCGGGAGGGACGCGTGGCGAACGACCAACGTTTCTCTGACTCACACTTTGGAGAAGTCAAGGGGCGGAGCACTAAGAACTCACGAAGCCTGAACTCGCGACTTGATTTGATTTGTTGGATCCAGGAGAGATCTGGACCGTTGATTGTCCATGGAGAAATATTGGCATTTTGGGGATCGAAAGATTGGAGGTGACAAGTCTTTCGACTTCGTGAAACACTAAGTCCAAAAATCATTGTGACCGTCGGATCGAGGGAGGATCTGGACCGTCAGACTTGAAGCCTCGCAATTTTGACTATCGAGAGAACGGAGGCAAGGGAACTCCGAAGTCATGAAACATGAAACGCCAACTTGATCGCAATCGTCGATCAAGGGAATATCTGGACTATAGATCTCGGGTCATCATGATTTCAGCCATCGGGTGAATGGAGGTAGCAACACTCCTAGGGTCACGAAATAGGAAATTGTGACACGCCTTTTTCTCAAGCACATGGTCGCCGCCAGTGATCACAAGAGAGAAAGGGCTTATCAGAGAGGAGCTAGCACCCGATTAGCGTTGAGATTTGAACAACGCCTAGGAGAGAGGTCGCGGGTATCATGTGACCTGCGCATTCGGGGAAAGGACCTGTGTAAGTGGGTTTGGGGTCTGACAGAGAACCATAGAGTCAACCAGACTTAGTTTCTTGATCGATCCTAGACCAGAAGGTCGTGAAACCCTTAGGAGAGAAGGGGGTTCTGCATCAAGTGGTATCAGAGCCGATTTGTTTGCTTGTAGATTTCAGGCGAAGGAGACAAAAGAAATCAAAATTGTACTATGTGTGTGACAGAAAGTCGACACAATGATGCCATGGAAATGAGGAGAGAAACCTTTAGCCAATCGAGCTGTAGAAAGGGAGATGCAAGAAATCCATGCAATATTAGAAGTGATGGAGGCAAAGCAGAGATGAGAAACTGATGCTAGAGACCTCAGTGATGCAAAGAGTGAAGAAGCAGTGGGTGAGAAATTCGTCGGAGAAGCTGCATGAGAGGATGTTGTCGAATAACGATTGCTAAGAGAAGTTGCCGGATTGGGAGGCAAATCCAATATAGAGGTCCCAATGTATGAAGGCAATTTAGATGCTGAAGAGATATTGTATTGGATAAGATCCATGGAAAAATATTTCGACTATGAAGATGTCGATGAGGAAAGGAGGGTGAGACATGCTGTCACTAGACTAAAAGGACATGCAACCCTATGGTGGGATGAATTGTAGGCTGAAAGGAGAAGCAAAGGCAAGAAGAAGATAAAGATATGGGATAGAATGGTATCCAATTTGAAGGCTAAGTTCATGACCAAGGACTATCAGATCAATCTGTCCAAGAAGATGCAGAACTTGAGACAGAAAGGGATAACAGTTAAGGAGTACACAGAGGAGTTCTATAGGCTGAACATCAAAACTGGACAAAGAGAGAGAGATGAAGAAAATTTTTCCAGATATATAAATGGCCTGAGATTTGAAATCCAGGATGAACTTAGCATGATGTCAGTAAGGACAGTGGAGGATGCTTATTAGTTTGCACTGAAGGAAGAGGAGAAGTTGGCTAGAAAAAAAAGCCAGCGAGGGAGAGGTAAAATCTCAGTCCCAAGAAAAATCAAGGGATTTACTCATGACAAATCACATAATTCTAAGGACAAGACTGAGAAACCACACAGTCACTCTGAAAGAGGAGGAATTTCTTGAGAAATACATGGTGGGGGAAGAAATTCTTCCAGAGGAAGAGGAAGAAGAGGAGGAGGAGACGCAAGATGTTATGCCTGTGGAAAGAGAGGACACATGTCTTGGGAATGTCCCGAAAAGAAGAAAGAAGGAGGAGGTGAAGATCACATTTCAGAATCACATAGGAGAGATGTTGAGGCAAAAGGAGTAGAGGATGGAAGATCCTTGATGTTGAGGAAGATTCTCTTAAAACCAAAGGCAAAAATTGAAAGGTTGGTGTAGAGAAATAGTCTCTTCAGAACAACTTGCAAGACTAAAGACAAATTATGCAAGGTGATAATCGACAGTGGGAGCACTGGCAACTTAGTATCCATGGAGATGGTGGGGAAATTGGAGCTGGAGAGAACTGCGCATCCGAAGCCATACAAAGTCTCATGGTTGGAGAAAGGACACCGGGTGATGGTTACTAAACAATGCTTGGTTGAATTTAAGATAGGAGGATATAGAGATGAAATTCTATGTGGTGTAATTCCCATGGATGTATGCCATATTTTGTTGGGAAGACCATGGAAGTTTGACATGAATGTCATTCACGATGGGAGGGATAATACATACACATTAGAGAAGAATGGTAGGACACACATGTTGCTACCAATAGAGGAGAAGAGAGTGAAAGAGGAGGCCAACACAAGAATACTTCTCATGAGTGGGAAATAAATCTTGAAGGAAGTCAAGGGAGAACAGGAGATGCAGTTTGCTGTGGTAAGGAAACCTAGAGTTATCCTTACAAGTAATTCAATGGAAGATTTGCCTAAAGAGGTTTAGGAATTGTTGGATAATTTTGCTGACATAGCATTGGATGAGCTTCCTAAATCATTTCCACCCATTAGAAGTATTAGTCACCATATTGACTTCATACCAGGAACAAGTCTGCCAAACAAAGCAGCATACAGATTGACACCTCGAGAGAATGAGGAAGTGAAGAACCAAGTCCAGGAATTGTTAGACAATGGTTTGGTCAGAGAGAGCTTGAGTCCCTGTGTAGTACCAGCCGTGTTGAGTCCAAAGAAGGATGGAGGATGGAAAATGTGTATAGACTCAAGGGCCATTAACAATATCACCATCAGGTATAGATTTCCTTTACCTAGAATGGATGATTTAATGGATTTCTTAAGTGGAGAAAATTTCTTTTCCAAAATAGATTTGAAAAGTGGATATCACCAGATCAGAATGAGAGAAGGTGATGAGTGGAAAACAACCTTTAAGACAAATTAAGGTTTGTATGAGTGGCTTGTTATGCCATTTGGCTTAACAAATGCCCCAAGTACATTTATGAGGCTGATGAATGAAATATTGAAATATTTCATTGGAAAGTTTGTGGTTGTGTATCTGGATGATATACTGATCTTTAGAAGGACTAAAGAAGAGCATTTGAGACACTTGACATTAGCGTTGGGGAGGCTACAACAAGAGAAGTTGTTGATAAATCTGAAGAAGTCCTCTTTTATGAAGACATAACTCATTTACTTGGGTTTTGTGATCTCTTCAAATGAACTGAAGATGGATCCAAGGAAGCTGAAAGCAATCAAAGAATGGTCGTCGCCAAGGAGCATGTTCAAGGTAAGAAGCTTCCATGGATTAGCAAGTTTCTATAGGAAGTTCATCAGAGACTTCAGTGGAATTTATGCGCCAATGATGGATACCGTGAAGAAGAAGCACAATTCTTTTAAATGGATAGAGGAATCCGAGAAGAGATTCAATATACTGAAGGAGAAGATAGCAGAATGACCAATTTTGGTCTTACCGAATTTTGAAAAGACATTTTAGGTGAGATGTGACACAAGTGGAGTTGCAATTGGAGCAGTCTTGAGCTAGGAAAATAGACCTGCTGCGTATTTCAGTGAAAATTGGAATGAGACCAAGAGAAAATAATCCACGTATGATGAGTTTTATGCCATAATTCAAGCCTTGAAGAAGTGGAGGCATTATCTTGTCCCACATGAATTTGTCTTGTATAGCGATAACCAGGCTTTACAATTCATAACCAGGCAGGAAAAATTGAATCAGAGGCATGCAAAATGGGTTGAATTTATGCAAAATTTTACTTTTTCCATAAAACATATTGTTGGGAATGCTAACAAAGTTGCCGATGCATTAAGCAAGAGATGTTTGATTCTGTAGGAATTTTAGGTGAATACCTTGGGGTTTGAACACCTTAAGGACATGTATTGTGATGATACAAATTTCAAGGAAGCATACGAAGCATGTGTGGACCTTGTGTTGAGAGATATAATCCATTGGACAGAGTACATGATTCAAGAGGGATTGTTGTTCAAAGGAAATCAGTTGTGCATACTAAAATGCTCAATGAGGGATAACATTTTGAAGGAAAAGCACAACAAAGGATTGGCTGGACATTTCGGCCATGATAAAACGTTTGCACAGTTGAGAAGTTCATACTATTGGCCAGGTATGAGAAAAAAAGTGATAAAGTTTGTGAACAAATGTAGAATCTGCCAACATGCAAAAGGAAAGAGATAGAACACTGGATTGTATCAACCATTGCCAATACTAGAGAGGCTTTGGGATGAAATAAACATGGATTTTGTGTTGGGATTGATGAGAACACAAAGAGGATTTGATTCCATATTTGTGGTGGTGGATAGATTTTCAAAGATGGCACATTTTATCCCATGCCAGAAGACTAGTGATGCAACATATATTGCAAATCTGTTTTTCAAGGAAGTTGTAAGACTTCACAGCCTACCCAGAAGCATTGTCTCGGACAGAGACACAAAATTTGTTGGTCACTTTTGGAGAACACTCTGGAAGAAGTTGGGGACATATTTTTCCTTCTGCTCAACTTATCATCCTCAGATAGATGGACAAACTGAGGTGGTAATCATAAGCTCAGGGAACTCATTGAGGAGCCTGGTTACTGAACGTCATAATCAATGGGACCAGATTTTGCCACATGAAGAATTTGCATACAATGATTCACCAAATAGGATCAATAGAAAGATCCCATTCCAAATATTGTATGGAATGAAACCCAGGGGAGTATTTGAGTTGAGATACTTAGAATAGAGTGAGATCAGGAGCTCTGGAGCAGAAGGTTTTGCTGCAGACATGCAGAAGCTCCATAGCTAGATCAGAGGACAGTTGCTGAGTTCTAACCAGGAATACAAGCGCAGAGCTGATCAACATTGCAGAGAACTTCAATTTGAAGTAGGATATCAGGTTATGGCACATCTCAGGAAGGAGAGGTTCCCTAGGGGAACATATAATAAGTTAAAGATGAAAAAGATAGGACTATGTAAGATCTTGAGGAAGTTTGATGCAAACGCCTACGAGATTGAGATGCCAGATGGTGTGTGCATATTGCCCATATTTAATGTCTCGGACCTGTATCCTTACAGGAAGGATGACACAGAGGGGTCAGAAGATCAAGAAAAGATCCAGTGGGAGAAACAAATTCCTGTAGCAGAGAAGCCACAGATGGAGAAGATTGTTGATTAGAGGATAAACACAAGGACCAGGAGAAATATATTTTTTGAATATCTGGTCAGGTGGAAGGGGAACCCAATATAATATGCCAGTTGGGAAAATGAAGCTGTTATCCAGAAGCATGGAAAATAAGTACAGGAGCTCACGGAAAGGAGCCCATGAATTTTTTTCAAGGGGAGTATGATGCAAGAGCATCATTGGAAAACATACAGAGAAAGACCCATCAATGTCGAGGAATCTGTATAGGAGCCAACACCAACAATTGCAATAGATATTTGAAATCTGCCTTAACTCAGCGCCAAAATTTATATTTTGAGGCACGCTTGAACCCAGAGCCGAAATTACCCTTTGAGGCACATTTAGATAATCGCGAGTGGAGCGGGAGTTTCAATTATGACTCTGGAATGCGACTGATCCAAGATAGCTGTAGGATAGTCTTAGAGTAGACATGCAGTTAAGGGGGAAAATCTAAGAGCCCTCTAATATATAGAGGTTTTGTACGCCCAAATGAGGCTGACTGTAGAGTAGATGTTAGTTGCAAGTTAGCAGGAAATGGAATTTTCAATTGTTTTTTTTATTTCAGTTGTAGTCATTTTCACTTATGAATAGAACAAAGGAAAATTGATCCAACACATGGTGTGAACATTGTTTTGTAATTCTCTGTATTGTGTTTTCATGAGTGAATGAATGAATGTTGTTATGAGTAGATGGAACTGTGAATGTTAGGATACTTTTTCAATTGTTTCTTTTCTATTGAAGTAGTGAAAGGTGTGCACACATAATGCAAGGAGTGCATTAACGAGATATGTCTTAATTCCGAAGCTCAGAAGAGATAACACGAAAATTTCCCTTTGCAAGGAGTGCAAAGAGACTGGTACAAGGCGTGCACTGTCATCCACACGAATTCAAAACCTTGCGTAAATATATGGTGTAGGGAGTGCACAGATACAAGATTCGACTAAGTGTCGAAGAGACTTTATAGAATTCAAAGAACGGAAAAGGAGAATGCCAGGAAGGTGAGAGGAATTTATCTTCAAGAAATCCTTCGGGTCTGAGTTATCGAGATCCCTGAAATGCAAGGAGTGTACAGAAAATTGAAGTCCATAAAAGACCAAGCTCAGGAGGGGTAACACTTTTCATAAGTGTTAAGGAGGCCTAAGAATCAAACTTGTCGAAGGAGAAAAGGTTCGAAACCTTTGAACACCCAGAAAACCTTCTAAATCTGAGGAAGGGTTAAGCCCAAAGGAGGAGAGATCTCAGCCATTCGGTATGAACACAAGAGAATTAGAACCATCCATCATGAGGTATGCGTGGCGAACGACCAACGTTTCACTGACTCACACTTTGGAGAAGTCAAAGGGTGGAGCATTAAGAACTCGTGAAGCTCGAACCCACGACTTGATCTGAGTCATTGGATCCATGAGAGATCTAGATCGTCGATTGTCCAGGGTGAAATATCGACATTTAGGGGATTAGAAGATTGGAGGTGACAAGTCTTTCGACTTTGTGAAATGCTAAGTCCCGAAATCATCGTGAACGTCGGATCGAGGGAGGGTCTGGAACATCAGACTTGAAGCCTCACGATTTCGACTATCGAGAGAATGAAGGCAAGGGAACTTCGAAGTTGCGAAACGAGAAACGCCAACTTGATCATAGCCGTCGATCAAGGGAATATTTGGACTGTAGATCTCGGGTCATCGCGATTTCATCCATCAAGTGAACAGAGGTAGCAACACTCCTAGGGTTGTGAAAAGTGAAATCACGATGCGCCTTTCGCTCAAGCGCATGGTCACTGCTAGTGGTCACAAGATAGAAAGGGCTTAGCAGAGAGGATCTAGCACCCGATTGATGCTGAGATTCGAACAACGGCCAGGAGAGAGGCCGCGGGTCTCATGCAACCTGTGCATTCGGGGAAAGGACCTGTGCAATTGGGTTTTGGGTCTAGCAGAGACCTAGAGAGTCAATTAGACTCAGTTTCTTGATTGATCCTAGACCGGGAGGTCGTGAAACCCTTAAGAGAGAAGGGGGGTCTGTATCACATTAGCAGTGAAGAATGGATTGTTGCCCCACTTGCATTGTAAGCAACTTTACTTGTGTATGCTAGTATCAATCCCTTTGGTTTTAAAGGGTCGGTTGTATTGTGTGCATCATATATTTGTATAAGCATTTGGAATACCATTTTTTGTAAATGTCTTTCATGTTCCTACTCCACCTGTGAGGAACAAGTACAATGGTGTGTTCATGTCAATTGATTTCTTTAGGGTAATGTCTTTGAGAATTGCTTGTTGTTCTCTATTTAGAATTCTTTGAAACCTATAATATTCTTCATTTTCGAGGAAAAATGGGTGGTCTATTACTTGGAAACCTAGGTTAATTGATTTCTTCATCTTTGCTTGTTGAGGGAATTTCAAGTCTACTTGCAAACCATATTGTTTGCAATGGAATTTAGTCGATTCTCGTTCTGCTAATGCACCATCGATATTCACAAGGTTGTTACCTAGTTAATTGTAGTTTCAAGATCGACCCACATTGGGTTGATGTTGTATGTAAATTTATCTTCATCGATTTCTATTGTACTTGCATAGAAACCATAAGCAACATGTGATGTGGGAAAGTCAAGTTTTAATGTATGTTCATTTTTTTCGAATGGAACATATAACAATAGTTTATCTCTACATAATTTTTTGATGTCAATGTGTTTGTTGTATTTGACGAACCATATTACATTTGGTTTTTTCATTTTTGATATGTGTGTACTATTTTTCTTGTACTTGGAGACAAATCCAACAAGGCATATATTCTTAATAGTGTGTGGGAGCTCAATGTAGTAATCAATAATATAGTGGCACCTCACATCTTCTGAATTGTTAGGTTCTTGTTTTAATAGAAAGGGGAGCTTAAGGATAAATGTGCATTGATATATTGGAGACGTGTTTATAAATATACACCGTCTTGAACAAATATTCAATGGAAGATAAAGTGCTATATTAATTGCTTGTTGAGAGGACATTTGTTGAAGATTAAGCATTGTATTTCCAAATGTGTGTATCATTTTCATAACATCAATTTCACTTTTTTCATGTTCTTTGTGTATTCTCTGAAATCCATTTGCATATATTTGTCAACTTTAGTCATGTATGAACCACAATATGATGCTGCAACATATGCATTGAGTACGTATTGTGCATCTGTAGTTTCATTCCATAAATTCGACATGTCCTTTGCAAAAATATTGTTCCAAATGTGTGAAGGTTTTCGTTTTAGGAAGATTGTTGATTATTTTAGTGTACATTGTATTAGTTGGATGTACTCATCTTCTGCTAGCTTGAATTCCACCAAGATCTATTCGAAGCTTATTAGGGTGTTATAATTTTTTTTCTCTAAAGATGAAAACATGGACTTTGAATTCTTGTCAAGAGCATTGTCCGATAAGGTTATTGGATCAAGCATTGTTGTCTTCTTCATTGGTGGCATAGGGAAGTTGTATTTGCAATGTGAATTCCTTCGTTTATTACATATTATTGTATGGTAATGTTTATGCAACCTGGAAATATCTGGATACAAATGGTTTGTGTCGTATGTTATGTATTTTTCCATTAAATTTTCAATTTGCAAGTTATTGCCCCTTCCATATATTGGTGTTAAGTTTTGGTGTTGTTATTAGGTTATTTCCAAATTACATGAGTATTGAATGAATTTCCAAAACAAAAACATAAATAGGATAACTGAAAGAAACAAAATCACAAGGTATGCAACATTTTATCCCGGGAAACCCTCATGGGGGAGAAAACCCAACAAAAACTTCCTCAATAATATATCGCCAATACAATGCCAAGACTAGGACCAAAACACCAAAGAAAAACCATGATTGAGCATGCGCCTCTCTTCTACTTCCTCCTGCAACTACAACTGCCTTCAAGATATGCACACTAGATGAGTGAGTGTGAGTGTGTATAAGTGAGGCATCATCCTCACATATAAATACTAGTTGAGGAGGCGCTAGGGTTATGTCTCTTCACATGGTAGGGCCGACTTCTTCTAGAAGTGGTTAAAACCAATTTATAAGCACTAGGGGATGAGTTTACAAATGCCACCATATAACTATGGTTTGAACAATCCACAAAAGGGGATTTGATCTTATACAAGACCCGGCATGATCAATCCGCAAAAGGGGATTTGATCTATAATATACCAACTCAATTAATTAGAATATTCTTCGAAGTTACAATATTTCAACACTCCCCCTTAACAAGAAGGGTATTCTACTCACATGACCCGATATAACATCATCAAGAGAAGGAGAGGGTAACATCATCATCAACATATGGAACACTGACTGACACATCTACAAATCATCAGAATTTTTTCTCATCATCAATATCATCATCGTTTACAACATGGAGTTGGAGTAACATCATCATAATCATTTTCATGAATCTGAAACATCAACATCAATAACACAAATCTAGAAAAACAACATCATCCACAACATGAGGCTGGAACAACAACATCATCAACAACATGAAGCTAGAACAACAACATCATCAACAACACAAGGTTGAAACAACAACATCATCAACATATGGCAACCGAATGAGGTAGGTGCATCAACAAAAACATTTGTGGTACTCTAACAGACCGTCCTTACCGGAACTTCAGGATCTGCCCAGAAATCATAAGATTCCCTATGATATAAAATCCTAATAAGCTACAACATGGTACTCTAGCAGACCGTCCTTATCAGACCTTCGAGATTTTCTGAGGAATCAAAATATTCCCTAGGATATAAAATCCTAACGGAGCTACCACTACTGACCACAACTGGCATATACATGCATAGGTACTCTGACAGACCATCCTTACCAGGCCTTCGGGGTATGCCCAAGAATCATAAGATTCCATAGGATACAAAATCCTAACGGAGCTACTCACTGTTGGTCAGGATACCATAGTATCATCAACATCACTCCCCCTTTCGAGGGAGGTCCTTTCGGACAACACCAAGATTGTATTGAAAGTAATCAAACTTCACACGAGATAGAGGCTTGGTCAACACATATGCAACCTCCTCATCTATGCCAACATATTGGAGCTTTGTAACTCCCCTTTGCACCATATCACGAATGTAGTGATACCAGATCTCTATGTACTTCGAATTATCATGGAACACTGGGTTCTCCGTCATCTTTATACAACTCTCGTTATCACATAGAATCACAGTGTCTTCCATCTCTAGATCGAATAGACATGTCAACAACTTCCAAATCCATATGGATTCACAACTAGCGAAACATGCTACAATGTATTCCGCTTCTGTCGCGCTGAGAGAGATACTTGATTGCTTCCTACTTTTCCATGAAGTCATGGATGACCTAAAACTGAAACAACATCCTGAAGTGCCTTTTCTTTCTGAAGCACTTCCAACCCAATCTAAATCAGTATAACCATACAGTCTGAAGTCATGATCTCCAGTATAACAAATACCATAATCCAATGTACCCTTAAGGTATCTCATCACATGCTTTGCAACTACAAGGTGAACATGTCTAGGTTCCACCAGATATTGACTCTAGGTGTTCACACCAAAGAACATATATGGCCTATTATTTTTCATATACATAGATGATCCAATAATCTGTTGGTATATAGCAACATCAACCAACTCTGAAGAAGTATCAACATGAGATTCAAATTCATTTCCATGGGTGTGTTCATGGATTTACATTCCAACATGTCAAATCTCTTCAGTATTTCAACTACATACTTCCCTTGGTTAAGGAAGATCTTCTCTGGGCCCTGCAAAACTTCAAGACCTAAGAAATAATGCATCAAGAAAGGTCTTTCATCTCAAATTCCACATCGAGCTTCTTCTTGTAATCTGTGATGATATTTTCTTCTCCTGTTAAGAATAATTCATCCACATATAGTAGCAATATAATTAGATCATCATTCATAAACTTGAAGTAAAGTTTAGGATCAACTTTTAATTTTAGTAAAGCCCAAGCTCATTAGGAAACTATCAATTCTTCCATACCAAGCTCTAGGAGCTTGCTTCATCTCGTACAAATATTTCTTCAACCTGCAGACATGAGTCTTTCTATCTTCAACTTTAAACCCTTGTGGTTGTTCTATATACACTTCTTCTTCAATAACACCATTTAAAAAGGTTGTTTTTACATCCATATAGTGTAACTTCCACTTCATTTTGGCTGCAAGAGCTATGATCCATCTGATAGAAGTGTATCTGGCTACAAGAGAAAATATTTCTTCATAGTCAATACCTTCCTTCTGAGAAAATCCACGAGCCACAAATATTTCCTTATGTTTTTCAATACTTTCGTCTACTGCATGTTTTATTTTGTATATCCACTTGGAAGATGCCACATCTTTGTTCTTTGGTCTGGGAACTACTTCCCATACATCATTATTTATAATGGACTAGTATTATTCTATCATGGTGTCCATCCATTCTTTCTTCTAAATGACTTCTTCAAAGCAAGTGGGTTCCTTTTCTACGAGATCACACATAAAGGCCATATAGTTGGAGAATGGATTATGTTTCTTTCTTTGTCTCGTGGTTCCTTCTGGGGCACCATACTTCTCTTAATATTGAATAAGTTCTCTTTCCCAAGATGGATTTCTCTTGTAAGAGATCATCATACGTGGAGGTTATTGAGATTATATCATATCATGATCTTCTGGAATCTCATAATCATGGTTAAATGTAACTTCCTTCACAGGTTCTGCAACTCTGGGAGCTACAACTCTGGGAGCTACAAGTTCTTCTTCATATACTTCTTCATGCTAACATTTCCTTGATTTTTTGAGTGCTACATCTTCATCAAAGGTCACATATCTACTGATATCAATATGATGGTGACCTGGTATGTAAATTCATAAGGCTTTAGAGACCTCACAATATCCAACAAATATTCCCTTCTTTCTTGAAGGATCCAACTTAGTTTTCTTTTCTTTTGGAATGTGTACAAATACTGGACAACCAAATATTTTGAGATGGCTTACTTCTAGCTTCTTTCCGGTGAACATTTTTTGGGAGTTTTGAATCCAAGTGCACTATGGAATAATTTGTTTTGGACATATACTGATATTCTTGCTGCTTCAACCCATAAGTGCATTGGAAGATCTTGATCGTGAATCATAGTCTTTATTGATTCCATAATTGTTCTATTCTTTCTTTCTGATACACAATTTTGTTGAGGATTATAGGGAGTGGTGAGCTCCCTCTTAATATCGACATCTCTCCAAAAGCTTCCGAGTTCATTTGAAGTGTACTCTCCTCCATTGTCTGACCTGAATATCTTGATTTTCCTTTCGGAGAGGTTTTCTACCAAGGCTTTGAATTCCTTGAACTTTCCAAGTACTTCATCTTTTGATTTCAAGAAATAAACCCAAGTATTACGAGAGTAATCATCAGTAAAGGATGCATATTATACATACCCTCTTAGAGAGGTTGATGGCATTGGACCACATACTTCTGAGTGGCCAAGTTCCAAGATTCCTTCTACTTTACTGTTGCTCTTTGGGAAAGGATTCTTTATGTTCTTTCCTTGTGCACATCCCTTGCATACAACTTCATGATCAACCTTTAATTTTGGTAAACCTATAACTACCTTGCTTACATATGTTAACGCTTTGTAGTTGATGTGAGCTAGTCTTCTATGCCAGATTTCACAATGACTTTCAGTAGAGTGATTCAAGGCTACATATGAGTGACCTTTTAATTTGTACAAACCAACTTCTTCTGTTCCAATAAAAACTGCATCTTCTATAGTTTTTTTTCCTTTAGGCCACATAATAACTTCACCATCCATGAATTTTGTTAACATCTACTATGTTCTAATTTGTTTTTCCCTCATTCATTCCTACTTGTCATTTCAAATTTTGTATAAGTTATAAAATATTTAGCATTTTGTTGTTAAAGGTTTAATAGCTCACCTTAAGGGGTTTTACAATAATGCTAGAGTGAATTAATGAGATGGAATTAATGTTGTGAGAAGGGGACATAGGGAATTAAACACATGTTTAAATGATTACTTGATGACATCAAATGGTTTCAAATATTTTCATTTGAGCCATTAGTCATGTCAAAACTTATGCATCATGATTATTTAACTTCATGAGTTGCGGATTCAAAGTCTAATCCACTCAAGAGAGAAAAATACAAAGTTGGTTGGGTGCTACAAGAACTTCCACATGTCCCTAGTCATGATCATTTTAAGCACTTTGATGAGTCGTGGAAGATGTGGAGCATACTACAAGCTCATGAGTATGCAAAATCAATTAAAAAAGTACTCATCATCATCCATCACATGCGAAATGGGGTGTATCATCATTTGTACTTGTCAGTTGTCCATAAGGTTAAACATATCAATTGTCTTATTAAATGTGTTTTCAAAACTGGCGCCTTTTTTGTTAACTACAAAAATGAATTTATTTGAATTGGCTACTGTAGAGATAGAAAATCTCCTTTATTCTCGTTACACAACAGAAAAATCTCTTCTTCGTAGCCAAGAATATATCCTTTGGGTCATGCCTGTGTATATGGGTAAAGGTGGACATGTGAATTGAAAATATCCCGAAGGGCCCGAAGTCATGGAGGCTTATGAAGATAATCAAATTATTTTTGATCGGGCAGGGTGGTACCCTTTCTGTACCAAGATGGATGGTCACCATTACACTACAACCAAGGAATTTTCTGAGAGTTTCAATGGAAAGTGGGCTCGAATAAAAAACCTGGTTATGTAGGTTACTAAAGAATCTATAGCTGCTGCTTGCAACCTCCCCACTAATGGCGAAAGGTGGTTTAAAAATAAGTTGATTACAGGAGGAGACATCAATTAATTTTTAAAGCCTAAACACAAAGGCCCTAATTGGGCCAAGGGAATCCCCAGGAATTGGATTGTTGATGAGTGGATGTAATCCTTTCTCATGCTTAAGAGATTCATCACATGCGAGGGGCGTTATTCTATTGTATTCCTATTCCACCTTCAATTTCTTCTTGATCTAGCAGGGATTAAGAGGATGAATTTACATTATTATTTCTCATGGGATCTCAACAATATGGGTATGAGGGTTCAAGCAAACCCCAAGACCCCTCCTCACGAAATTTTTCATCAAGGGTTGATTAAATTTCTTGTTAAGGCCAAACTAGGGAAGTTGCAGAAGACTTGGGATCAGTTCTTGATCCAGTCGGAGTTTGAGAAGGAAAAACATTCTCCTGCTTCTCAATCACATGGAAATATTATTAAGCCTGATTAAGAAACTCCATCTAATGTCGATCAATTCACCACTGTAAAGAAGGGTAAACGAGAAACATGCTTCAAGACTCCAGATGAGCATGTAAAAGCTACATCATCCAGTCAACAAACAGATGTGGTGTCTTCTCACATATTAGGTGGAGGTAAGCACCCTTTCCCTTTTGCACATAAAACATACTAAAAAAGGGCTAAGAGGTTAGCAAAACCTAGGGTTTCAGTGGAGGACCAACAACCTGTAAAAAACACAATAGAGTTTGAGGATCCTGTACACCTTGAAGAGCCTATCCCATAGGTCACTCCTCATGCCTAGAGTTCCTATGAAGACAATACCTCTAGGTATAGAATCTTAGTAAGGAAACGAAGCACAATGCCTCAAAATAAGTTCAGGTTGAAGTCTAAGGCAATGAATAAACCTGCCATCACAGAGAAGGTTATCATCATTGATGAAGAGCCTGTCAAACCTATTGGAAAGACATCTATAAGAAAGAAAAATCCTATCACTAAGCCTGAGAAGGATAAATCCAAGAAGGGTGGTTTGATCATAAATAAAACGACAATCACTGGAAAAAACAAAGTTCTTACAAGGAAATAGGGTAAAAAGGATATGAAAATCCCAAACCCTAAGATTGGATCTGAAGGGAATGAACCTAAACGTATGAAAAAATGATCTCAATCTAAGAAGACTAGAAACAATAGATTAGAATTGCTAGCAGAAGCAACTTCCTTAATCCTGCATAGAAAGCTATCAATTTAAAAATATCACTTCCAGGATAAATCTAGTTTTTGAGATTAAAAGCAATGGAGGATGAACAAATATTATTTGTTTCCTGTGTCTAAGGTATCCTTCTCCTTTTTGGATATGTCCATATACAACCGAGGCAAAGAAAAGAGTTTAAAACATGCAGGACTAGTTTTTGGAAGGTCTCCACAAGAAGTTCCTACAATCGTATACATAGGGAAATAAAGGCCCTACTAGAACACATGTAGCAATCGATTTTGTTGTTGTTCGCACCCAGTTTCATATTTTTTAACAGGGGAAGGCTATAAATTATGTAAGAATATAAAGGTTCATGTTATGAAGATATACAATGTTTTTTGGAGCTAAAAGATATATTGGGATACAAAGTTTGATCCAGATCAACCACCTATGCTGAGTTGTCAAAGGATGGTTTCAAGTGGAGCATTGAAGATTGGATATATCTGAGAAAGATATAGATAAATAAACAATTTCGTCATTCAAATGTAAAACAAGTCAAATCAAAGAGATGTTATGCAAGGATGTTGACCTGATTTAGGAGATTTTTTGTAAATTGTTATTATTTGGTATATCAACAGTTAGAAACTGAAATTCATCTTGAGTTTTTGTAGAGATTTGTTTTGAGGTGTCCTTGATTCTCAGGATTGAACCTAAGTACATGTAACCTATTTGAAACATGATATATTGAATTATGTATAAGAAGAAAGGATTGGATCCATGTTTGTCTAAAAGACTTTATCTTATACAATTGTTTGGATCGACCTTATCTGTGTAAAGATTTCAGTGGTTAATGAGGTCATTAGTTGGTGTGTATATCTCTTTTGTTTCTCATTTCTAATTCCTCATCTTGAACACATTATTAATATTATATGATTATATGGTTGTATGCATGTGTTGAGAGGATTTACCTATTTTTATAGTGCAATATTCACCACATGTGTGTTTAAGATCCTTTAAATCTAGTTCAGTAAGGATTTCTGGGTTTAAGATTTATTCTTCTATTGGTTAATTATATCAAAGAACATATTTCTCTTTTATGGTTATCAAGTTTGTTTCATTTATTCTTCTTCAACATATACCCCATTCTCACTTGACTCAACTAAGGTTTTGTTTACCTGATCTGCTACACATAGAGAAGAGATCTTGATAGTTTATCCATTAAGTCCCTTTTAATATCAAGAGTGTGATCCTCCCACCTCTTTAAAATGATTTTCTTTTAACTTTTGAAATAAGATGTGCTAGGCTTGTTGCTAAGGCAATCTAGGAACAACTTCTAGTGCTAACAAATGCAACCTTGAAACATTTATTATCTAGGGATGAAATAGAAAGTAAGTTCTTTGTCAAACCTGGTACATAGAGTACATCCTTCATTCTCATCAAAGTTCCTGAATCAAGTTTGTAGGTGGATTCTCCCATTCCTTTGATAGGGTACTGATAATCATCTCCAAGTGAATTTTTTTTGGGGAAGTCATTTTCCATAAGGCTAGAGAGAATATCTTTCTGACCTATAATGTTCTTAGATGCACCACTATCTATGAGCCAAGTATCCTCTCTAGGTGTCACAGATCCTAAGAGGGCAGAAAACAAAACATAATCTTCAATATCTTATTTAGTTAACTTCTCGGGTGGCTCATCATCTTTAGCTACATGGGTATGATGTATTTTGTTATTTCTCCTCTTGTATTCTTCCCTTATGGTAGGGAAGTTCTTAGAAATGTGTCCCATCTTATCACAATGATAACATTGATAAGAGGATAAATCTTTTCCCTTTCTTTGACCCTTATGATATTTCTGGAATCTCTTTGGAGAGTGAGATTCTTTATGAAAGTGGGTCTCCTTTCGAAAATTAGACCTTTTCTTTCCACTCTTAGCATGAGTATCTAGGGATTGATATTCATCTCTTAATATGATGACTTCTCTGTTGCCCACTCTTGCTTCTTCTTGAACACATTCTTCCCATAAACTGTCAAATTGGAGTTTCTCTTTTCTTGCACAAATAGTTTGGATGGAGGCATCCCAAGGTCTTGTGAGACCATTAAGAGTTGTCATCACGAGTTCATCTTCATCTAAGTTGTCTCCAATATCCTCTACTTGTTCCTTGAATTGAGAAACCCTAGAGAATTAGTCTTGAACTGTTTCTCCTTTTTGCATCTTTGTATTCTTGAGTTCGGTTCTCAAGTTCATATTCTGGTTGATGTTATTTCCTTCATACATTCTAGTTAGGGCATCAAACATATATTTTTGAGTATTATTAGAAGGCACTTGAGGAATCAGTTGGTCTTTAATGGAATCTACAGTTATTCTTTTAGCCCTAATCATATCCTTCTTGTACTTCTCTTTGGCTTCTTCTTCTTTGGGTTTTGGTACATTTTCTTTTATGAATTTTGCAAGGTAATTCTCTTCAAGAATGAGTCCAATTCTGTATTTCTAGGAACATAAATTTTCCACACCTTCTAACTTGTCAACAATATTGGTGCTTGCAGACATCTTGACCTAGAGCTAGGAAAATGACCAGAAAATTAAAGCGCTCAAAAAATGAATCTAAACTTACCAGGAGATGTGTTGTGATGAGGCGAGTTTGCTGGAGCTGACTGTTTCAGAAAATTCCAAGTTTTACCCCTTGAAAATTGACCTGCACAATTTTGAACTGGTACTTCTACTACTGGTTCCAGTTTCTCAGTTTTCTGGTTTTCTAGTACTAGTCAAAACTAGGATTTGATTCTCTAGAGAATTTGGCCACTGAAAAAGTTCGCTCAAGCTGTCAAAATATGCACTAGGGAAAGGTGCACTTCCCAAGGTATTTTTTGGTAAAAAATTCCTCTTCAGTAAAAAGACCTAATTTTCTTGTATGAAAACAATGATGTTTTTAGATACCCAGTGGAAGATTCTCTATTCAGTTAAGCTCTGATACCATGTTAAGTTTTAGTGTTGTTATTAGTTTATTTCCAAATTACATGAGAATTCAATGCATTTCCAAAACAACAACATAAAGAGGATCACTGAAAGAAACACAATCACAAGGTAGGCAACATTTAATCTCGGGAAACCCTCATGGGGGAGAAAACCCAACAAAAATTCCTCAATAATAGATATCCAATACAATGCCAAGTCTAAGACCAAAACACCAAAGATAAACCAAGACTGAGCATGCACCTCTTTTCTCCTTTCTCTTGCAACTGCAACTGCCTTCAAGATATGCGCACTAGATGAGTGAGTGTGAGTGTGTATAAGTGAGGCATTATCCTCACATATAAATACTAGTTAAGGAGGCACTAATGTTATGTCTCTTCACATGGTAGTTCTAGAAGTGGTTAAAACCAATTTATAAATACTAGGGGACGAGTTTAAAAATACCACCATATAAGTATGATTTGACCAATCCAAAAAATGGGATTTGATATTATACAAGACCCAACATGATCAATCCTCAAAAGGGGATTTGATATATAAGATAATAACTCAATTAATTAGAATGTTCTTCGAAGTTACAATATTTCAACAATTGGAGCATCTTCTATCCATAATAATCCATGTTCATGCTCACTTCCCCCATTTTGGAACTCAGTTATAGAGTATTAGTATGATATGTTTCCAAATAACGTTTCGTCATGACTTATCAATTGCTACAACATTGATTCTATCTCTATAATAATGACTACATGTGACTGGGTCTTTTCGTATGAGGTAATCAATGTCACTGTCTTCCAAATTTCTAGTGTGCTTTCTCTTTCCCCTATTCCTATACAACTTAGTCAATGTAGAGACTAATGCATTCCACCGATGCTCTGCACTTGTGAATGTGATGAAAAAGGTTGGCGGCCCCAACTGTCGTATCATTGAAAATATATTTTTCTTGATTTGTTGCAGGTAATTAGATGAAATGAGAATTTTTTTGAAGTCTATATATCCAATGTTACATTTAAGTATTTTCTCTAAGTTTGGTTTGTACTTTTCATCTTTTTCTAATATCTTTATTCCTCTTAGTTGGCCTTTTCGTATGTGCACCCATATGAGAGAGAGTACTTTGTCGATTAATATGCACACTGTTTTGAAAAATAAATTTGTTGTGTGATATGAGAAATCACCACTAGCATGTAACAACTCCCATTTTGCTATTTTATGGTAGCTAAATCTCTTTACAATGTCATTGTCATGTGGATATTCGAAGAATAGTGTTGGAAAGTTCATTTCTTTTGCATACTTGTCCTTGAAAATCCCAAGTGGGCATTTCCTTTTAGTAGGTGTGAGTTCAATGAGTTTGTCCTGCAAATCATGAATGCATTATGACTCCATGAATCCATGTATTAATGTTTCATTTGGCCTTTCATTATCCGATTCGGTGTCCATATCACTTTCACAATCAAAATTTCCATCTTCCATGCATTTTCCATTGTATTGTTCAAGAACATCAATCCATTCTTTATTTATAGATATGTTTTCAGCCTTATATAGAGATCTAGAACACAATTCTTTTAGTTATCTCATGACAACATTTACACGTGATTTTCCAGTCTAATATGCATTCTTGTATTGTAATCGTCTTTTCAATGCAACTACAATTGTCATTGTGTCATTCATGAATTGTGGCAGTGATTTTTGCACAACATCCATGTGGACAGGTGGATTGATAATTGAACCCATCAAGCCCATCTGGAATGGTTTGTAACCCCATTGCCAAATTTGTGTGAATGCAATTATGAGTGATACAAGTCTCTCTTCAAGTTCTGAAAGTGTGCTTACAATTTGTAATGTCATGTTACGCCTTATTTGGTCAGGTGTTGCAAATTGTGGCAACTTCCCATTTTGAAGTGCTCTTTTGCAAGGAAGACATATATTCTTAGAAGAGAGTTTTTTTTTATTTGTTGTCAAGCTTAGATACTCTTCTTCCAGGTCTTAGGTGAAGCATCGAATGTTATGTGAAAATCAAAATTCCTCACAAATTACACATGTGTTCCTAGGTGTGTCTTGAAGCTGTTTCAGATACACTTTCTTCACATCTTTTTTTTTAGATGGACATGCTCGGTGGGCGTAGTCTCTATTGTTCCATTATTTTCAAATTATGTATAGAAAAGTGTCTGTTTCAATGTAGGATATGTCATTCGTGTTCTTTTATTACGAGGCATTGTTGGATCAATGCAATTTGTATGGCATTTGTCTGCATGTCTTTTCAGGCCATGCCAAATGGGGGATTTGTCAATGCATCTTCTATCTTCATGAATCATTTTTTTTAGTGTGTTATAAGAAAGCATATGATTTTTAGTAGCACATGTGTTTGTTTTTTGATAAGCCATCTCAGAGGTAGAGCTAGTATTTGGAATTGAAATTTTATCGCTATCATGCAAATGATGTATATGTTGATGTATTTCTAGCACATTTTCAGGGGGCAACACGTTATGGTTTGTACTTGTGGTAGTTGGCACTTCCATAGACACATGATAGTCAACTCAATGTGGTTTGTTTAGAGCCATTGAAAGTTGGACAAAGTGCACATTTCATATGCCATTGTGATGTTATGTTAGCAATGGTTCATAGTGAATGTGAAATGAATCTGTTTCAAATGACATCACATCAACTATTTTGTCACAGGTTGAGCGAGTAGGGTAGAGGCTCAAAATTTTCATGCTATGGGAGGACCATACTTGGATATTTACATTGAAAATGATTGATATCCATTGCAAACAGAATGTGCCACCCTCTATTTTCCCTTTCTTATATGGCATCACTATATTCACAAGGTACGCTTTCCAACTGCTGGTAATTATCGTATTGCATATGATATTGGGAATCGGGTGTTGGTTTCAGCAATGAAGTGTAATGTGGTCACCACTTGTAATTTCATTGTAGAAGGATTGTATAATATAAATTCTCAAGGAGTGTACATTGAAGTCTGTTTCTACCAGATAGAAAATTGTTTCAAATATATTGTTCGTGCAACTAGATCTGCTACTTATTTCTATGCTCAATCCATGAGCATGCATCATATGCATAATACACTTCCAATGGTATTTGAGGTCCTTGTAAATCAGTGACAAGCAAGTACTAGAATCCTCAAAATTGCATCTGGATAGTTTTTTGTAAAGCAATGGTTCGTACTGACCACTAACAAGATTTGCATCATGGAACAAGATGAAATATGGGTCTCCATTTTCATTTCTATTGAAATGCATAGACCTTGTTTTTCTTGTTAGTGACCAGAATGTGGTTGATATGTTAAACCATTTTTCTATCCATCATATGCATAATGTATCTCCCCATATCCCCCTCTCATTTTCATTTACATTTGAATATGCACACATACACATTTTTGAAAGGTATGTCTCTACATCACGGATCCCGTGCACTTGGTACAAAAAATAAGATGCTAGCTCATATTGATATGAATCTAATGCCTCTGCATCGTTGTTGCTTAAACAAACCAAGAAATGATCTATCAATCCATTTCACAGTTCAATGGAGCTATAACGAAAATGCAATATCACATGAAATGCATCAAATAAACAACCTCCTGAAGTATATGAAAATGCATCCAATATGAAAAGACCATTGCTATCCAGTACATGGTCAATGCTCATATGTGAAATGCACTTATCTTTAGCTTGATAGCTTTCAACATCTAATCTTTTTGACATTTCTTAATTTATGTCATTCAAATGGCCCCTAAGTTTTGTCTATGGTATTATAGGACTTGCAATAAAGAAAACAACAAATCTTAAAAGTGCATACCATGTTTTCATTCTGTCAATGTTGATTTGTTTTTATCAGTATGACTCACTACTGAAAAGAGTTGTTGATTGATATAGAATTCTCCTGGAATTTTTTTTGATTGATAAAACTTGCTCCTAGAAAAGAAAAATAATAATTAGACTTTAATTGTATTTCGTACACACCATAGACGTAAAAAATCCCACTCTACCATTAGATCAAAGAAAAAGAGGTGGTGTATTGAAACATTACAACAATGGCAAAACTAATTTGAATAAAACAAAATACAAATGCTATGTTAGAACACACTTCAATAAACATAAACTATGTGATAAATTTAAGGTTTCTTTCTTCACATGACTGGCATCTAAGTAGGGCGTTTTTTTATGAGAGTTGGCATGAACCTACATAGGTGGGCTATGTTATAACAAACTTAAATAAACATACATTATGTGAAAAATTTAAGGTTTCTTTATTCAGAGGACTGACATCTAAGTAGGGCACTCTTTTTTATGAGAGTTGGTATGAACCTACATAGGTGGGGGAAAGCCATAGCATATTTAAATCAAGACCGAACTTAATCAAATATATATCATTGATGAATCTCTTTAGGATTATGCCACAAGACTTTGTTTGACTTGGTAGATTGTTTGATTATCTTAGATATACAATTAAGGAGGTTGATCTTATAGATATTGAGCCTATTAAATCAATGCCTAAGCGGTGAACACTAGTTTAGGGAAAGATGGAATGTCCAAAAGACTTAAGAGGTTTGTTTATTTCTAATTCCTTGGTCAAAGAGATAGATATATGGAGGTCTTGGGTGGAATCAAGAGGAGTGCCATTCCATTCTCCTATTATGTTCTAGGTAAGCAATTTCTATTTCTTCTGATCGATATCCATAATCAAGAGGCTCTTTTCCTTCTGGGAATGGCCCATCCCTGATATGAAGAGAAATGGAACAAAATATTTGCGTAAGGACAACAAACTCAAATCTTCTCAGTGTCTAACTCTTTAGGCGACCATATTGCAGAGATAGAATCCAACATGCTAGCATATCAACCTTCAATCTCAAATTCTAAGGATTTAAATTCAGTTAAAGGTAGTTTAGAAAGAAGGTCTCAAAATTAATGCTACTCTACACTCCACACTACATAAGAATTTAATTTAGAATGCTGTAATGATCATGGGGCATTAATTCACTGGAGTTAAAAAGAGAATTTTTTTCTGGATTTCGAATGCCACCTCTTAATGGTAGATAAGTTATAGAATGGGATCTAGAATTCAATGTGATTTCATCTATGGTTGACATGATTTCAATTGTGGTTGAGGTGTATATTGATCACCATGGATTGGGTAAGTAACAATAATGGAAGATTTATAATAAATGAAATGATCAATCTAGAAGTGGGTGATCAACAAAAAATAAAAGTTTATTCACCTTGTAACATAGTTCAATCATTGCAAGGTGTGTGTACCAACAATTGGTTGCTATGGTGCGTTGAAAGAATCAATGGATCTTGATGCCCTGAGTTAGATTTTAAGTTTTCAATGAACAAAACAAAGAAAAAAAATAACAGAAAGAAGGATGACCCTATAACTCTATAGTCAAAGAAAGGGTATGAAACTAGGGTTTTCTAATCCTCATTCCATAAAAATGGAAAAATATCTTGAAAGCTTAAATTCATGGCTAAGGAAAAAAAATGATTTTCTTCCATGTGCATTGCTATGTGACGAATTTCTTGCCTTGTCCTTGCTTTTCTGAATAGCTTGTATTTGTATCTATGAATACCTTGTCTCTGTATAAAAACCACTTAGCAGGAGCTCTCACATCGTTTCAGTCCACCAGAAACCCAAACCCTGAATGAACACACAAAGGAAATCTAGAAATGACCTTATCTTTACAAGAAACCCAAAATTACTTTGATAATGCCTTGCTTCGACATGCCAAAACTCGAGAGAGCGAAATAAAATTAAAGACACAGTAACCAACCTTGAGAAAGTGGAAAAAACTAAAAGATAGAACAATGGCAAATGGGGAAGAAGATGGATCAAACTACGAGGGTGCTACCTTGAATGCGTAGACCTGCAACACAAACCTGCTGGATCAAGCTATGAGAATCATTAAGTATCATCGTCAATATAATTATCTCTCTTGTTTATTAGGATCAACCCATCCAATATCGTACATTCGATGATCAAGGTAGACTTCGTTATCAACACTCTACTCCTTTAAATGTGTTTGACCACCAAACATAGCTCACACGATGTTCATTTATTTAATGCCTTTGCATACTCTGTACAAAGTTAAGTGTCATTAAGAATCAAACTAAATGATGGATCAAACTATGAGGATCATTAAGTGTGTCCGTCAATATAATTACCTGCAACACAGACCTGCTAGATCAAAATATGAGGATAATTAAGTGTTGGCATCACTATAATAAGCTCTCTTGTCTGTATCGGGCCCTCACCATCGATAAATTTCATTTGTTGGTGATTAATATAACAACCAATACCCATATAACCGATAGAATTCTAGTCACAGTTCCACATGGTTCCCGCAGGTAAAACCGTTTGTAATAGTGTTAAAAAATCAACGGTGAAGATCTGATCCGGTGTCTTCCAGATTGAAAGTTCTCATCGATATCGAATATCACCATATCAACATTTTCTTATTGTTGTGTAAGTGTTAAACATGATAGTATGGTCGCTGATAATTGAAGCCCATAGTTATAACACTTTCTCCTATGGATAAATAAAAGATCACGTGGATAGAAAAAGGTCTGCCACAAGGTTAACAAATAAGCACAAAATGTTACAAACAGTTGGAAGCCGCTACACAAATGTAGATGCCTGGGAACAAATCCATTTTTTTTAGAGATAGCATGAAATTCCTTTAAAATTTCCAGATGACTGGGAACAAATCCAATCTCGTACATCTAATAATTAAAGTAGATCTTATTATCCGTACTCTACTCCTCTAAATGTGTTTTAGCACTAAACATAACTCACACGATGCACACAGTCTTACATCATTTTATTATCCCTCTCATTCTATAGGTCAGGGTTCCAAAGTCCATTAATACTAAACATTGAATGACGTGAAGCTTATCATAAGGCTTCAAAAATATTAACGAACCAAATTTAAAAAAAAACAAATCATTTTATTATTTATATATTTCTTTTCTA
The DNA here is from genome assembly GCA_009831015.1 of Picea engelmannii. Lineage (NCBI taxonomy): Eukaryota > Viridiplantae > Streptophyta > Pinopsida > Pinales > Pinaceae > Picea > Picea engelmannii. The sequence goes on along the minus strand of ML782526.1, from coordinate 375,943 downwards.
TGTTTAACGTTAGTTATTGCACACAAAATTTTAATCAAAACAAAATTAATAGAAAATCAAAAGGCGAATCAAATACTATATCCCTGGTGTGACAGAGATAATAAATTTTTTTTAACTAGCAACAACCACTTTATAAAGGTGGTTGATATACGCCGATCGACGCCATTTTACACATATTCAAATTAATGGCGTCGATCGACGTATATCAACCACTTTTATAAAGTGGTTGTTGCTAGTTGACGACCAACATGCCTTGGAGACGACCATTAATATATTAATACATATAAATAAATAAATAAATAAATTAATTAATATATTAATGTATTCATAAATTATTAATTAATATTGCTAAACTATTAATATATTAATAAAGTAATACATTATTAAAATAATAAAAAATTTATATTTCATACATTAATTGCATTAATAAATACATTACTAAAGAATTGATACATTAAAACATTAAGTTTTAATACAATGATAGAGCAACACATTAATAATACATTAATATCGTAGTACATTAATGTATTACATTAGTCTATATAAAATAATGCTCTATTAATGTATTGTATTACATTAATGTAATATATAATAATATTATACAACCTAAGTGGGCCTAATGGTTAAGAACATGCGTTTCCTCCTAAGAGGTCATAAGTTCAAATCCAGAGGGGGGTAGGGTATGCATACCTCCATAGACTTTACCAGTAAAATTGTTGGGCGGAGGAGGTCTCATACACCATCAACTTATCAATTAATTTACTTTTATAACTAACTTATCAACCAATTTTATAAAGTGGTTTTTTCCAATTGAAATTTTTTCCAATTATATTAAGAATATATATTTTGTAAAGATTAGTAAAGATTGAGAGAATTTTTAGGTCCCTCCATTCCATTTATCCATTGATAGTAGATAATTTTTCCGCTTGATTCCTTCAATGCCATATTTGATAGAAAATCTGCTTCATAATTATACTCTCTGTAGACATGGTTAAAGCTGATATCCTGAAAATCATTTATTAATACTTTAATCCTGTCTTTCCATCCTTCCAAAGAGCTTGAATGGAAATTTTCTTTGTTGTTTAACTAGTCAATAATGACTCTTGAGTCCCCCATGATTTGGATTCGCTGGATTGAAAGATGGATGGGTAATCTGAGTGTTTCCCATACGCCCATTAATTCTACTTTATTATTTGTACCAGTACTGCAATTTAATAACCATTTATAAACTATCATGTTTGGGGTCTTTATAATGCCTCCTGTTCCACAGTTTTGACCATCCACGTGAGCTGCACCGTCGAACTAGGCAGTAATCATATCCTTTCTTGATTGGATCAATATAGAGCGATTGAGGGGCGTAGTAAGATCCTTCTATTCATAACTTAAGAGGTCGAGAATATTTGGTATAACAGAGTGAATAGATGGGTTCCATTCTTCAAATAACGCTCGGTTTCTTTCGATCCAAGTATACCAACATGTATGTACTGCAACCAATAATGGGACCTTTTTATCATTTACCCAGGATTGCATACAATCAGTAAAATTTCTCCCTTTCCAGCATATCTTAAATTTCAGAATTGCTGCCAGACGATCCCAAATAGATTTTATGAAATTACAGTGGATAAAAATATGGTCAGCATTTTCAATTTCACATTTGCATAAGTAGCATCGAGAAGGACCTTCCCATCCTTTTTCCATTAAATTTTCCCAAGTCAGAATTTTGTTTTCAACAACTAACCAAAGAAAACACTTTATTTTCATTTGAAGATTCCATTTCCAATAAGTCTTCTGCCAACCTCTGATTTTTTTTATTCCCTTTGTAGACAACATGGCCAAATATAAGTTCTTGACAGTAATAATACTCGAATTGTCACCTCCGGTCCAAATTAACTCATCTTCTCGATCTTGAATGAGAGCTCCAGAGTTGATAAGATTTTTCTGGAACAAATTCCATTCCTTCCCCAAATCTAGTTCGATAAAGTGGTTGATGTAAGGCATTAATTAATTTATATATTAAAATACTAATACATTAATAATGTAACATTAGTGATACATTAATATATTAATGTAATGTATTAATTTACATTATTACCCAATACATTATTAAAGAAGTAATACATTAGTAAAGTATTATTACATGAAAAAATTAAAATATATTAATACACCAATAAAGTAATACATTATAAATACATTATTACAATATTCTTTGAAAATATTAGTCAATTAATTAATACATTAATAAAATATTATTAATTAAAACATTAATATTAATATATTAGTAAGTATTATTAATTAATCCATTAATAAATCATTCATACCTTAATAAAATATTCAGTATTTAAAAATACATTAAAATATTAATAGTACATTAATAAAGTAAAAATAGATAAATACATTAGGGGCGGCAAGAGGGGGAGGGGTTCTCTATGACCCCGGTGAAATCCGAGAATTGGTCTACTCCTGGGGTTTAGGGGAAGGCACCAATAACATGGCAGAAGCTCCGAGTCTCTGGCAAGGCCTCACCCAAGTGTGGGAGCTAGGCATCAATGAAATCATGGTGATAGGAGATTCTCGGATCCTAATCCATGCCTTGGTCACCAACTCATTACCAAACCAAATGAAACTTCGACAACTCCTCAAGAAAATC
>ML782526.1:341820-360102 GCA_009831015.1 Picea engelmannii | reverse complement strand
GTACAAATATTTCTTCAACCTGCAGACATGAGTCTTTCTATCTTCAACTTTAAACCCTTGTGGTTGTTCTATATACACTTCTTCTTCAATAACACCATTTAAAAAGGTTGTTTTTACATCCATATAGTGTAACTTCCACTTCATTTTGGCTGCAAGAGCTATGATCCATCTGATAGAAGTGTATCTGGCTACAAGAGAAAATATTTCTTCATAGTCAATACCTTCCTTCTGAGAAAATCCACGAGCCACAAATATTTCCTTATGTTTTTCAATACTTTCGTCTACTGCATGTTTTATTTTGTATATCCACTTGGAAGATGCCACATCTTTGTTCTTTGGTCTGGGAACTACTTCCCATACATCATTATTTATAATGGACTAGTATTATTCTATCATGGTGTCCATCCATTCTTTCTTCTAAATGACTTCTTCAAAGCAAGTGGGTTCCTTTTCTACGAGATCACACATAAAGGCCATATAGTTGGAGAATGGATTATGTTTCTTTCTTTGTCTCGTGGTTCCTTCTGGGGCACCATACTTCTCTTAATATTGAATAAGTTCTCTTTCCCAAGATGGATTTCTCTTGTAAGAGATCATCATACGTGGAGGTTATTGAGATTATATCATATCATGATCTTCTGGAATCTCATAATCATGGTTAAATGTAACTTCCTTCACAGGTTCTGCAACTCTGGGAGCTACAACTCTGGGAGCTACAAGTTCTTCTTCATATACTTCTTCATGCTAACATTTCCTTGATTTTTTGAGTGCTACATCTTCATCAAAGGTCACATATCTACTGATATCAATATGATGGTGACCTGGTATGTAAATTCATAAGGCTTTAGAGACCTCACAATATCCAACAAATATTCCCTTCTTTCTTGAAGGATCCAACTTAGTTTTCTTTTCTTTTGGAATGTGTACAAATACTGGACAACCAAATATTTTGAGATGGCTTACTTCTAGCTTCTTTCCGGTGAACATTTTTTGGGAGTTTTGAATCCAAGTGCACTATGGAATAATTTGTTTTGGACATATACTGATATTCTTGCTGCTTCAACCCATAAGTGCATTGGAAGATCTTGATCGTGAATCATAGTCTTTATTGATTCCATAATTGTTCTATTCTTTCTTTCTGATACACAATTTTGTTGAGGATTATAGGGAGTGGTGAGCTCCCTCTTAATATCGACATCTCTCCAAAAGCTTCCGAGTTCATTTGAAGTGTACTCTCCTCCATTGTCTGACCTGAATATCTTGATTTTCCTTTCGGAGAGGTTTTCTACCAAGGCTTTGAATTCCTTGAACTTTCCAAGTACTTCATCTTTTGATTTCAAGAAATAAACCCAAGTATTACGAGAGTAATCATCAGTAAAGGATGCATATTATACATACCCTCTTAGAGAGGTTGATGGCATTGGACCACATACTTCTGAGTGGCCAAGTTCCAAGATTCCTTCTACTTTACTGTTGCTCTTTGGGAAAGGATTCTTTATGTTCTTTCCTTGTGCACATCCCTTGCATACAACTTCATGATCAACCTTTAATTTTGGTAAACCTATAACTACCTTGCTTACATATGTTAACGCTTTGTAGTTGATGTGAGCTAGTCTTCTATGCCAGATTTCACAATGACTTTCAGTAGAGTGATTCAAGGCTACATATGAGTGACCTTTTAATTTGTACAAACCAACTTCTTCTGTTCCAATAAAAACTGCATCTTCTATAGTTTTTTTTCCTTTAGGCCACATAATAACTTCACCATCCATGAATTTTGTTAACATCTACTATGTTCTAATTTGTTTTTCCCTCATTCATTCCTACTTGTCATTTCAAATTTTGTATAAGTTATAAAATATTTAGCATTTTGTTGTTAAAGGTTTAATAGCTCACCTTAAGGGGTTTTACAATAATGCTAGAGTGAATTAATGAGATGGAATTAATGTTGTGAGAAGGGGACATAGGGAATTAAACACATGTTTAAATGATTACTTGATGACATCAAATGGTTTCAAATATTTTCATTTGAGCCATTAGTCATGTCAAAACTTATGCATCATGATTATTTAACTTCATGAGTTGCGGATTCAAAGTCTAATCCACTCAAGAGAGAAAAATACAAAGTTGGTTGGGTGCTACAAGAACTTCCACATGTCCCTAGTCATGATCATTTTAAGCACTTTGATGAGTCGTGGAAGATGTGGAGCATACTACAAGCTCATGAGTATGCAAAATCAATTAAAAAAGTACTCATCATCATCCATCACATGCGAAATGGGGTGTATCATCATTTGTACTTGTCAGTTGTCCATAAGGTTAAACATATCAATTGTCTTATTAAATGTGTTTTCAAAACTGGCGCCTTTTTTGTTAACTACAAAAATGAATTTATTTGAATTGGCTACTGTAGAGATAGAAAATCTCCTTTATTCTCGTTACACAACAGAAAAATCTCTTCTTCGTAGCCAAGAATATATCCTTTGGGTCATGCCTGTGTATATGGGTAAAGGTGGACATGTGAATTGAAAATATCCCGAAGGGCCCGAAGTCATGGAGGCTTATGAAGATAATCAAATTATTTTTGATCGGGCAGGGTGGTACCCTTTCTGTACCAAGATGGATGGTCACCATTACACTACAACCAAGGAATTTTCTGAGAGTTTCAATGGAAAGTGGGCTCGAATAAAAAACCTGGTTATGTAGGTTACTAAAGAATCTATAGCTGCTGCTTGCAACCTCCCCACTAATGGCGAAAGGTGGTTTAAAAATAAGTTGATTACAGGAGGAGACATCAATTAATTTTTAAAGCCTAAACACAAAGGCCCTAATTGGGCCAAGGGAATCCCCAGGAATTGGATTGTTGATGAGTGGATGTAATCCTTTCTCATGCTTAAGAGATTCATCACATGCGAGGGGCGTTATTCTATTGTATTCCTATTCCACCTTCAATTTCTTCTTGATCTAGCAGGGATTAAGAGGATGAATTTACATTATTATTTCTCATGGGATCTCAACAATATGGGTATGAGGGTTCAAGCAAACCCCAAGACCCCTCCTCACGAAATTTTTCATCAAGGGTTGATTAAATTTCTTGTTAAGGCCAAACTAGGGAAGTTGCAGAAGACTTGGGATCAGTTCTTGATCCAGTCGGAGTTTGAGAAGGAAAAACATTCTCCTGCTTCTCAATCACATGGAAATATTATTAAGCCTGATTAAGAAACTCCATCTAATGTCGATCAATTCACCACTGTAAAGAAGGGTAAACGAGAAACATGCTTCAAGACTCCAGATGAGCATGTAAAAGCTACATCATCCAGTCAACAAACAGATGTGGTGTCTTCTCACATATTAGGTGGAGGTAAGCACCCTTTCCCTTTTGCACATAAAACATACTAAAAAAGGGCTAAGAGGTTAGCAAAACCTAGGGTTTCAGTGGAGGACCAACAACCTGTAAAAAACACAATAGAGTTTGAGGATCCTGTACACCTTGAAGAGCCTATCCCATAGGTCACTCCTCATGCCTAGAGTTCCTATGAAGACAATACCTCTAGGTATAGAATCTTAGTAAGGAAACGAAGCACAATGCCTCAAAATAAGTTCAGGTTGAAGTCTAAGGCAATGAATAAACCTGCCATCACAGAGAAGGTTATCATCATTGATGAAGAGCCTGTCAAACCTATTGGAAAGACATCTATAAGAAAGAAAAATCCTATCACTAAGCCTGAGAAGGATAAATCCAAGAAGGGTGGTTTGATCATAAATAAAACGACAATCACTGGAAAAAACAAAGTTCTTACAAGGAAATAGGGTAAAAAGGATATGAAAATCCCAAACCCTAAGATTGGATCTGAAGGGAATGAACCTAAACGTATGAAAAAATGATCTCAATCTAAGAAGACTAGAAACAATAGATTAGAATTGCTAGCAGAAGCAACTTCCTTAATCCTGCATAGAAAGCTATCAATTTAAAAATATCACTTCCAGGATAAATCTAGTTTTTGAGATTAAAAGCAATGGAGGATGAACAAATATTATTTGTTTCCTGTGTCTAAGGTATCCTTCTCCTTTTTGGATATGTCCATATACAACCGAGGCAAAGAAAAGAGTTTAAAACATGCAGGACTAGTTTTTGGAAGGTCTCCACAAGAAGTTCCTACAATCGTATACATAGGGAAATAAAGGCCCTACTAGAACACATGTAGCAATCGATTTTGTTGTTGTTCGCACCCAGTTTCATATTTTTTAACAGGGGAAGGCTATAAATTATGTAAGAATATAAAGGTTCATGTTATGAAGATATACAATGTTTTTTGGAGCTAAAAGATATATTGGGATACAAAGTTTGATCCAGATCAACCACCTATGCTGAGTTGTCAAAGGATGGTTTCAAGTGGAGCATTGAAGATTGGATATATCTGAGAAAGATATAGATAAATAAACAATTTCGTCATTCAAATGTAAAACAAGTCAAATCAAAGAGATGTTATGCAAGGATGTTGACCTGATTTAGGAGATTTTTTGTAAATTGTTATTATTTGGTATATCAACAGTTAGAAACTGAAATTCATCTTGAGTTTTTGTAGAGATTTGTTTTGAGGTGTCCTTGATTCTCAGGATTGAACCTAAGTACATGTAACCTATTTGAAACATGATATATTGAATTATGTATAAGAAGAAAGGATTGGATCCATGTTTGTCTAAAAGACTTTATCTTATACAATTGTTTGGATCGACCTTATCTGTGTAAAGATTTCAGTGGTTAATGAGGTCATTAGTTGGTGTGTATATCTCTTTTGTTTCTCATTTCTAATTCCTCATCTTGAACACATTATTAATATTATATGATTATATGGTTGTATGCATGTGTTGAGAGGATTTACCTATTTTTATAGTGCAATATTCACCACATGTGTGTTTAAGATCCTTTAAATCTAGTTCAGTAAGGATTTCTGGGTTTAAGATTTATTCTTCTATTGGTTAATTATATCAAAGAACATATTTCTCTTTTATGGTTATCAAGTTTGTTTCATTTATTCTTCTTCAACATATACCCCATTCTCACTTGACTCAACTAAGGTTTTGTTTACCTGATCTGCTACACATAGAGAAGAGATCTTGATAGTTTATCCATTAAGTCCCTTTTAATATCAAGAGTGTGATCCTCCCACCTCTTTAAAATGATTTTCTTTTAACTTTTGAAATAAGATGTGCTAGGCTTGTTGCTAAGGCAATCTAGGAACAACTTCTAGTGCTAACAAATGCAACCTTGAAACATTTATTATCTAGGGATGAAATAGAAAGTAAGTTCTTTGTCAAACCTGGTACATAGAGTACATCCTTCATTCTCATCAAAGTTCCTGAATCAAGTTTGTAGGTGGATTCTCCCATTCCTTTGATAGGGTACTGATAATCATCTCCAAGTGAATTTTTTTTGGGGAAGTCATTTTCCATAAGGCTAGAGAGAATATCTTTCTGACCTATAATGTTCTTAGATGCACCACTATCTATGAGCCAAGTATCCTCTCTAGGTGTCACAGATCCTAAGAGGGCAGAAAACAAAACATAATCTTCAATATCTTATTTAGTTAACTTCTCGGGTGGCTCATCATCTTTAGCTACATGGGTATGATGTATTTTGTTATTTCTCCTCTTGTATTCTTCCCTTATGGTAGGGAAGTTCTTAGAAATGTGTCCCATCTTATCACAATGATAACATTGATAAGAGGATAAATCTTTTCCCTTTCTTTGACCCTTATGATATTTCTGGAATCTCTTTGGAGAGTGAGATTCTTTATGAAAGTGGGTCTCCTTTCGAAAATTAGACCTTTTCTTTCCACTCTTAGCATGAGTATCTAGGGATTGATATTCATCTCTTAATATGATGACTTCTCTGTTGCCCACTCTTGCTTCTTCTTGAACACATTCTTCCCATAAACTGTCAAATTGGAGTTTCTCTTTTCTTGCACAAATAGTTTGGATGGAGGCATCCCAAGGTCTTGTGAGACCATTAAGAGTTGTCATCACGAGTTCATCTTCATCTAAGTTGTCTCCAATATCCTCTACTTGTTCCTTGAATTGAGAAACCCTAGAGAATTAGTCTTGAACTGTTTCTCCTTTTTGCATCTTTGTATTCTTGAGTTCGGTTCTCAAGTTCATATTCTGGTTGATGTTATTTCCTTCATACATTCTAGTTAGGGCATCAAACATATATTTTTGAGTATTATTAGAAGGCACTTGAGGAATCAGTTGGTCTTTAATGGAATCTACAGTTATTCTTTTAGCCCTAATCATATCCTTCTTGTACTTCTCTTTGGCTTCTTCTTCTTTGGGTTTTGGTACATTTTCTTTTATGAATTTTGCAAGGTAATTCTCTTCAAGAATGAGTCCAATTCTGTATTTCTAGGAACATAAATTTTCCACACCTTCTAACTTGTCAACAATATTGGTGCTTGCAGACATCTTGACCTAGAGCTAGGAAAATGACCAGAAAATTAAAGCGCTCAAAAAATGAATCTAAACTTACCAGGAGATGTGTTGTGATGAGGCGAGTTTGCTGGAGCTGACTGTTTCAGAAAATTCCAAGTTTTACCCCTTGAAAATTGACCTGCACAATTTTGAACTGGTACTTCTACTACTGGTTCCAGTTTCTCAGTTTTCTGGTTTTCTAGTACTAGTCAAAACTAGGATTTGATTCTCTAGAGAATTTGGCCACTGAAAAAGTTCGCTCAAGCTGTCAAAATATGCACTAGGGAAAGGTGCACTTCCCAAGGTATTTTTTGGTAAAAAATTCCTCTTCAGTAAAAAGACCTAATTTTCTTGTATGAAAACAATGATGTTTTTAGATACCCAGTGGAAGATTCTCTATTCAGTTAAGCTCTGATACCATGTTAAGTTTTAGTGTTGTTATTAGTTTATTTCCAAATTACATGAGAATTCAATGCATTTCCAAAACAACAACATAAAGAGGATCACTGAAAGAAACACAATCACAAGGTAGGCAACATTTAATCTCGGGAAACCCTCATGGGGGAGAAAACCCAACAAAAATTCCTCAATAATAGATATCCAATACAATGCCAAGTCTAAGACCAAAACACCAAAGATAAACCAAGACTGAGCATGCACCTCTTTTCTCCTTTCTCTTGCAACTGCAACTGCCTTCAAGATATGCGCACTAGATGAGTGAGTGTGAGTGTGTATAAGTGAGGCATTATCCTCACATATAAATACTAGTTAAGGAGGCACTAATGTTATGTCTCTTCACATGGTAGTTCTAGAAGTGGTTAAAACCAATTTATAAATACTAGGGGACGAGTTTAAAAATACCACCATATAAGTATGATTTGACCAATCCAAAAAATGGGATTTGATATTATACAAGACCCAACATGATCAATCCTCAAAAGGGGATTTGATATATAAGATAATAACTCAATTAATTAGAATGTTCTTCGAAGTTACAATATTTCAACAATTGGAGCATCTTCTATCCATAATAATCCATGTTCATGCTCACTTCCCCCATTTTGGAACTCAGTTATAGAGTATTAGTATGATATGTTTCCAAATAACGTTTCGTCATGACTTATCAATTGCTACAACATTGATTCTATCTCTATAATAATGACTACATGTGACTGGGTCTTTTCGTATGAGGTAATCAATGTCACTGTCTTCCAAATTTCTAGTGTGCTTTCTCTTTCCCCTATTCCTATACAACTTAGTCAATGTAGAGACTAATGCATTCCACCGATGCTCTGCACTTGTGAATGTGATGAAAAAGGTTGGCGGCCCCAACTGTCGTATCATTGAAAATATATTTTTCTTGATTTGTTGCAGGTAATTAGATGAAATGAGAATTTTTTTGAAGTCTATATATCCAATGTTACATTTAAGTATTTTCTCTAAGTTTGGTTTGTACTTTTCATCTTTTTCTAATATCTTTATTCCTCTTAGTTGGCCTTTTCGTATGTGCACCCATATGAGAGAGAGTACTTTGTCGATTAATATGCACACTGTTTTGAAAAATAAATTTGTTGTGTGATATGAGAAATCACCACTAGCATGTAACAACTCCCATTTTGCTATTTTATGGTAGCTAAATCTCTTTACAATGTCATTGTCATGTGGATATTCGAAGAATAGTGTTGGAAAGTTCATTTCTTTTGCATACTTGTCCTTGAAAATCCCAAGTGGGCATTTCCTTTTAGTAGGTGTGAGTTCAATGAGTTTGTCCTGCAAATCATGAATGCATTATGACTCCATGAATCCATGTATTAATGTTTCATTTGGCCTTTCATTATCCGATTCGGTGTCCATATCACTTTCACAATCAAAATTTCCATCTTCCATGCATTTTCCATTGTATTGTTCAAGAACATCAATCCATTCTTTATTTATAGATATGTTTTCAGCCTTATATAGAGATCTAGAACACAATTCTTTTAGTTATCTCATGACAACATTTACACGTGATTTTCCAGTCTAATATGCATTCTTGTATTGTAATCGTCTTTTCAATGCAACTACAATTGTCATTGTGTCATTCATGAATTGTGGCAGTGATTTTTGCACAACATCCATGTGGACAGGTGGATTGATAATTGAACCCATCAAGCCCATCTGGAATGGTTTGTAACCCCATTGCCAAATTTGTGTGAATGCAATTATGAGTGATACAAGTCTCTCTTCAAGTTCTGAAAGTGTGCTTACAATTTGTAATGTCATGTTACGCCTTATTTGGTCAGGTGTTGCAAATTGTGGCAACTTCCCATTTTGAAGTGCTCTTTTGCAAGGAAGACATATATTCTTAGAAGAGAGTTTTTTTTTATTTGTTGTCAAGCTTAGATACTCTTCTTCCAGGTCTTAGGTGAAGCATCGAATGTTATGTGAAAATCAAAATTCCTCACAAATTACACATGTGTTCCTAGGTGTGTCTTGAAGCTGTTTCAGATACACTTTCTTCACATCTTTTTTTTTAGATGGACATGCTCGGTGGGCGTAGTCTCTATTGTTCCATTATTTTCAAATTATGTATAGAAAAGTGTCTGTTTCAATGTAGGATATGTCATTCGTGTTCTTTTATTACGAGGCATTGTTGGATCAATGCAATTTGTATGGCATTTGTCTGCATGTCTTTTCAGGCCATGCCAAATGGGGGATTTGTCAATGCATCTTCTATCTTCATGAATCATTTTTTTTAGTGTGTTATAAGAAAGCATATGATTTTTAGTAGCACATGTGTTTGTTTTTTGATAAGCCATCTCAGAGGTAGAGCTAGTATTTGGAATTGAAATTTTATCGCTATCATGCAAATGATGTATATGTTGATGTATTTCTAGCACATTTTCAGGGGGCAACACGTTATGGTTTGTACTTGTGGTAGTTGGCACTTCCATAGACACATGATAGTCAACTCAATGTGGTTTGTTTAGAGCCATTGAAAGTTGGACAAAGTGCACATTTCATATGCCATTGTGATGTTATGTTAGCAATGGTTCATAGTGAATGTGAAATGAATCTGTTTCAAATGACATCACATCAACTATTTTGTCACAGGTTGAGCGAGTAGGGTAGAGGCTCAAAATTTTCATGCTATGGGAGGACCATACTTGGATATTTACATTGAAAATGATTGATATCCATTGCAAACAGAATGTGCCACCCTCTATTTTCCCTTTCTTATATGGCATCACTATATTCACAAGGTACGCTTTCCAACTGCTGGTAATTATCGTATTGCATATGATATTGGGAATCGGGTGTTGGTTTCAGCAATGAAGTGTAATGTGGTCACCACTTGTAATTTCATTGTAGAAGGATTGTATAATATAAATTCTCAAGGAGTGTACATTGAAGTCTGTTTCTACCAGATAGAAAATTGTTTCAAATATATTGTTCGTGCAACTAGATCTGCTACTTATTTCTATGCTCAATCCATGAGCATGCATCATATGCATAATACACTTCCAATGGTATTTGAGGTCCTTGTAAATCAGTGACAAGCAAGTACTAGAATCCTCAAAATTGCATCTGGATAGTTTTTTGTAAAGCAATGGTTCGTACTGACCACTAACAAGATTTGCATCATGGAACAAGATGAAATATGGGTCTCCATTTTCATTTCTATTGAAATGCATAGACCTTGTTTTTCTTGTTAGTGACCAGAATGTGGTTGATATGTTAAACCATTTTTCTATCCATCATATGCATAATGTATCTCCCCATATCCCCCTCTCATTTTCATTTACATTTGAATATGCACACATACACATTTTTGAAAGGTATGTCTCTACATCACGGATCCCGTGCACTTGGTACAAAAAATAAGATGCTAGCTCATATTGATATGAATCTAATGCCTCTGCATCGTTGTTGCTTAAACAAACCAAGAAATGATCTATCAATCCATTTCACAGTTCAATGGAGCTATAACGAAAATGCAATATCACATGAAATGCATCAAATAAACAACCTCCTGAAGTATATGAAAATGCATCCAATATGAAAAGACCATTGCTATCCAGTACATGGTCAATGCTCATATGTGAAATGCACTTATCTTTAGCTTGATAGCTTTCAACATCTAATCTTTTTGACATTTCTTAATTTATGTCATTCAAATGGCCCCTAAGTTTTGTCTATGGTATTATAGGACTTGCAATAAAGAAAACAACAAATCTTAAAAGTGCATACCATGTTTTCATTCTGTCAATGTTGATTTGTTTTTATCAGTATGACTCACTACTGAAAAGAGTTGTTGATTGATATAGAATTCTCCTGGAATTTTTTTTGATTGATAAAACTTGCTCCTAGAAAAGAAAAATAATAATTAGACTTTAATTGTATTTCGTACACACCATAGACGTAAAAAATCCCACTCTACCATTAGATCAAAGAAAAAGAGGTGGTGTATTGAAACATTACAACAATGGCAAAACTAATTTGAATAAAACAAAATACAAATGCTATGTTAGAACACACTTCAATAAACATAAACTATGTGATAAATTTAAGGTTTCTTTCTTCACATGACTGGCATCTAAGTAGGGCGTTTTTTTATGAGAGTTGGCATGAACCTACATAGGTGGGCTATGTTATAACAAACTTAAATAAACATACATTATGTGAAAAATTTAAGGTTTCTTTATTCAGAGGACTGACATCTAAGTAGGGCACTCTTTTTTATGAGAGTTGGTATGAACCTACATAGGTGGGGGAAAGCCATAGCATATTTAAATCAAGACCGAACTTAATCAAATATATATCATTGATGAATCTCTTTAGGATTATGCCACAAGACTTTGTTTGACTTGGTAGATTGTTTGATTATCTTAGATATACAATTAAGGAGGTTGATCTTATAGATATTGAGCCTATTAAATCAATGCCTAAGCGGTGAACACTAGTTTAGGGAAAGATGGAATGTCCAAAAGACTTAAGAGGTTTGTTTATTTCTAATTCCTTGGTCAAAGAGATAGATATATGGAGGTCTTGGGTGGAATCAAGAGGAGTGCCATTCCATTCTCCTATTATGTTCTAGGTAAGCAATTTCTATTTCTTCTGATCGATATCCATAATCAAGAGGCTCTTTTCCTTCTGGGAATGGCCCATCCCTGATATGAAGAGAAATGGAACAAAATATTTGCGTAAGGACAACAAACTCAAATCTTCTCAGTGTCTAACTCTTTAGGCGACCATATTGCAGAGATAGAATCCAACATGCTAGCATATCAACCTTCAATCTCAAATTCTAAGGATTTAAATTCAGTTAAAGGTAGTTTAGAAAGAAGGTCTCAAAATTAATGCTACTCTACACTCCACACTACATAAGAATTTAATTTAGAATGCTGTAATGATCATGGGGCATTAATTCACTGGAGTTAAAAAGAGAATTTTTTTCTGGATTTCGAATGCCACCTCTTAATGGTAGATAAGTTATAGAATGGGATCTAGAATTCAATGTGATTTCATCTATGGTTGACATGATTTCAATTGTGGTTGAGGTGTATATTGATCACCATGGATTGGGTAAGTAACAATAATGGAAGATTTATAATAAATGAAATGATCAATCTAGAAGTGGGTGATCAACAAAAAATAAAAGTTTATTCACCTTGTAACATAGTTCAATCATTGCAAGGTGTGTGTACCAACAATTGGTTGCTATGGTGCGTTGAAAGAATCAATGGATCTTGATGCCCTGAGTTAGATTTTAAGTTTTCAATGAACAAAACAAAGAAAAAAAATAACAGAAAGAAGGATGACCCTATAACTCTATAGTCAAAGAAAGGGTATGAAACTAGGGTTTTCTAATCCTCATTCCATAAAAATGGAAAAATATCTTGAAAGCTTAAATTCATGGCTAAGGAAAAAAAATGATTTTCTTCCATGTGCATTGCTATGTGACGAATTTCTTGCCTTGTCCTTGCTTTTCTGAATAGCTTGTATTTGTATCTATGAATACCTTGTCTCTGTATAAAAACCACTTAGCAGGAGCTCTCACATCGTTTCAGTCCACCAGAAACCCAAACCCTGAATGAACACACAAAGGAAATCTAGAAATGACCTTATCTTTACAAGAAACCCAAAATTACTTTGATAATGCCTTGCTTCGACATGCCAAAACTCGAGAGAGCGAAATAAAATTAAAGACACAGTAACCAACCTTGAGAAAGTGGAAAAAACTAAAAGATAGAACAATGGCAAATGGGGAAGAAGATGGATCAAACTACGAGGGTGCTACCTTGAATGCGTAGACCTGCAACACAAACCTGCTGGATCAAGCTATGAGAATCATTAAGTATCATCGTCAATATAATTATCTCTCTTGTTTATTAGGATCAACCCATCCAATATCGTACATTCGATGATCAAGGTAGACTTCGTTATCAACACTCTACTCCTTTAAATGTGTTTGACCACCAAACATAGCTCACACGATGTTCATTTATTTAATGCCTTTGCATACTCTGTACAAAGTTAAGTGTCATTAAGAATCAAACTAAATGATGGATCAAACTATGAGGATCATTAAGTGTGTCCGTCAATATAATTACCTGCAACACAGACCTGCTAGATCAAAATATGAGGATAATTAAGTGTTGGCATCACTATAATAAGCTCTCTTGTCTGTATCGGGCCCTCACCATCGATAAATTTCATTTGTTGGTGATTAATATAACAACCAATACCCATATAACCGATAGAATTCTAGTCACAGTTCCACATGGTTCCCGCAGGTAAAACCGTTTGTAATAGTGTTAAAAAATCAACGGTGAAGATCTGATCCGGTGTCTTCCAGATTGAAAGTTCTCATCGATATCGAATATCACCATATCAACATTTTCTTATTGTTGTGTAAGTGTTAAACATGATAGTATGGTCGCTGATAATTGAAGCCCATAGTTATAACACTTTCTCCTATGGATAAATAAAAGATCACGTGGATAGAAAAAGGTCTGCCACAAGGTTAACAAATAAGCACAAAATGTTACAAACAGTTGGAAGCCGCTACACAAATGTAGATGCCTGGGAACAAATCCATTTTTTTTAGAGATAGCATGAAATTCCTTTAAAATTTCCAGATGACTGGGAACAAATCCAATCTCGTACATCTAATAATTAAAGTAGATCTTATTATCCGTACTCTACTCCTCTAAATGTGTTTTAGCACTAAACATAACTCACACGATGCACACAGTCTTACATCATTTTATTATCCCTCTCATTCTATAGGTCAGGGTTCCAAAGTCCATTAATACTAAACATTGAATGACGTGAAGCTTATCATAAGGCTTCAAAAATATTAACGAACCAAATTTAAAAAAAAACAAATCATTTTATTATTTATATATTTCTTTTCTATGTTTAACGTTAGTTATTGCACACAAAATTTTAATCAAAACAAAATTAATAGAAAATCAAAAGGCGAATCAAATACTATATCCCTGGTGTGACAGAGATAATAAATTTTTTTTAACTAGCAACAACCACTTTATAAAGGTGGTTGATATACGCCGATCGACGCCATTTTACACATATTCAAATTAATGGCGTCGATCGACGTATATCAACCACTTTTATAAAGTGGTTGTTGCTAGTTGACGACCAACATGCCTTGGAGACGACCATTAATATATTAATACATATAAATAAATAAATAAATAAATTAATTAATATATTAATGTATTCATAAATTATTAATTAATATTGCTAAACTATTAATATATTAATAAAGTAATACATTATTAAAATAATAAAAAATTTATATTTCATACATTAATTGCATTAATAAATACATTACTAAAGAATTGATACATTAAAACATTAAGTTTTAATACAATGATAGAGCAACACATTAATAATACATTAATATCGTAGTACATTAATGTATTACATTAGTCTATATAAAATAATGCTCTATTAATGTATTGTATTACATTAATGTAATATATAATAATATTATACAACCTAAGTGGGCCTAATGGTTAAGAACATGCGTTTCCTCCTAAGAGGTCATAAGTTCAAATCCAGAGGGGGGTAGGGTATGCATACCTCCATAGACTTTACCAGTAAAATTGTTGGGCGGAGGAGGTCTCATACACCATCAACTTATCAATTAATTTACTTTTATAACTAACTTATCAACCAATTTTATAAAGTGGTTTTTTCCAATTGAAATTTTTTCCAATTATATTAAGAATATATATTTTGTAAAGATTAGTAAAGATTGAGAGAATTTTTAGGTCCCTCCATTCCATTTATCCATTGATAGTAGATAATTTTTCCGCTTGATTCCTTCAATGCCATATTTGATAGAAAATCTGCTTCATAATTATACTCTCTGTAGACATGGTTAAAGCTGATATCCTGAAAATCATTTATTAATACTTTAATCCTGTCTTTCCATCCTTCCAAAGAGCTTGAATGGAAATTTTCTTTGTTGTTTAACTAGTCAATAATGACTCTTGAGTCCCCCATGATTTGGATTCGCTGGATTGAAAGATGGATGGGTAATCTGAGTGTTTCCCATACGCCCATTAATTCTACTTTATTATTTGTACCAGTACTGCAATTTAATAACCATTTATAAACTATCATGTTTGGGGTCTTTATAATGCCTCCTGTTCCACAGTTTTGACCATCCACGTGAGCTGCACCGTCGAACTAGGCAGTAATCATATCCTTTCTTGATTGGATCAATATAGAGCGATTGAGGGGCGTAGTAAGATCCTTCTATTCATAACTTAAGAGGTCGAGAATATTTGGTATAACAGAGTGAATAGATGGGTTCCATTCTTCAAATAACGCTCGGTTTCTTTCGATCCAAGTATACCAACATGTATGTACTGCAACCAATAATGGGACCTTTTTATCATTTACCCAGGATTGCATACAATCAGTAAAATTTCTCCCTTTCCAGCATATCTTAAATTTCAGAATTGCTGCCAGACGATCCCAAATAGATTTTATGAAATTACAGTGGATAAAAATATGGTCAGCATTTTCAATTTCACATTTGCATAAGTAGCATCGAGAAGGACCTTCCCATCCTTTTTCCATTAAATTTTCCCAAGTCAGAATTTTGTTTTCAACAACTAACCAAAGAAAACACTTTATTTTCATTTGAAGATTCCATTTCCAATAA
Organism: Picea engelmannii; assembly: GCA_009831015.1. Classification (NCBI taxonomy): domain Eukaryota; kingdom Viridiplantae; phylum Streptophyta; class Pinopsida; order Pinales; family Pinaceae; genus Picea; species Picea engelmannii. Next base: position 344,450 of record ML782526.1, on the reverse strand, counting down.
GTCTTCTGCCAACCTCTGATTTTTTTTATTCCCTTTGTAGACAACATGGCCAAATATAAGTTCTTGACAGTAATAATACTCGAATTGTCACCTCCGGTCCAAATTAACTCATCTTCTCGATCTTGAATGAGAGCTCCAGAGTTGATAAGATTTTTCTGGAACAAATTCCATTCCTTCCCCAAATCTAGTTCGATAAAGTGGTTGATGTAAGGCATTAATTAATTTATATATTAAAATACTAATACATTAATAATGTAACATTAGTGATACATTAATATATTAATGTAATGTATTAATTTACATTATTACCCAATACATTATTAAAGAAGTAATACATTAGTAAAGTATTATTACATGAAAAAATTAAAATATATTAATACACCAATAAAGTAATACATTATAAATACATTATTACAATATTCTTTGAAAATATTAGTCAATTAATTAATACATTAATAAAATATTATTAATTAAAACATTAATATTAATATATTAGTAAGTATTATTAATTAATCCATTAATAAATCATTCATACCTTAATAAAATATTCAGTATTTAAAAATACATTAAAATATTAATAGTACATTAATAAAGTAAAAATAGATAAATACATTAGGGGCGGCAAGAGGGGGAGGGGTTCTCTATGACCCCGGTGAAATCCGAGAATTGGTCTACTCCTGGGGTTTAGGGGAAGGCACCAATAACATGGCAGAAGCTCCGAGTCTCTGGCAAGGCCTCACCCAAGTGTGGGAGCTAGGCATCAATGAAATCATGGTGATAGGAGATTCTCGGATCCTAATCCATGCCTTGGTCACCAACTCATTACCAAACCAAATGAAACTTCGACAACTCCTCAAGAAAATCCAGTGACTCTCTAATTCCTTCCCAAAGTTTTATTTTTTCCATGTGATCCAACATTTAAATGGAGAAGCGGATTAGGTAGCGAACGCTGCCACCCCCTTGAGCAAGGGTCAAATCTCTTTCAATGGGACCCTGTCCTTCACCCCAATCCCTTAACAGTATGTGGTGGGTGGTTAGTTGGATATCTCGATCCAGGTGGCATTAGGATGATTCTCCTCCCCTCACCCAGATCCGTGGCATCACCTCACCATCATCCCGATCTGTGGCATCACTTGCACGCTAGTACTTCTCCCCCCAGCTCGCGTCACTCCATGTCTTCCCACATGAGCCTTCCCTCACACCCCTCTTGCAGAATTGTACTGAGCCCATATATCTCCTGCAAGGCCCCTCCGAATCATGGCATCGCACGATCGTGTTGCAATTAAATCAAGGGTGGTAGAAGCTTGTAGCTTAGCCTTATATCCCTTGGGTGATCGTCTATCTTGATCGACTCTTTATTCTTGGTCCCTCGCCTTTCAAAATCGACCAGATTATTCTCCAGCCCATCAAATGGCCTCCAGCTCCGAGTCTGTTGCTCCACCCAACCCCCCTCCCTTGCTAGAACAAAAAATAGGTGACCTGAAGTGAAATCTTAGCGCGCATAGAGGGTTTCTTCTCCGGTTAGACGGGGAAGGTGGAAGAAGGTTTGAAATGCTCGAGGAAGACCTCATTCAACTCATAGAGGAAGCGGTAGAGGCTCTCATGCACACGATGCAATAGGTTAATGGAAGAATTGCTGATTTAGAAGCTAGGGTGGAAAAGTTGGAGCTTCAAGTTGCGAGGGTGACCCTCCAACAAGATGCAGAGGTGAAAGTTTCGTTGAACGAAGGATCCTCAAACCTGGATCAACATGTGTAATTATTCTCCTCCACTCATGGATCTTGCCTAGTTTTGGTTATTTTGAAAGATATATTGTATGCAAGTTTTTAACTCCATAGTAGCCAATTTTTGGAAGATAAGACATAATGGACTTCTGTGGGCTTTGTCTTATGGAACCTATATATGTAATTTTGGAATTCATGCGTAAGATGCATGTTTGAACTATGTAGATGTTTTCACAGTGGTCATACCACTGCTACATTAATATAAATTTCACTTTCTTGTTAAAAAAAAATAGATTAATACATTAAAAAGTACATTAATATATTAATAAAGTATTATTAATTAATCCATTAATAAATCATTCATACCTTAATAAAATATTAAGTATTTAAAACATATTAAAAAACTAATAGTAATTAATAAAGTAAATTAATAATGTATTAATTTACGTCCCGAGGTGTAGGACAGTCGGTGACGGAGTGTGTTGTTAAGCCACTCCATGTTGAAAAGTCACCGGTTCGAAACCTGCGGGGAAAAAAAATCCAACCATGTTAAGGGTTGGTGTGGCTCAGGTCGGGTGCGATCCCCGGGTGATTTTGATGGCTTAAATGCCCCTGAGTCGCGGTTTCTCAAGCCACAGGTTAATCCTGATGCCAACAGGTTTGACCACATTAACAAACAAAAAAAATAATAATGTATTAATTTACATTATTACCCAATACATTATTAAAGTAGTAATACATTAATAATCTATAACAATAATACATTAATAAAGTATTATTACATTAAAAAATTAAAATATATGTCAAATCAAAATTTAAGGAAAAAATGTGGTGTGATAAAGAGTTAGAGGAAAAAAGAAAATTAAGGTATTATAAAGATGTAATCAACCCTAATCTAGAAGATCA
>ML782526.1:320621-341770 GCA_009831015.1 Picea engelmannii | reverse complement strand
ATAAGAACAAATTCTCACGAGCTCCATAGTGAAATTGGGCGTTGGTCAATTCCTAAAACGCCATGGGATGAAAGAGTGTGTCACCTTTGTGACACTAAGAAGGTTGAAGATGAAAAACACTTTCTCTTAGATTGTCCAGCCTACACCCATATTAGATCTCATTTTCAAAATATTGATCACAGTACCAACCTTCCTAACCTCTTAACTCAACAAAAGTATGGTGATCTTGGAAATCTTCTCTTAATGCTTGTCGAGCACAGAAACAAAATTCTAAAGAATCACAAGTAATCACTTATCGTCTTAAGGTCTGATAGACCAATTAGATCTTAGTGGACGTTAATCATCATCATCATCATCAATGCACCAATAAAGTAATACAGTAAAAATACATTATTACAATATTCTTTGAAAGTATTAGTTAATTAATTAATGCATTAATAAAATATTATTAATTAAAACATTAATATATTAATAAAATATTATTAATTAAAACATTAATATATTAATAAAATATTATTAATTAATCCATTAATAAAGAATTCATATCTTAATAAAATATTAAATATTTAAAAATACATTAAAGAATTAATAGTACATTAAAATATTTTTAATGTATTTTTGGTGTATTAATATATTTTAATTTTCTAATGTAATAATACTTTATTAATGTATTACTACTTTAACTTTAATAATGTAATGCATTATTAAAAATACTATTAAAGAATTAATAGTACATTAAAGTATTTTTAATGTATGTTTGGTGTATTAATATATTTTAATTTTCTAATGTAATAATATTTTATTAATGTATTACTACTTTAATAATGTATTGGGTAATAATGTAAATTAATACATTATTAATTTATTTTATAAATGTATTATTAATACTTTAATATATTTTAAAATACTTGAATATTTTATTAAAATATGAATGTTTTATTAATGGATTAATTAATAATAATTTATTAATATATTAATGTACTTTTAATGTATTAATGTATTTTAGTATTATTAATGTATTATTAATACTTTAATGTATTTTTAAATACTTGAATATTTTATTAATGGATTAATTAATAATATTTTATTAATATATTAATGTTTTAATTAATAATATTTTAATAATGTATTAATTAATTAACTGATACTTTGAAATAATATTTTAATAATGTATTTTTAATGTATTACTTTATTGGTGTATTAATATATTTTAATTTTTTAATATAATAAGAATTTATTAATGTATTACTATTTTAATAATATATTGGATAATAATGTAAATTAATACATTCATTTATACATTACATTAATATATTAATGTATTAGTATCTTAATATATAAATTAATTAATGCCTTACATCAATTACTTTATAAAAGTATATAATAAATTAATTATAAAAGTAAATTAATTAATAAGTTGATGCACCAAAGTTAATTAATATGTTACTTGTATCATTAATGTTACATTATTAATGTATTGGTATTTTAGCAATGTATAAATTAATATAATTAATTAATTGTTATATTAATTGTATTAATCAATATAATATAATGTAAATTAATTATTTTCATCTATATATAACATTTATATATTATTATTATCTATTACATTAATGTACTAAGATATTAATGTATTATTATTATGTTGCTTTATCATTGTATTAAAACTTAATGTTTTAATGTATCAATTCTTTATTAATGTATTTATTAATGCATTTAATGTATGAAATCTAATTTTTTTATTATTTTAATAATGTATTACTTTATTAATATATTAATAATTTAGCACCATTATGGCCAAAATGACCATGACTATGGTTAACTTTGTTGCACCTTGGTTGACTTTGGTTTACCATGGTTGACTATGGGTTGAGTAAGGTTGACCTTGGTTGACTATGACCATGGTTAATTGTAGTTGACCTTGGTTTACCATGACCATGCTTAATTATGGTTGACCATGACCATGGTTAACTTTATTAGAGCTTATTAGACTTTGGTTTACTATTGTTGACTATGGTTGACCATGGTTGTGCATTACCATGACCATGATTGATTGTGGTTGACTCTAACCATGGTCGAGCATGGTTAACAATGGTTAACCATGGTTTACATTTATTGTCCATGACACTCACCATGGTCATAGTTAAATTTGCTAGACCTTGGTTGACTTTGGTTTAGTGTCGTTGGCTATGGTTGACCATGGTTGAGCATAACCTTCACTATGGTTGACCTTGGTTGACTACGATTGACCATTGTTGACAATGGTTAACCATGTTTGACAATTTTTGTCCATAGATTACCATGGATGGCCATGACAATGGCTGACCATGACTATGGATGACATTCACCATGTTTGACCTTAACTATGACTATGGTTGACCATTACCTTAACTATGGTTAACTATTGTTGATCATGACCAAGAGTATGGTCTACTATGGTTGACTATGGTTTTCCATGGTTGACTATGGTTAACTATGGTTGAGCTTGACGTAGACCAAAGTTGAGTATGGTTGATCATGGTTGACTATGGCTGATTGAGGATGCATATGATTGACCATGCCCATGGCTGACTTTTATAGACCACGTGGAGCTCATTATGGTGGGTCATGTTGATTATGTTTAACCATGGTTTACTATGGCACTATCACATTTTGATGTTGATCATGTTTTGTTTGTCACATTGCGACATCAAGTTTTGTTCGTCACATGACATCGTAAGGTCATGGTCATCACATTACAAAGTAGGGTTTTTGTTTGTGCCATAATGGCAATGGAATATGTATATCACATTCCAACAGTGGGTTATGTTCGTCACATTGCGATGTTGGGAAATGTTCGTTGCATTGCAATGTTGAGATATGTTTGACACATTGCGACATTGGTTGTGTACATCACATCGCGACACTCAACTATGTTCGTCACATTGTGAGGTTTGGAAAAGTTTATCATATTGTGATGTCAGTATATTTGCATCACATTGAAACGTGAGGATATGTTTGACACATTGTGAGGACAGGGATATGCTCGTCACTTTACGAGGAAGGGGCCATGTTTGTCATATTGTGACATTACATTGTTCATTGGCTAATGATGTTACTATGTTCATCACATTGCGATGAAAGGGATATGCTCGTCACATTGCGATGACATGGATATTTTCATTACATTGTTATGACGTGGATATGCTCATCACATGGTGATGACATGGATATGTTCGTCACATTGTTTGTTAGATTGTGACGTTACTATGTTCATGGCATTGTAACAATACTATATATTCATCACATTTCAACATTACTATGTTTGTCACGTTGCAACATCTGGTTGTGTTCGTCAAATTGCAACATTGTGTTTTATTAATCACATGATAAGGTTGGTTTGAGTTTGACATATTACAAAAATGTGTGTACATCACATTGGACAATGGGCTATGTTCGTCTCATGTGACATTTGGGGCTATGTTTGTCACATTGTGACGTTAGTATATTTTCATGACATTGCAACATGTGGATATGTTTGACACATTGCCAGGATAGGGATATGCTCATAAAATTGCGAAGAAAGGGATATGTTCATCATATTGTGACGTTACATTATTTGTTAGATTGTGATGAAACTATGTTCGTCACATTGTGACAACATGGATATGCTCATCACATTGTGATGACATGGCTATATTCGTCAAATTGCGACGTTATATTATTGGTCATATTGTGATGTAACTATGTTTGTCCAATTGCGACGATAGGGATATGCTCTTCACATTGTCATGACATGGCTTTGGTCATCATGTTACAACGTTGCACTGGTGGTCATATTGTGACGTTATTATGTTCATCATATGGGGAAATTAGTATATTCATCACATTGCAACATTCCTATGTTCGACACGTTGCCATGTCTGATTTTGTTTTTCAAATTGCAACGTCAAGTTATGCTTGTCACATGGGAAGGTTGGTTTGTGTTCGACACATTACGAAAAGGAAGTTCTAGCCAAGTTTAAAAAAAAAATAATGAAGTGTTTCCTTTGTTAGAAAAATAGGAACTTTCAACTACTGTAATGCATTATAATAAAATTTAGAATCATACTTGTTCTAAGGACATTGATAGCAAATGATATTGAGCTTTACAATTATGATTCTTACTTGTTCTAAATACATTTATAGAAAATCATATTGAACTTTGTAGATGATAAATTACACTTGTTCTAAGGACATTGTTAGTAAATCTACATGATTCTAAGAACATTGATAGTAAATCATTTAATAATTTATAATAAGAATAAAAATAAAAATAATATAATATTATAATTTACTTCTATTATTCTATAAATAAATATTTTAAAAATTTAAATATAAACAAGTTGCAATTATTTTAAATTGAATTTAAATTATCTGTTGCAATTATTATTTGAAATGAATTTGTAATTATTATTTAAATTGAATTTAAATGATCTTTTATTATTTTTATTTTATTGCAATTCTTATTTAAATTATATTTTTTATTGCAATTCTTATTTAAATTATTATTTTTTTGTTGTAATGATTATTTGAATTGATTGTTGCAATTATTATTTCAAGTGAATTTGGAATTATTATTTAAATTGAATTTAAATTATCTTTTCTTATTGTTATTTTATTGCAATTCTTATTTAAATTATTTTTTTATTGTAATTATTATTTGAATTGATTATACTATTATTATTTTAATTAAATATAAATTATTATTTTATTATTATTTTAAAATAAATATTAATAAACATATGATATTTTGAATGTAGTAGTCTAAACATTTTAAGAAATCACTCTTTTCCAATGATATTTTAAACAACAAAAAATAGTAATTTGGTGCAAATTTATATCGCCAAATTCCCCCAAAAAATCATTTCATAAAATAGTTAAAAACACCAATTTTAAACTTATAAGATTTTGAATGGTTTAAGTATTTTTTCATTCATAAAATTCAAATTCAAATAACAATATTAAATTCAAATAAAATAACCCCCGGATGGGGTGATAGGTGGCGCAATTGTGCCAGGTGGAAACGAAAGGGGACGCTGCGTAAATGCTCCCATCGGCGCGTCTCAACCCAGTCATTAAACCACATGAATGAGCACATGCGATATCCCTCGAGCAGTACCCTCACGCGAGCGCAAGGTACCTCATCCCAGAGCACTAACCATAAGGAAATAATGATGAGATTTAATGCCATGAATATATCAAACGTATTGATAATGGAGTTCGTTATTCGGGTCACGCCTGCAAGTGGAATTTCACTCTGGGGAGCCTACCTTTCACGGGCAAACCAGTGCTGCGGAGGCCTCACTGTAGTTTCTTGGGTGCAGAGGTTGCAATTGGCAACTCCGCCTCCCTTTCGCAGCAACTTGACCGATACTAATAGCATCAGGATTCTCGGCAGGGTACCAGCCATGCCTCGAATTCGAGGGAGACCGAGACGTGGGGCGGCCTGGTATGCTGCAGAATCCAGGCGCAAGAAAAAGAAAAACTTTGAAAGAGCCCTGGCAATTGCCACCCGGTGGCGCAAGCTCAAGCTGAGGACGCCTCCATGGGTGTTCATCGAAGAAGTTATACCACCAAACGGCCCGCCAAGCCCTCCTGGGCACAATCTACTCACAATTCTGGAGAATTGGAACTCTTGCATGAGCTATGGCTCCCCTGGCCCCCATCAACCTGTAAGTGAGGGGCCTGACCCCTCCACAGTCATCGAGGAGCGGCCTTACACCCCTTGCTACGTGGTGGAGGAGATCCCCACTGAGGGCATCGAGGCAACGGAGGACACAGGGCCAGAACGTCAGCGACATCAGCCAAAGGAGGAGGACGAGGACGCACGCACGGAGAACATGGCCAGCTACAGCCAGGAGCAGCCACCCGCTGCAAATTGGGATCACCTCAACCTAATTTTCGACATTAGAAGAAAAATGGACGATCAAATCTTCCGCCTGGCACAAATCGACCAGCGGCTCGACATGTTTTTCGCGACACACTCCCGAGCAACATCCAAAAAACAATGCCCGACCTGTGCGCGCACCTACACGTTTCCTGCGCGGTGGAGGCACTCCGATGCATAGGACAAGCGACGCGGCTCAAAGGTTCCATCATGCTTAAAATTCTGCTTTGGTGTTCATGCTATGGTTTTCATGCTAGCTATTATACTATCATAGTCTTAGTTAGAATAACCAGCCTTCAGGCTGTGATTATCAGTCCTGGTTTCCTTCGGGCGGGACATAGCACTGTTAACTCTGTAAATTTTGCCACCTCTGCACATGGTGTGACACCTGGATATGGATGCTCAGCTGTCCCGGTTTCCTGTTTAGGCGGGACAGATGGCATCACTTTTTGTATTTTGATCATAGCAATATAACAGGTACTGCCTCTTTTTACTTAAAAAAAAAAAAAAATTCAAATAAAATAACAATATTGACAACAAACCATTAACTAACCTCTTTAACTGAAAACAATTTGTTTTTCCATTATAATTAAATGATTGAAATAAGAAGCAATCATGCAAATAATTCACTTCATACTGAAATGCAGTTTTAATAAGCTTACAAAATATAATGTATATATATTCATGTTATTATGTGTTGATTAATACCAAAATCAAATTAGATATATCTTAACCCTAAATTTATCAAAATGTTAATTTGAAAGAGATAAAAATTCTTAAAATGTAAAATTTTCTCATGTTTACTATACATTTAATTATTACACTAACTAAAATACTTTCTCATGTTTTACAATACATTCATTTGTTACCTTAATTATAACATATATGCAATATATTTTGAAAAAAAATATAATACAACAATATTGGAAGAGAATATTTAACCAAAACACTAAAATAAAAAAGTACAAATAATAATAAAATATAAATTAAACAACTTTAATGACTCCTTAAAACATTGATATGTTATGTTATAAAACATAACATATGTTATGTGCAATATATTTTAGAAAAAAATATAATACAATAAAAGAATATTTAACCAAAACATTAAAATAAATAACTACAAATACAAATAGTAATAAAATCTAAATTAAACAACTTTAATAACTTCTTAAAAAATTGTTAGGGAAGTTGACATATAAACATTATATCTCATAGTAAAGAGATGCATCATACATACAAATAACCATAACTTCATCCTATTCTAACCCTAACCCTAACTTAATGATTTTGGAAATCCTTAATTATTAAAAAATTATAATTATAATATATTAATGTGATTAATTTGTCACGAGGAAGCATGTTGCGGGATACATCTTGCCTTAAGGTTGCAATCACATGGGACACTGGTGTGTCAATTTGAAAAAGATGTGGACGTTGGTGTGTTGATGTCATAATCCTTTGTAGTTATTTGTTGCCAATGGAATATCAGTTGCTAGAGGAACCTGTAAGAAGAAAATGAATGGTTAATGGACTTTGCTACACAGTGCGAAGAACTAAAGAGTAGTGCAAGTGGAGGAGACAATGCACCAACTGATTCAGGAATTGATGCTAATAGTGTGGGTGCCTTTGAAGGAGATTGTAACCTAGGTGATATTGCCAACCTGTGTATGTTTTGATAATGGAACTCAATATGCATCTAGTTTTTAGATATTCAACCCTATTTAATTCAAGAAATTTCGTTCATCCATCCCTTATAAGACAAAGCATATATAATTTAATGGATTCAAGTGAATATATAATTTAATGAATTTAAAGTGGTTTTCTATGATAAATTAATGAACAACATTAGCTGAGAACTATCCTCACAATCAATTCACAAGTAAGTTATAATAGATTTTGACACCTTAGAAAACAAAGCAAGATTTATATTTATATTTGATTGCTTAAGCACCATCGTTTTGAATCTAGATACTATTCCTAACTATACCTCAAGTTCTTACACATAATTAATTCTATATATTCTTAGAAAAATATATATTTTATTATAAAATATAATTTTAATAATCTTTAAATTATAAATTTTATTTGTGGTTTCATTTTACTAAAATAAAATATAGCCCTTTAAATATGTACTGTTCATTTATGTCATTTCAAAATTTATAAAACATTAAAATTCTAAATCTTTAAAATAAAATATAACCCCATATATGTATTGTTCATTTATCTCATTTCAAAATTTATAAAACATTAAAATTCTAAATCTTTAATGTAATCTCTTGGAGGGTTTATTTGCAAGATATATAAAACAATTGACAATGGCGATCTTGTTCAAAGCTTTATAAATTATTTTTTTTAATTTAAAAACACATTATGTAAAAGAGTTCTCGAGTTAACATCATTTGCGAGATATATAAGAATTCGTGCATGTTTTTGCAAGATATATAAGAATACATACATGTTTTTATCTATGCCTATCAACATGCATTCTCAAATTCCACCTTTCCTTTTTTTTGTGAGCTTCTACTTCGAGCCATGCTGACTTCTCCATCTTGGATCGAAAGTGGGGTTTCCCACTCTAAACATCATCACAATATTTTATTAAGATGTAATAACATCATCATATTTTTTTTATCACAAACAGTTCTCAGCTAATGTTGTTCCCAATGCCATTCATAATGCACTCAATTTCCATCCCAATCACTACGTCTTCGCTGCCATATATAGCTTCTTTCATTTCCATTTAAAGAAGAGGAAGCATACACAAAATCCCACAGCCTTGGGTATGAGCAGGCCCAACACAGATGTATGAAGATGGCATGTATTTAATCTCCATTTAAAGAAGAGGAAGTATACACACAATCCCACAGGGTGCGATTTAATAACTATCATTAATAACTAAAAATTAAAAACTGTAAACCCTAATCATAGATTTTAGATACTTTAAACTTGTTCGCTCAAACTTGAACTGCAAAAAAACTGTAAACCCTAATCATAGATTTTAGATACTTTAAACTTGTTCTCTCAAACTTGAACTGCAAGCTGCATAAGGTCCCTGCATGATAATGAAGACAAATATTAACATGTATAGAGATAGATTTAAAACAAATTATAGGAACTAGTGGGTCATGCGGGCTCAAAAGATGGAAAGGATTGGGGCAACCTAGAAGCTTATTAGAAGGCCATACCCGACTGCAAGGAAAGGATTGATTGGTTTAAGGATGGCTTACCTAGCTAACAGTTCCCAAGTGTCTATTTATGGGTCAAGTGTCTAAAGAACATAGCGATAGGAGTTTGAATTGATCAACGCAAGAAATGCCAAAAACTAAAAGTTAACAACACTGCTTGCAGAAATGGAAATGTGTGCGGCACAATTAAAACCCCACCAAAAGGAGACGACTCTCCACATTACCACATGCTCGTAATTAAAACCCCACTGATCTTCAGCTTCCAAGGAGACGACTCTCCACCTGAATGTGTGCGGAAAAATTAAAACCCCATCGCTCTTCACCTGCCAAGGAGAAAAATCTCCACATTACCACACACCCGTTATGAAACCTTAAGAAAACGCTTCAGATCCATAAAAACTTGGTCACTATGCGTAGAATTAATCATGTTAATTATTGGAACGTGACAATTAGGTTTTCTATACATATTAATTATTAAACGTGGCAAGTGGCAATCACTGGATAGGGCAGTGATTTTTTAATCATATTAAGTAAATGTGAAAAAGTAAACAAGGAAACAGACGCATTCATAAATACAAGGAAGTTAAGAACATTAAATCTCATTCATTGATTTGTCTGTAAGACGAAGAATATGCTATCATCTTTAATTGTACACCATAATATTGGAATTTGTCATTAAAAGGCTCATTAAACCATCAATTCCAATAGGAGGGATGCCTATCGACGTAATTAACTCAAACCACTTAAATAATTACATGTTTTTTAATTAACTCAAACCTCTATAATGGGAAATGAAACATCATTATACCACCACATAAATATGCAAATAATTTGTTTATCCTTAGCGTAATGGGAAAAGAAGATACATTTTACATTATAATATTGTTCACACACTATATTTATGGGTGAAGACACATAAACAAACATGTAGTACGCACTTCTTGTCTTTTTCATTTGTCTAACTCACACAATTTAGATGGAAGAAAAATTGAATTAACTAGCATACCCCCGAAGCGAGGAAAAGGGAATGCCGAAAAAAACTAACATATGTTTCTTTGGCAATACTAATTTTACCAATGTGCACCATTCTACTATCTTTGCTTAATTCTCCGGGGATTTGGTGAGAGTATTGGAATATTTGAATCATAGAAAACCAAAATCATTCATTCAAATGACTCATTAGTCTATGAAAGGTGCAGAGAAACAACATACAACTCGTTATTTTCTCATAAGTGAAATCAAAGCCCAATTGAATTAACATAGATACAACATACTTAATGAGGTAAATATAAAATTCTACACAATGAATTAACCATATTTTCGAAAGAATATATAGGTATTCAGATTAATGGGAACATGTGATTACTAAACCTGGACAACACTATTCATATTGCTTTATACTAAGTACCAAACCATAACCTCTCTACATCATTGTAATACCTTTGCCCAAAATCACTATTTTTTTTTTCATATCTAGGAACATAAATACTACTACGAAGATATTCCCTTTGTATGATTTCATCTCATCAAGAAATGTTTAACGAATCTAAAATATGACCATGCATCAATGTACATGATAGAAAAATATTGTCAAATCAAACTGGAGTCAGAATATATGTGCTTATATAGTAGATGGATGTTTACCATGAAAAATAAGGCTTAAGCAATTCTAAAGCAGACATGGTATAAATTAAGTACCGATCCTCACTAATGGGCTACAAATGGTAAGAAACTTAGACAGATAACTCATGGACTCACTTGGTAATTGTTCCATGTTAACATTGGTAGAACGCCTTGGGAAGGTGAAAATATGACGGGCACGTAAGTTGGAGATCCTTGCAGTCGAGGACTAGGAAAATAGGGTGATCTTGGCAAATGCCAAGACAAAAAACGAGATGAATATGATGATGCAGGTGTTGTAGGAGATCCTAAACTTGCATAACATGAAACTATTGTTGCAGGTTGGGGATGATAAAACTTGCAGTGAATGACATATTTGCAGGATCCAATACACATGTAATATGAACATTCTTTTTCTCCTTGTACAACAAAAATCAACATACATCTAATATATTGATATTCATCATGCATGCATATAATTCCCACTAAAACATAGCAATATTTTCATGGTTTGCATACATCTGTCCAAACTTAACATTTTGATACAATCTCAATCAAATGAATTTTAAATTTATGTTTTACAAAAATCATAGTTCCAAACCATATTATCGTCCAAAGTTTAGATAACATACCTGACGCATAGGAATGCCTAAATAATTCATTTGTACTTGTCCTCCTAATCCATTTCTGTCACATGGATGATGGTACTTGCATGTCGCACCAAACTTGTAAGCTCTTGTCTTCAAGTAATACAACAAAATACATTCTCTTCTCAATATGAAACTTTTAATAGCAAAAGAATTTAGAATTTTTATTGACAACAATTCATTTCTTATAAAACTACAACATATATAAACAAAAAGCCTCCCTTTTGTCAATTATCAATCTAGTTTACTACACATGGTTTCAGTGTTGCAAACCAGGAAAGAGGAAATCTCAAATTTGACCAGTAGATATGTTTTATAATGTAGAAAAAGATTTGAAGTTATACAATGCTTCCATTTATGAATCAAGGATCCTGGACATGTTACAATTATCCAAACATTTCCATTCTGACATACATATAGAACACTCTCAGCCTTGTTTGGCTAAGTTTCATATTTGAAACATGATTTGGACCAAAATATTCACTTTAACCACTTATATACCAAGCCTGTAGACTTAACTAATAGACTGACAACTATACCTGAGTGTAAACATTCCAAAGGTACAAAACTAGTGCAAAAAAGAAACTTAAGAGATAATTCTGGGTGGATTTGAAATATTTCTACTTATTAATAAATCCTTGCTATTTAGATACAAGCCAAGTGATGGACTTTAGTTCATCTTCGTAACCAATATTAATTTCCATCTGCCAAACAATAAAACTCATCCAGGTATACAGAAGGCAAGCTGTAACATAATTTACATACCAATCTGGATGATGATTGGAAAGAAGAGGAGGGAAAGAGTCAACCCCATAACCCAGCAGATGTGGCAAAATTAAAAAAGAATGTCAAATATTACTACAACGAAGAAGATACCAATTCAGTCGTGTAAAGTTTACTGCTAAAACCAAGTACAGGTTGACCAATCATCCAACAAGGTTGTATATACTTATCCAAAGAGCCTTTATATTAGGCAAGTGACCATACAAACATTTGGGGCACTTGAGTATTTAGAGAATGACTAGGACTCATCACCTATAAATATTTCAAGCAATTACAAAGACTAATTTTCTGTCCAAGCCACATAACAAATCTCACTCCAGAAGTAAGTCCTATGATCAAATCCAAAGATATACAATACTCAGTCGAGCGTGTTGGAATATGAGAGAATTTATGGATATTTATCACAGGCTGTACAAAATATAAATGTCCTACCAATAAATATATTCTATAAAGCATAAATTAAAATACTTCTTTTTTTAATACGCTTCCATTTACTATTAGTGCCACCCGATCAACACCAAAGTGGAAAACCATTGGCACTAGGGATAACAAATTTGTCCATCACTGCATTTGGCCCACCTGTGTAGCCATGAAAACCGACAATGAGATAACATGTACTATGGGGAATCAAACCCCGGTGGGGGTGGGGGTGTATCACCACCCCTTCTTTACTAAACAAACAAGCCCTATATTAAATTAGAGGACTTTATTTTCAAAAAAACAAAAAGAGGAACAAGGGGTCAAGACAACAAATTGAAATCATATTGACCATAAAAGGTTGGGATGAGTGGTAGCTCTAGTCGTTTTGAAATATATCTTTGTTTTTCAGGTTACGTCAAATAAATGTTTTGTTTGTACAATCAAGAATGTAAAGGAAGATCCTCTAGTGTCATGTGTTGCACATAAGCAAGCATGAATTTGGCAACAAATTATCAAATTCACAATTAAAAGATTTTTAGGCAATATGCAAAGATTCTTTCAATAAGATGAGGAAAAATTATATTAGGAGGGGACATGAGCATAATTCATTAGCTTGCATAAGAAGAACAGATGTTGAATTCCAAAGACAATGGGACATTTCAATAGAAAAGCTCCCATAAACTCTAGAAATAGGGAAAAATATTAAGTTGGGCACCTTAAGTGAACAACTCCAGGAAGATATGCCAAATCCTCAACACATGCATGGTGTCATAGACAATGGACACAATCAACTGAAGCAATTCAAGCCTATTTCTACACATATTATCTCAATGTTGGTCGTTTCTTAAAGTTTATCATCTTAAAAATAGAATTGAGCTAACCGTTGCTTAAAGTTTATCATCTTAAAAATAGAAGAAATCAAGCATCAAATGAGATACAAAATACTAAGAAGCACCTAAAATAAACACACCCACACACAGAAAAAGTATAAATCTTTTGTAACAAATAAAGGATAATCTCGTAAAGGGTGGTTGCAAATTGATATAGAGGTAAATATTGACTCATAACAAATACTTTTCTAAGTTTTCTAATGCTTTCATCCTTGAGCTTTATTTACTGTTCAATTTGGAATCAATGTTTTCTTTTTATCCTGGATCAACATAAAGGCTCAAAAGGTTGCCTCATTTTACACTCAACCAACTCAGATCCATGCAAAAATCGACTCGTTGTTGATTCTAATAAAAGGTTATAAATTTTATATTATATCCAAAAAATGGGATGCCAATGCCACTTTAGCAAGTCACAAACTGAACACAACAATTGGACACAATATCGATTGGAACCTGTGGAATTCCCCTTAGATCTTGAAAAATGGGTATTGTGCATATTTCTTAGGTTAAATGCGACAGATCTCTGGAGCTAACGCTTTAAAAAAACTCCAAGAAACATATCCTTTGAAACTAAAATGACTTCTCACTGTTCTTGAATATGCAGAGGTAGGATAATTGTTGTTTCTTTGTGCATCAAAAGCAATGTGTGTAAATAAAAGAAACAGTCCAAGCACAAACACAAAAAATAATATAGGTCACATCATCTGTATGAAATGGTGGACACAATGTGGTAAAACAAAAGTGTTACTTGGTATTTTTTACTGCAATCTGTAGAGAAAACACACTGGGGGATCTTTTTCAAACAAACACCTTAAGGATATAGAGTTTCACTTAAGGTGGTCTACATTTTCAAAATGTTTCAAATCTTCATAACGACCTATACTTCTAATGCTTGGGTGTTGGTTTTTGCAAGTGTAAAATTCTATCTTTGCGCTTGAAAATGTATGTCTCAAAATTTGATTTTGAAAATACATACTAAATACCAACATTAATATGATATTGTCAAACCAACGTCATTGAAGCATACAAGGTTGCATGACAAGTGTTTGACAAAAAGTATGAATCGATTTTTCTGACAGTGGCTATTGAGTTGTTGTATTGAAGGAGGATGAGTTCACAATACTTATTTTCAAAACAAATAATAAATTTTGAATCCATTAGGTTGCCCTATGTTCACAACAATAAACTTTAGAACGTTGGTCATCACAAAATTAGCAAGCAGAATGATGATATACAGGACCGAATGGTGTGTTGTTTATTAGCTCCGTGTTAAAAACCATTTTCTTTACCTGATTCTGTATGATAGAAGACCACACTAACTATTTTGAGCGCATGAACAAAAAATTCAGGAATTATTAATACCCAACATTGGAACCAAATCTCGAAGAAGATTCAACAGAATCGAATTTGCAGCATATTGAAATTTGTTCCCGAATTTATAACAACCCCAGATTCTCTGTTTACACATCTTTTGTATAGTTGTAAAGGGCAGATTTATTTCGCACATTTTATGGCTGCAAACCCCCTTAATTGTCATAGACTTTTAGAACAACATTAATATACAATGTGGGGTCTGTTTTCTTGGGAATGTTACACCACAAGAGTCCCTGAACGCTAAGTTGTGACCACATATTAAGAGGGAAGTCTTAGGGAAACATCCCAGTGATTATCTACTATTTTTAAACCTGGCTATTTGTGCTGTAAATCATAGAATTTTGAGGCATAACCAAGTTCACATAGGGCTATATATTATTACAACATTCAGATGATGATGTTAATATTTATTGTACTTGCAAGGAAATGCACATCAATCTAAAGGAAACATTTCTGTTCAAAATGGTAGGGACTATTTTTAATAAGTCGATTTCATATCAATACCATTAAAAAAAGTGAACGTAATACACATGTTTTCGATATTGATCACTTGATCAATTTTTTTATCAAATGCCACAAAAATTCATGTAGATTACAAGACAAAACAACTATAAAGTTTAGAGGTCTCTCTTTTCTCAACAAATCTGTCACATTTCTTTCAATCATGTATGGATTCCTGATATGATGGATTGTTTTTCGAATCCTGAAATTGAGTGCCTCAAGCAAAGGCATGTTTCTGGAGTTTTCCCTCACATATCTCCATCGACAATGGCATAAATTCATGAACGAAAGTTATGTGAGCAACAAGTTGATATAACTTATTGGTATAGGGTATTGGTAACTGAAATTGGGGTTTTGTTCGGGGTTGTCGGTAGAAATTTGGGTTTATATAGAGGTGAAGTTGGTGCCTCTTTTGTTGTATTCTAGCAAGCGATTTGCAAATAAAAGCCGTTTTTAAATGTTTTTGGTGCTCATTTTTCTTATGAATGAGATGGAAAATTTGGTTCTTTTGTGAATCAATTAGGATTCCTTTGCATTTGTTAAAGAGTTAAGAATAATATGTATCTTTTAATGGCCTTTGAATCCTACCTCGTTTCTAGGACTTCTTTTCTTATAATAAAATTGATTCTGACAACATGTGTTGGGGGATTTGGAACACAGGTCTGGGCACTGAAAGTTATTTAAAAATTCCTTTACTCCTACGAATGTAACATAATTATCCATTTAGAAGAAGGGCGAGGCTAAAGAAAAGAGCCTAATTCTTGATGGGATTAGAGATCATGATATCGCACATATCCAAGGAAAGAATACTGCAAAAGATATGTGGAAAGCCTTGAGCGACCCTGATGTAGGAGCATCTCTCCACGTCAATCAGCCAGCCAGCCAGCCCACGTCAGCACACACATTCAATGGGAAGAGGCGCAGCCTCATTTCAAATTTGAAATTGAATGTAATTAATGTTGTAGGTTGTTGAGCCATGGAGCCCTGACTTTGCGCAGGCATTAGAGTAGATAGCCTTGAATGTTTGTAAGGCTGAGATCTAGATCTGATTCTGGACTAAACAACCCATTCAATGTAATTGAATAGGGTAGGTGAGTTTGGAGGGAAGAGCTCAAAGAGCCCCCTCATGTAAAAGATCGAGAGACCTTCTTTGTATTATCAGATAGGAAGTTGGTAAATAGAGAAGAAAGGAGAGCCGAGACTCTGTTGCAAGTCCGAGCTCAAACACATTGTAAAGAGGCATTTTTTTATTAATACAAACAGAAGCAGTTTTTCCTGCAAGTATTTTTGTGTTGAATGAATGTCTATGTGTGTTATTTATATGCTGTAGATGTATGTTGTAGGTATGCATTTGCAGGGGTTGTTTGATTTTAGGGTAGAGGTCTTTGAGGCTTCACACCAGGAGGGTGTGACAGAACGCTGTGGGTTCTGATAGCCGTGCACAGAGAGTGCATTTCTGAATTTTGCGGGTTCAGACAAAGGCGTGCCAGGAGGGAACAGTAACTGAAATCATTGGCTCAGAGGAAGACCTCAAGGTTGCTGAATACCTTGGAGGTAAGGCTGTGTATGAGAGACACAGTTGCAGACAAAATCTCTGAGGAGTGCTGTAAAGCTTTGCCAAGTGGGCATTGAGCAAGTGCAATAGTGCACAGAATAACTCTACTGTGAGTTCAACAGAACCAGAATCACTAAGGATTCGGAGAGCTCTGCCAAGAGGGCATTGAGCAGGTGCATAGAGTGCTCAGGAGAGGACATAACTACTGGATGTTCTGTGAGGAGACACTCTGCCAGGTGGGCATTGAGTAGATGTGCAGATAGAGCACAAAATGAAGAGAACTCTTTGAGTTTTGGAAATTTGAAGAAGAGTCCAAGGAGAAGGATCTTCACAAGGTTGTTAAACACCCTGCAGACTCATCAAGAGGTTTCTTGAGCTAAGGAGTGCCAGGAGGGCATCAGATTCTATATCTGAAGGAGAAAGGAAAAAAGGACCGAGTTCCTTACGACTTTGAGTAATAGGAAAACTCATAAGAGATAGCACCTTCGTGCGTGCAAAGACTTTGCAAGGAGTGCAGAAGTCAAAGAATCCTCTGAGGATTTGAAAGGAGAAGCTCAGGAGGGACAACGTTTTTATACGCGCAGGTGAGAACTCAAAGTCGTGGAGCTTGTAGGGAAAAGAATCCAAGGTTGAGGCCTTTGGACATTGGAATTTCTTCCAAGCACAAGAAGAATGCGCAGAAACTCAGGAGGAGCACATCTGCCGTCGAATTAGTTGAGGAGATCTGGACCATTGGTTTCCCATTTCCAGGAAGCAGCGTAGGAGGAGTGCATGGGAAGACAAGGTCTGAACTGTCAGATCTTGAGCAAACACCCGATAGCCATTGGACCTGTCAAGAGATGCATGAGGGTTAAGCCTTCGGGAACAACAGAGGAGGAAATTCCAAAAATAGTTGAGCTATCGAGATTTAGGACTTCGGGATTTCGGAGGTCTCAAGGACAGGGGGTCAGGACACCCCACGACAAAAGTCCCGAAATCGTGAAAGGATTCGCAGCCGTCCATCTGAGGGAGGACACGTGTCGCGAGATCACCCATTTCATGGATTCAAACATCAGGAAACATAAGAGGAAGGAGTCTTTTGACTTCGCACCTGGCGAAGTCCCGAAACAATCTAGACCATCCATCCATGGAGGACACGTGGAGGAGATCGAGAGTCCATCGGGATTTTGGATACCGGGGATTCGAGTTGATAGAGGAGATTGTGTCACAGGGGGTCATAAGTCTTGAAATCACGAAACGACGAGGACCGTCCATCTGAGGGAGGAAACGTGGCAACAATCCATGATTTTGGGGAAATTCCTGAAAGGAAGAGTCCATCGGGATTTCAGATATCAGGGAATTCGGGAGTTCCATTGACAAGAGATCGGGCTCTCGCATTGATAAGTCCTGAAGGGAATAATACTGTGGTCTTATGTGAAGTAGTCATACGGGCCAAGGCATAGCCTAGGGGGCTAATTGTTGATTGAATCCTTATCAGCATTTCGGGTATCGACATTTCGGGAGATCAAGGGGACAGAGGTTCTCGACATCAGAACTCTGTGAGTCTCGAAACCTGAAATTCATGGTCATGTACAAAAGACCATGAGCAGGGAAGAAGGACCTGTGGATTGGAAAATTGAGATTCCAGTGAGGGATCTGAAAGAGCCGCTTCGGCTCAAGGGGAATTTGAACGATCCTAAGAGTGGACGTCAGCTCGAGGGTCAGAAGGGGTCTACGTCAGACCCCTACCAACCAAAGAACGAGAACATGGTAATGGTGTTGCATGAAATATTATGCAGTTCTAAGATGGCCAAGGGCAAGGGTGTGGTTCCATACCTTACCAGATTGACGCAGATCAAAGATGAGCTCTCAAATTCAAAAGAAGTCTTTATCTTTGAAAATTCTGTATAAAAAATTAGTATATGGTTTTGGTATTGGAATTGTTATCTAGATAGAAGTGAAATTGACTGGGTTTGAATTTTTCATCTCTTCTTCGGTGTTTTCCTTAAAAGTCAAGAAAATTCAAAATGATTTTGACTCTCTAAATCCATGTCTTTCTTCAAAGTTACGAATTAGATATTGAATTCATTTGCGAACATTGATATTGAAGACTTCAAACCCGTCCTGTTATCAACATATGCTTACGTGGAACATCATTTCAAAGTGCAGAGTGTTTTTTGTTTTGTTTTTCTTAACCGTCTACTGCAAACTTCCCCACACCTTAGTGACATATAGAGATACATATAAATACCTGGAGTCATAGGCAGTTCTTACTGTCCTCTCGCGATCTCTACAGGTGATGGAGGTCTATAACTTTCATCATGTGGTTCAGAACCCTCTGCGACCACACCGGGATCGCAGGGTGTCCATTGGATTCTAATGTTGGTCACTTCGTTGTCCCTGAAAGCCTTAGCATCATTAGACAAACTTCGAGTAGATGATGCATCTAACCCCGACTACACATCCAATCCTGTATCTGCTACATGAAAAAACCATGCTTAAGAATATTGATACTATTAAAAACATATTCTTAGAAATAGGTATGATATTGAGGCGCCAATTTATATATTTCAGCAATAGGTGAGCAAACATAGATTACGATACCAAACATTTACGAGTAAATGACTTTCCTTGCTTATAAAAACCCTTAAACACACAAAAGAATTAGAGAATTTCTTACAAGATCTATTACTGAAATTAGAATTCAAATCCTCTTCTTTTTCTTTCATCTCCCCTTCCGTATTTTCTATTTCTTCTTGTTCAGAGTGATCATGGCCCTCTTCTTCTTCAAATTGATGGTGGTATTCCTCTTCTCTATGATTGTTACCGTGGTCTGAAGCCTGTCATGAGTCAATTGAGCCCAATGGATCTTGGATGGTTTCCTTGAACATCTTTGTTTATTGTTGTTTTCTTTGCAATGTCCGGCCTGGTTGTTTCACCCTTGGATTCATGGAAGGGTCTGTTGCGTGCGCCATTATTCCCAAAACCCCAAATTCCAAACCCTAGATTTCCATCACAATTGAGACAAGTCAGAATGATGGGAGGCGACCCTCGCACATTCCCTAGCGGAGTAACCAAATGGCAGTGGAAGAGAATGCAAGAGAAGAAATCCAAGCAACTCCTCAAATCCCACCTCTTGAGAGTACGCCAACTCTACGAAATGTGAAAGTGAGCAGAGCTCAGAGCAGCCACGACCAATCTTGAAAATCCATGGGAAAAGGCCGCCCAAGCCCCACTTTGTTCGCTGTTACGACCACCTGCAGGAACAAGTCTGTAGCATATCGATGAAGGCAACAACAGGCACTGAGGCGGTGGAGCAGGAAAAACACGTGGCGAGTTGCTAATGAATATGGACAGACGACAAAAACGTGAGAGTGAAGTCCCCCTAAAAGAATGCTTTTAGCGTAATTATAACCAATTTGAATATGGTAAAAAAATGGAACAAGTGAGATACATATTTGTATTATTTTTTTTTATTATAATTTTTTTTTTTAATTTTATTAAAAATAAATTAATATATAATATTATAATTTATAAAATTAAAATTTTTATTACAAAATTTTGTAAATTATTTTATTTATATATAAAAAATAAAAAAAATACTAAAACTTATAATATAATTAACTTAACCAATTTTTAATTATATCTACACCAATGTCTCTATACACATGAATAGAGACAATTAGATATACTTATATCTAGACCAATATGTGCCTCTACACATGAATATACATAATTAAATATAACATATCATGTTCTTACCATATATATATATATATATATAATTATATAAATTTTCCATAAATAATGGATGATATTTGGTATCCTCTTACTTAAAGTCGAGTCAATAATTTATGATCTAATGATGTATGTAATAGGAATAAAACTTTGCCTTTTTACATATGTTAAAGTCAATTATCCATGATTTAAAGGTATCTAATAGAAGTAAAAGTTTGCCTTCAAGTGATCTAATAATAATTCAAAGTTTGCCTTCAAGTGATCTAATAATAATTCATGATATAAAGGTATTTAATAAGCGTAAAAGTTTGCACCCTTACGTATCCCCTTTTTACATACTTTCAATGAATTTTTACATGTGACGAAGTTTTATTTTTATTTTTATTGCATGATACATATTCAATTAATAATTATTTTTATTTTTATTGAATGATACATATTCAATTAATAATCCTTAATAATTGAGCATTTTTCTTTAAATGTAAAAATAAATACAACTCAAAAAAAATAATAAAATTGTTTTAACATGTGTAAAAAGGTTTAATA